>JBBBVT010000013.1:3394005-3409449 GCA_037177035.1 Craterocephalus eyresii
GATGCTCCATGTCACACAGCTCAGACCCATGAGTTCACTGGACTCCAACGGCTCCACAGCCACCACATCTCAGTCCAATACAGCTGTTACTTCAGAAGCCGAAGACTCCACATAGAAAGGCCCCAACCAAAGCTCCAGTGACCTCTTCTCCACTTCCACCTCCAGTGTGGACTCCTTTCACAGGACAGGCCTTCAGTGCCAGCTGAGAGCCAGCAATCAGTTTACATCAGTGTCCAAACAGCAGCAATAAACCCATCCAACCCCTGCACTGGTGCAGTAATTATTTCACTACGTCATGATAGAACACAGATGAAAGTGTGCAGCGTGATTCAGTGTGAGTAATGATGACCTTCATTAAAACAGAGTGATAATAGTTTGCATTTGGAGGCTTTTCACCAGATTGCTGTTTAATAATGGCTGGTTGGGAATGTTTAGTCACAGGTCATTAATTCATGATAATGCAGGTGAATGTTGGCGGGAAAAAACGTCATGTTGTATCCATCTCTCTTAAAAACATTCAAGACTTTAAATGAAGATGTAGGGGCTCATTTTAACATTTCTGTTTTACAAAATGATTGCTTTTCATTTAGTTTTCCTTTTTCAGCTCCTCTTATGGTGCATGTGGTGTGAGAAATAAGCCTCCTTGCTCCCAAATGTCATGGATCAGTTCAGTTTCATTAGATTTAGACAGATCAAGCTGAGTTTGGTTCAAGTCTTGTCAGTTTATTTGAACCTATTAATCATCTTTTTTTCTATTTCCACATGAATAAATCTTTGCTGTAACTCAGCAGCGGTGTCAGAGGACCTGAAACAATTACACAGTAGAAGAGCATCTTATGGTTCAGGCATACAGTGAAAGAGTTAATCACTTCTCATCCTTTTCACATTTTTTTAACGATAACACACTTTCTGCTGACATTTTTCTTTCAGCTCACATCATTTTATGATATGAAACGACACACTGATTTGTACACACCAGAGTGTGTTATGTTTTATGGGTGTGAGTTGATGACATGGGGACATATTAGATGGAATAATATTACGGTCCAGATTTGATGATGTCAGGTGTTATAACAGAGAATAACACTGAAGATAGACCTGTATAAAAACCCTGAAGCGGAGGTATTTCTCATTTCAGTATATGAATATAAAACTACAAGCTGAAGTTCTGGTAAACCAATTATATAGGTGAAAAGCTTCAATATGTGTCTTTATTTACTCATATATGAAAACAAAAGATTAATTCCGCTCCATGTTGACGTTTCATAGAACCTGAACTGAATTATACTGAATGAACTGAATCTGTAGCTACTATTGCTGGATACGTTGATAATAAAGAAACTATGCCCCCTGGGCATTTTTATCCACGTCCAAAATTCAAAACTCCCTCACAGACAATAACCCTGCTTACTGGAACAGACTTTTGGTGAAGAAGTGTCTCAAGGGTTAAAGCTGAGCACAACTCCCTCTGGAACATTTGAAATAATTACAGAATGTCCGTTTTAGTTATTTTGGTGCCAAGGTGCATAAAAAAACATTTATTTATCTCCCAGAGTGTGTTTAGTGACAGTTTCTTGCTCGTAATGTGATGTGTCACACTGTGCTGTAAGCAGTTTCATTTGAAGCTGCACAAATCTTCAAGTCAACATCACTTGAAGCCAAACTACAGAGTTACGCCGAGACAAGAGTACGCATTTAAAAACATGTCATTATAGCAGTGTGAGGTTGTAATTTTACGCCGGCAGGCCTCTGCTGTGATGAGCTCTGACAGCAAAGATGAAGTGTGGTGTGTGCTGACCTTAAAGAAACACAGTTCAGCATGGTGGGATATCTCATGTCATCTCATTCTGAACAATGCAAAGCCGCAGTAAAGACGACAGGAGCTGAGCCATGATCTGTTATTATGAGAGGAGACAGATTCTGCTTCTAGCTGCTGCTCATGGAGCCCTCATTCCTGATCCGTGTGGGAACAGGCACATTTCTGTAATTGCATGGTGTGGACAATCAGCTACACTGGCGGTTCTTTTCGTCATTCCCACACTGTATTGATTCTTTTGCTACTTGGCGCAATAGAGCTGCAGCGATGTGTCCTACTGTAGGACACTTTCTCCATGTTATGATGCATATTGTTTAGCATTACATGCAATGTGCTGTACTCTGCTAAGGTTTGCTCCATTCATATTTCACACGTTGAATCAAACCTTACAACTTATTTGTATTTTGCAAAAAGTTTTTTAAAAACACCAAATTCAGCTCATCAGTTAAACCATTTTTACCTATAATGAGCTAAATTCAGGACAAGAGTGTTTAGAAGCTGTTAAAACTAAATATGCTTTTGTCAATCTTTCGGCCTGCTGCTTCGCAAATTGAGCAATCTGCAGTCTCAAAGTGTGTTTACAGTTGCTTTGCACTTCCAGCTCCAGTGATTGCTGTGGGATCGCTCGTTAAATATTTTATGCTGCGTGCAGCACATTTCCGTTCATGCATACGCTCCTTCTGCGCTGATGAAAAGTTCATCAGACTGGTATTGTCTCAATTAAAGTTTTTACACAGCCTCCTGAACGTTCCGCTATCGCAGCCGGAGATTTTCCTCGCTTGTGTCGCGGCTTTGATGCAGAATATTTACATGCAGTCTCGTCTGTTCTGCAGATGTCAGAGCGGGATTCTGTTAGGAAAAAGCAAAATGTGTAAGACTAAACACATGCTGGTCCAAACTGAGTGGGATGGTTACACATCTGTTAGGAGGAGAAGCTTCATTTCCAGATCTGACCTGCATGGAAGTCATTTAACTATAAAGTGGTCAAACAGGTTGAGGAAAAGAAAAAAAACACTTCCCAGTCAGTAAGCAGTAATTTTTTGTGGGAAGTTAAGGCATACAAAATGTTTGTCACACGTCAGCAGCAGCTCAGAGGTTGGTGTTCCTTCCTTTGTTCCTCTACTTCCAGCATTTCTTTCAGAGGACCAGCTGGCTGCAGACTGAGCTGAGCTGGCTTTTAGTCCATGGGATGTTGGTTCATTTGTTCAGTGACAGTTTGTCCGTACCTTCACTGTTACAGTGTGTTCACTCTGCTTCTATTTTCCAGTCAGCAGCTTTTTTGTTTTGAAAGAGTTTATCTGTTTACATTTTTTTATCAGTGGCTGCTCGTGACAAACCGACAATGTGGCACAGCAGAGAGAAACATGGAGAGGTCTGGCACCTCCAACAAACTGTAGAAATCCTGCGTCTCATGATGTTGCATGATTGTGCAGATGTTTAGAGCTACTCCTTGTTTTCCTTTGTTGGCTGTTTGCAAAAAAACATGAAGGAAAGTCAAAGTTTGGATGAAGCAGCTTTAATCATAAAAACATCCTGAATCATTGGGTAATTTCTTTAAGTCAGGGGGGTCAAAAATATGGCCCAGGGGCCAAAACGGGTAACACAAAGAGCACAGGGGGTCTGCGAGGCTTTTCCACAAAGAGATGAGTTTTTAAATATACAGGACATTTCTTTCATATTTTGGTGTGTTTGTGTGCGTGTGTGTGTGTGTGGGTCCACAGGTTCTTGAGGAAAATAGGTCGGTAACCATTTAGAAAGAGGGACCAATCTAGCCCGCAGGGTGATTTCAATGAATGGAAAATATTAACTTCAATTTATCTAAATAAAAGTGTCTGTAATTCCTAATGTTTTTTAATGTTTGAAAACGAGGTATGAGGTATAACTTTTTGTTTGACATTATTTCATATTCCTACTTCACATTTTTTTGTAAATACATCTCACTCCAGTTTTTATTTTTAGTAAATACATCTCACTCCAGTTTTTATTATGCCTCAGCTGCTCATTTATTCATATTCATAGTTGACATTTCATTTGGTCTAAATGAAATGTAACCTTTGTAAAGCTTCAGGATATAATATGTTTTCTTTTACTCTTTTTCAAACACAGTTTGCTTTTCTCCCCCTCTCTTTATTTTGTTGTTTCTGATTCACTGTGCTAAGCCACTTTTTTGAAAGGAGGACATTATAAGGTGAGACAGTTCAGATGGTCACTTACTTACTCCAGACATGTGGAAAAGTGCATGTTTGTACATTTACAATAATTTCAAGCACTTCAAAAGTTACTCATCATGATGTGAAATACTGGATTTTTTCCCCAGATACAGTACCTGGGATTAAATGTTTGTTGGTATATAGGTTGTAATGCACCTTTAATTGGAACTTTAAATGAACTTATTTTCCTCCAGAAGTACCAGGTTAGTCATCATATGTTTTCTAAAAGGATAGTTTATTAAAGCTCATATGAAAACATTTGGAATTTTCATTATGTGTGTTGTTATTTTAATACTCTGGCACACTCAAAATCAATTCTTGACGTATGTGGCCCCTTAAATGAATTTGACAGCCCTGCCTCAGTAACAGTTCTCCAGGCCTCTAGAAGGAAGTTTTTCCTTCAATGTTGGCCACATTCTTATTTTTTTTGTTCTCTATCCACACGATCCCACAATGTTTTAATAAAGTTCAGATCGGGTCTCTGGGTGGATCCATCCCTCCATCAGAACTGTTGCCCCCGATTTTTAGTCCAGTTCTCATATCATGTGGCAATCCTCTGTCTTTTCTCCCTGTTTCCCTTCCTCAATGGCTTCTTGACAGCCCCGCTTCCATGGAGACCATTTCTTTATTTAATTATTTCCTTTATTTTAAGGACAGACTGCACACTGTGCTGAGATATGCCAACTTGTCAGCAAATGGCTCTTTAGGAATCACCTTGTCGCTGTAAATACTCTTCCCTGTCACAATGTGATATTTGTGGCATTTTTTATAGATACAACTTAAGAAGCAATGGGAGCAAATGATGTGTCTTAGTGACAGGCTACTTGCAACAAAAAACATCAAGATACAATTTAAAACAGTTTCTTTGCTAAGCTTATATAAACACCAGTTCTCTTTTTATATTCAGATATAATAGAATGATTTTTACAGCAGAGCAAAGACAATGGTCGGGTACAATGACTGGCCTGAAAAAGTCAATGTCCTAAAAGCCGAAAGACTTAAAGAACATGTTAACTTTTGCAGAGTTTCTCAGGGATACTGATGGCTAATTCATCCGTCTTCACCATGTGTCTTCTCTGAGATCTCTCCAGTCAGTAAAAGCTAAAGTCCGATGTTAACTCGTCTTCTCTCATGTGTTCCTTTCTCTCTTCCTCTAATAATGTGTTTATTTGATGAATCAGCTTCAGTGCACCCTGAAAACAGTGTGTTGATGTCTAGTTTCCAGCATGTTACACAGTCTGCCAAACAAAACTCAGCTTTACTGTAACATAGATGCAATGTATTTGATACTTTTGCTAGAATAAGTAGTCTTATTTAAGCATGGTAATGTAGTATTATTAGACTGCATTACTGATACTTCCGTCTTTCCATCGCCCATCAAATCTGGCCTGAAATGGAGGGTTGGGAAGTAGTTTCAAACTGGTTGGTGAAGTCTTTCAGCAAAGCTGCATGTTGCAAACCCCGCTCCTTAATGCTTTCTGCAGCGAGATAGGGGTGTGCATTAATTTGTCAGCACCTCTAAAAAATTTGTTTAATAGTTTTAAATCAAGAATTCGGTTGCACTGAAATATAATTACAGTTTTTATTCTGTATTTTAAATCATTACTAAGTGTTTAATTAAGTTTTTTTCCAGGATTCATTGCAACTCCTGTTCAGACTCTAAAACGCTGCAGAAATAGAGGGAATTCTTTAGAGCTCTGGAAATAAATGCTGTATGCTGCTATAACAATACATATCTGTAGTTATTATATAGTGTTTACATGTGTAATTATGATATTTAGAAGTTCAGATAGCTAAATATTACTAACTGGACCTGACTTAATTTAGCCAGTTAAAGGTCAGTGGTTATACCTAGATAAATAAGACTCAACAAATTAACAATATACCCTGCAGCCATACAGTAAGTGTCTTGCAGCAAAAAAAATCAGACATCAGTTTCTAAAGCAAATCACAAAGGGAGGGAGACAGCTTCACAATATTTTATCTTTGCTAGCATCTCCTGTTCTGGCTGCAGGAGGGTCGATGAAAATATAAAGTGTGAGTGAAAAAGTAATAGAAATAGCATAGTTGGTCCTGTTTTAAATTCTAAACCTAAGAGGTTATAAAAATCTGCAACTCAACACTGAGAATCATTCAGGTGATCATGTGATGAAATGTTTTCATTGTGTGTGCATCATGCAGGTCCTGCCAACCACAAAACAAAGCCTACATACAGTTTGGGGTCTTTAGGGGAATTTTCTGTCATGTCTTCATGTAATCCCAGCCGGACTCTGAGTTCAGTTCAAGGCTCGGTAAGGTCCAGACTTCCTGCTGCAGGACTCCTTGGCCTTCCTGTGGCTGAAGCTGGATATTTATGGCTCTGTTTGTTTTCCTACTGCAGAATAATTTCATAAACAATCCGGATGCCTGCTTGCTGGTGATGGAACAGAAACTGAAGTGCCCAGATTTTTTCCTCAGCTCAGTGAATGTTATTAAAGTCAACATTTTATAAAGAATGTGACTTTAAATGAGGATATTTTTATTCCTGTGGCTCATCTGGGCTTGCAGAAACGGATGCATGCTTTAATTTGTGAAACATAAAACAACGTCTGAGAGGCTGTGAGTGATTGTATGGGGAATATTAGCTGTCAGCTATGTCATGTGTAATGCAATCTGGTCTCCAAGGTGCGCTTTGCCTGGCCGTCTATCTGTCAGAATGCAGGTGTAAATGAAAACTTTACATATCTGTGATTGAAAGGCAAGTGATGATGGTGGGTTTGCAAAATAAATCTGTCTGATGCTGCTTTTTTCCACCTTTGCATGTGTTTATTTCAGGTTGCTCCAACTCATTGTTCACAGATACCAGGTTTTTGAGAGATTTTGCAAACTCAGGTTAACCTCTCTTTCCAACATATGGCTCAATGTGCACAGACTGAAAGACAAGAAAATGTGCATTTTTCATGATGACATACCAACGAAGGAAGCCCTGCACACACAATAGTAACATTTTGTGGGTGCACTGTCTGTCCATGTGAGGCTTAAAACGGCTAGGGGTTGCAGTTAACTTTTCTAACCATTTGGGTCTCAGTGGGGGTCCAACTTACAGCCCATATTTCTAAACATAAAACAACAAAAAGGCTACCTACAGTACATCCCTGATGGGGTTATACAGCCAGCCCACATGGGCTTCACATATGGGACCTATGTAACAGAAACCACATTAGTTCTGAAAAATATGCCCACTTCAAGCCCCTGCCCACTCAGTACCCACATCGTTTGTATCCCTTTAAGGCCCATGTGGACATGCTTGCTGGGTCACGCCTCTCAAAATTTAAACGCAGCCTCTCAATGCAATGACTGACTCAAAAAATAAGGATAACTGGTTATTTTCAAGTCATTATTTTGACCTTTAGGGATTCCATCTAAATACTATCTCAGTGTAAAGGGCATAAGGATCATTTTGTTCTTTTTTAAATACCAGTAGCTATACTGAGCTTCAGCATTACACATTTTGCATGTGGTTTTTGAAACACTGAAACATACTTTTGCATAGGTCATTTATGACTTTGTCAAACTTTGTTTAACAAATATCTGTCTAGCAATACCCCTGCTGATTCAAAAGGTCATGATAAAAATAATCTGTACATTGAATATATATGGATGTAATGCTGGTTTTCACATGGAAAAGAAATAAATTTAGAGGATTTCCACCCAGATCTTCAGGATTTTATGTCAAGGAAAAAAGTACTCCTTATCTGCGTGGTGAAAGTTTGGGGATGACTGAAAGTTTACCACAAAACCTGCAGTAATAGGTGAGTTTTTCAACTTTTTATCTCACTCATCTCCAGTATGGCACCTTGTTATTTTGTAGCAAATTGATGTAAGATTGTTCTGGAAATGTCTTTAAGAGCAACATTTATAGTTGTTTGCTCATTTCTCAGCACAACTCAAGCAAATGGATAAGTCAGCAACATTGCCAATGAGCACAAATCTATTTGTGTGTGTTGTAAAAGTATGTCAGAGCTATACGGTGAGGGGGTTTGCCATGGAAGAAGGATTGAAGATGTTGCAGGGGAAAGCTTAGTTCAAGCAATGGTGGTGCCAGCTGTCCATGCTGATGCCAGGTTAAAAAACAAATATATCTTGTTTTAGCTCATAAAACAGAAACATTTACTATTAATGGCTAATAGATCTAAGAAAAGACATGTTTCTGGTGGGCTTGTCACAAATAAGCAATTAAGGCAGTTGAACTCAAGGTAAAAAACGCTCTCTGAACCCTCAGGTTTGCTGCTAAATGAACTTTTGTGCCATACTTGACAGCCCCATTATGTTGATACCAAAATGTATCTTGGTATATGTTTGTTTCTACCTTTTTGTTTACAAAGATATTAACTGGCAGTTTTGCTTATTTTCCCCATCTGAGCTTCACGTTTAACATTTTTAATGGGTAATTTGTTCACTTTAACATAATTTTTTGGTTGTTTGGTTTTCATACATTGTAAATGAGACTGAGGGTCACATCGGTGTAATATTTTTGTTTAGTTATTTAAAAAATTTTCAGTCCCTGTGAAAAGGTTCATTGATCAATGAAATGGTGTACATGCAACTTTATTATTATATTAGTTAGTCTCAAAATGACTTCATTACTTACCACAATATTGTCATTTATTGCAATCATTTCAGACAATTAATCACACAGCAAAATTCGCCATGACAGGCCTGGTTACTGGTGCTTGAAATGAGATTTTAGTTTTACAGTACTGGTGTACACAACTGAGACAAGCTTTTCTACTATCTACTTACTAAACTACTACATTTATTATGACTAAGGGCTTTTAACATTTACCAGAGCCTTAACTAAAGAAGTGTAATGTTTTTGTGCATGCAGTCAAAGTGAAAGCAAGCTTATAGTCATATTGGCATGAATTAACTCCAAGATAAACATTACATTTTTGTACTAGAGGCAGATTAGTTATTAAATAGTCATGTAAGATAACATGTTAAAAGTATTATCTGCAAATGTCTGAGGGACAACGTGACATCACAGCCGTATGGAAATACGTCCCGGCAAGGCCCCTCCCTGCCCGGGTGACATCAGCCGGAGCTCCGGCTGCTTTTCTGCAGGAGCCCTCGGTGGCCCCGCGCGCACACATCCAGCACCGCCGCCGGGAGAGCTCGACCGAACACGGGGACTGCTCGGCTGTTGTCGCTCCTCTGCCTCCATGGGACAAAACAATACTTCTCATCTGTCAGGTAGGGCTGCCATCTTCCTCTCGCCCTCATCTTCCTCAGAGTGTGCGGGGTTTTGTTGGATTATTTTTCCTCTTTTTTTTTGTCTGAGGGAAGAGAAAATTGACTCCACCTGGGAGCGACAGTAACTTTTCACCGTGGGAAGCGCAGCGCATTTTCCAGCCGTTCGCTGAGAGAAAACGACACTAAACCGACGTCTGTTGTATTCTCACGGTCTTTTCTGAGTCCGGTGTGTGTTCTGACTTTAACGGAGCGGCTTAATTTGGTTTGTTTCCCCCCACGTCTCGATGCGAGTTGGACCGTGGGAGGCTCTGTAACCCTACCTTGCTGTAAAACTACAGTAACGGTTGTTTTCGCTCGAAAGCAGCAGATGTTTTGTTGTCTAGTGACCCTCAAACTATTTTCTTAATCCTTCTTAAGCTCAAAACCCCGACTGTAAGGGAGCTTAAGCCTCATAGATGTGTAATAAATGCCAGATATGGTGCGCTGTCACAAACTGATGGTCTCTGTATGCTAATGGTCTGCCCGTAGCGCGAGCGGGGCTGTGTTGGTAGTGGGGAAAACACCGGTTGCCATGACAACAAATGAAACATCAGACTAATTTCAAGTGACGATTTAAAAAATTAGTATCTTAAAACAAACAAACAAAAAAGTACCATCAACATGGAATGGACAGGATGTTTCCATGTGAGTTTCACTATCCTTGTTCTAGACCCCCCCCCCCTGTCCAATTTCCTGGGGGCCCTAAACGCCCGAGCATTACTCTGCTTTATCTAAACATGATTTAATCTCTCAGATATTTTGCCAAGTCCTCCACCCTCCCATTTTCTATGCGGGCCTTTTAAAGCTACCTCACTTTGTTATGTGTGTGTTTACTTGCAAGTATTTTTCATGCAAAACATCTAAATAACTCAAAATAAATTTAGTAGATAAGTAGATAAGTGCTACTAATATCATTATAAGTACAGATTTATCATCCAAAATGATACCTTTATATAAATAAGTAGATTTAAATAATCAATTATTAGTCTAGATTTTAGATAATTATTTATTATTATAACAAATGTTTCAACATCTCAATTAAAAGTTAAAACCAAACTTCTGATCATTTGTTTACATCATAAATGTTGCGGCAAAACGATTAACTTTATATAAGGGCCGCTGCGGGCTAAACTCGGGGTTGGTGTTATTTGCCAGACGCGCGTTCAAGTGATATTCCAAAGACTTCTGTGTTACCAACGATGCTTTATTCGAGTATATTCACATCCACTGGTCCGCCTTTAGTTCAAAGATAAGCCATAACAGACACTATATATGCACACGGGATGCGCTATGCATTATAATTATTACGCGGTCAACAAAATATGTGACACCGCCGAGTTCACCTCACTTCCTCATCCATTCCAAACACAAACCAAAAAATCAGTGAGTAGTGGCTCACCTTATATCCACTCGTGACACACACACACACCCACAGCACCGCGCCCACCACCCAGATGCTGATGCTGCAAAATGCCACCTCATGAATATAAAATAATGCCATTTTGCTCCTACAATAAATCTGTAAACAAGTTAGTGTTAAAGTTGCTTAAACTGTTTCCCATTTTAGGATTCAATGAGTTTTTCGGTTCAGTCTGATTGAAAGCAAATAAATGGCCAAAAACTGTCGATACTGGTAATCAGTTATCTGATTGATTGGTTTTAATGGTGATATTGGTCTTGGCTCAGGATTATGCTGGAATGTTTACAGCTTTTCCAACATTAATGAGCGACTTAAGTAAAAGATGCTTGAACTTTGCCGACGGTCTTATCTCTGCACAGCCAAGAATGGATGCTGGTCTTTTTTATGCTTATTGATCAACACACCCACCGTATCTTTATTTCTAAAAGCATATTTGGTATTTACTCCATCATAGTGCAAAAGCCACCGCAGCCTTTCCTCTGTGTCCCAGTGCATGCAAAGGGGAAAGATTATCCTTCAAGACTAAAGCTTGTATTTTTTGGTTTTCATTCCTTGAATTCAGGTAATCCAACAATCTTTTAGTCTTTGTAAATACTTAATGACACCACTGCCATGCTTGTGTCTCTGTGAGCTCCAAACCGGCTGCTTCCTACAAATATGCAGCTTAAAACAAAATAGTTCCCAACAGACACAGTTTAAGGATTTATTTGGTATTTTTGAGCAGAAATGATTAGTTTCCCCAGGTTTAAAGCCCAGAGGGGACGAGTCCAGGAAGTCGGAAACCATACTCAAATACATAGATGATAATATAGCAACTATATGTAATATTACAGATAATACAAGGAGAATCCTTTAATTGGTGTGTTTTGGACTCATTGGAGTTTCATCTATGTTATACACTTCCTAGCAGTAGCTGTGGCGTTTCCACGATGGACAAGAAGTTCTCAGCGTAACGCCGGAGCAGGAGAAATAATCCGGCTGCTCCTCACTGGAGTGAGTGTTTCCATCTTCACCTCCCTTGGAGGTTTTTCAGGTGGTTGACGTGTTTTCCGATTTACTTCTGAGACCTTCTGAGTCCTGACAAATGATTTCACACACCAGCAGAAAAAACAAAAACAAAAAACAAATCAGAACAGACGAAAATGAATCCTGTGTACGCAAACTGATTTGCCATGTTTGCTCTTATCTGGGTCGATGAAGGAGGATAAAACTTTCCCCTCTGCTTTATGCCTCTCGTCCTTCGTTGTGTGCTGCCACACACCTGTGCACATGCTCTCAGAGAACCGTCCAATCAGCTCGGTCAACGCATCTGCACAAATTGATGCAGTCATTTACATGCGCACAAATCCAACCAATCACAGGGTAAGATAAATTCATCTGTCTCGGCTGCTTCCCTGCATCCTAATACAGCGAAAGATGGTTTCTCAGTCAAGAAGAGATGCTTCTTTTAAACTTCATGACATTTTCTGTTGACATTTCCCATGAAGATCTTTATTTTTCACCTTTTTTATCCCCTTTATTGGTTACGTACAACGATTTAACTCCAGGTTTTACAGTAACGTCTTGTACTAGACAAATAGAAAATCAAATCAATAAACATAAGTTACATAACAAAAGAAAAAAAACTATCTTTACGTAACAAAGAAAATATACATAACATAACATAACTCTAATGACAACACGCCACCCATATTATTACATCATTATTGCATAGACAGCCTTGTGACATTAACTTTCCCGATATGTCAGTCATCATGGTGAAAATAATCATCCTTGTGTGATTTTGCTGGGCTAACAGCTGAGCTCTGTTTTGTCACAAGATGCTGGATAGCACTGGCTGTGTATCACAGAATAATAAGATTAACAATCATAATAAATGATATTACAGTCAGTTTAGAAAACAGAGTGATGTCAGGATGCTGAAGAGATTTCCCCGAATGCAGAAATGACACAATGTTTGTTTTTATCCGTCGCTACAAAACCAGGAAAACAGTTCCTTCAGCGGGCGGCTGTATCAGTTCAGATAAGTTCTTCTGCAGATTGTCCGTTGGAACATTTCTTGCTGCTCTTGGCGGAGCCGCTTGCAGGCTGTCCCTCCCTGGAAACGGCACTTGACCTCTCCAGCCACGGTCTCGTGGTCGGCTGAGAGGTACATTTGATGAACGCAGCTGGCGGCCGAGGCCGAACCGTAACGTGTAAGAATCTGGACATCTTATCATCCTTACCTCATCGAAGGCCTCGTCTTGTGTTTCGTCTGAACTTGAATGGACTTCTTTGTGTGAATACATGCATGTGATTCCAGATAATCATCACCCCTCCTCTTCCTTTTACTTCACGGCCTCCTTCCCTCCAGGGGCGAACGTGCGGGTCCTGGTGTCGCTGGAGCTCCGTTCCAGCTGATTACAGCATGACTTATGACAGCGAGGGCCACGGCTGCTGATGGCATCAGACTGGCCCCCGTCCCACCATCACCCCACCCCCGTAAGACTCAGGCCACCCTCATCACTTTATTTGTCAGGAAAAGAAGCCAGCCTTTATACCCAGAGTGAGTCATCGTGGCCCATCAGCTGACTGCTGGCTGATGCCTGCGAGTCGCCACTACCTGCTATCAGGAAGGAAGCACGCTGTTTATCAGTGTGATTTGCATCCATGATGGAAGTGTGAGTGTCATATATTTAGCATGCTAGCTGTGTAGCTGCATGTGGCTCCAGGGTAGCGTGTGATGATGTTTCTGATACAACTTCAGCTAAATGTGAAGTTCCTGGAGAGGAGAAAAGCAGAGTAGCGTTTGATTCGCCTCAGCATGTCAACACTAATGTTGCTTCTACTTGTTTTCACTGTTGTGTGTCGCATTGTGAGCGGAGCAGAAGACATGTGGATCTCGGGCGTCGTCCGGCTTATGATGCATCTGCAGAAATTGACTCCAAACAGCATTTTTAAAACAACTCCCAACTGTTGTGATTTAGTTTGCAAAATACTGGAAGTTATACAGTTTCTGTTTTCCAGGTTATTAAAATGAGTCCCAGCACACTGAGCGGCGATAGCAGTCTGAGGACTTATGTATTCTCACCCTGACTTAGCCCCATAGACTGTAAAATGAATGGATGAACCTTAACCCTCTGGGGTCTAGGGTATAAATGGCTGGTTTTGGCTACTTCTGATTTTATGCTTGTATTTCATGAAGGTAAAGCTGACCTTTTTGAACCTCAATTTTGAATCAGGCTGTTTAATCCTGCAGTAAAGTTGGCCTTTTTAACATGGGAGTCTATAGGGATTGGCTCTGTTTTGCAGCGGCACCTAGTGGATGAAGAGGGAACTGCCCTTTTTTGCACTTCTGCATCGACTTCATGTCTCTAAGCCTGAGGTTGCCGCTTGCTTAGCCCAGGTTGTGCCACATAAAGACGCATCATAGCACATTGTGTCTTCCATGTAGATTGTACTAAAGATGAATGCATTCAGTGGATCTGAGGCGGGAAAACCGTGAAGAAAAGATTTCTCTACCATTAAACCAATGTTACGTTTTTCTTTGATCAGTGTTCCGTCCTTCTGAAAATAAATCTTATTTTGAAATAGACTTCAGCTTCATCCTTGTCATCAAATGTGGTCTCTTACCTGATTCCAAATGGACCAAGATGCTGATGGTGAAGCTGCACCCATATTTCACATGCAGCCTGTGGGTTTAAGAAGAAAAACTTGCCTCAAACGACGTATGCTTCACCCGCTGGTGCTCTAATCTGGAGAGCAACCCTCATACATCACAACGTCCGTCATAAATACATACGATTTTAAGTAATTACAAATTTCCACATGTCAGTAACAATGAATTCTAGCCGACTATTAAGGCCAACCAGTTCTTTTTAAAGTAGATGCTGGGAAACCAGCCATTGGGCAGCTTTCATACTCATTATGGTTCGGGGCTACTTTTAGAGTCTGACCTGGCATCCCTGCATCTGTGCAGGAATGTTGGCTGCTGCGATTCCTCTGCATTCCTGTAATGTCTCAGTTATTGGAAAAAGGGGACTGCGATGCTACGCAAACCACCCCTTCCTCTCCCAGTCCCAGGAAAGAAAAGTTGTGCCTATTTGTTGGTGCGTAATGAAGACACGCTCCACGTCTCGCTGCCAGCCGGAGTTCAGATAGTGGACTTGTTCATGAGAGCAGAGGGGGTGAAGCGTGGGTCTGTGTATGAGTGGGAGTGGGGGATAGATGTGGGTGTGTGTGTGAGTCTGCGGGTGTGTGCATAGTGCAATTGTCTTCATGTTCGTGACAAGACTGGCAACACTGGAAGCGGCCCGATGAATTTCCTGATAAAGGCTCAGAGTGGCAGCTGAACATAATCTCTAACCTCGTCTTTGTCACCACAGAAATGATTACGTTTTCCCGTCTTTTTCTTTTCTTTTTTTCCCACCTCCTTCACTTGAATAATGCAGGATTTCATCCGGGGGGCTCTGCATTCCTCACATTCCTCCTCTCTTATTCCCCCCGCAGCCCAATTCCACCTCGGTGTGTTTACATAGTGAAGTAAAAGGATGAGTGATGGCTGCGGCAGCACAGTCTAAAAGCACACAGAATAAGGAGAACCTTTCCAGGTGGTAGGGCTGCACGATTATGGTCAAAATAATAATCACGATTATTTTAAACAATATTGTGATCACGATCATTCACTGTGTCTGGAAAAAAAAATTATTGCATCAAATATAAACAATGTGGCTACAAATCTTAGAATG
>JBBBVT010000013.1:3417923-3440320 GCA_037177035.1 Craterocephalus eyresii
AATGAACCTGGACCTCACCGTCTGTCCACTTCTCATAACTTTTTATGGAGTTTATGAGATAATTTATGGAGTCAAAGAATAAAAAACATGTAGTCATCTATCTCATGCTATCATCGGAGTCTTTTACACACCGACCTAAGATGCCGACCTTAAGACACCCAAACATAGACTTTTTATTTAGTCCTAAAATCAATCCAGTTCCTTCCTGCAGACATCAGGGCTCTACTGGTTCTTTGTGTTAAAGTTTTGCAAAAATGGCGTCCTAACCAAAGATTAGGGTTTGGATTCAGTGGTCACTAAATTCTCCATAAGAGTGAATGCTTGTTTATGTCTCTGTGTTTGACCTGTGACAGACTGCTGACCTGTCCAGGGCCTGCTTGGGGAGGGTTCCAGCTCCTCCGTGACCCAGAAGTGGAATAAATGTCATAGAAAATGAACGAATAAATGGATGGAATGATTATGTCAGAGCCACTCTCCAATCAGGAGACTGACTCTCCTAATTTTTTATAAGATTTCCAAAACAGGTTTTGGGGTTTGCTGAAACGAGACCTGGAAGTGACATCTAACCAGTAGGAACATCTCTCAGCGTACACCGGTGGGCCAGTGACTGTGGAACATCATCTTGTGTTTGGGTCAGATTGGTCAAACCTGATGTTTGTCTCTCTGCAGCCACTCCTGGCTGCCTATTAGTACAAAGCAAATTATTGAGCATCTTCAGGTTGGATGACCCCCCAGGTCTTTTGCCAACCTAATGAGAGATAATAGATTAGAGAAAGCAGAAAATCTAAATAGCTTTCATAAGCAAACCCTGTTAGAACAGAAAAGAAGCTTCTGTCTGTCCTCTCAGATGAAGGTGAACGCCTGCTGTGCCCTGTCAGCTGTTCAAAGGCTCTTTGTGTTCTCCTTGTGAATCTGTAATAAAACCCATTTACCACCAGCCTCGTCCTGGGGGACGTCCACCCTACAGGAAGAGGACTGCTGAATGAGAGGAGTGGCACGGATGACAGCCTCATAGCATACTTCCTCTGTGGGGACCGTGAAGGAAAGGCTCATTGAATTCTTTTTTTCCCTCTCTCTCTACTAAAAACCCAGGACGTTCTCCTACGGCTGTTTGGGTGAGCTGAAGTGTGGAAATCGGTTTACGGTGCCTCAGCAGGGTCAACTGGCTGTTGCTCCTGCTGCCGCCTGACAGTGACCGCCTCACGGCCCAGACAGGAAATGAGAGCAGGAGATGGGAAGTGACAAACATGATTCTCATTTTATATTCATAGCTTTAGTTGACATTGGGAGAGCCTTATCATCCTGGTAGAGAGGTTAACTCTTCTGGTGCACATAATTTAAAAGGCAGTTGCTGACCTGATGTATCCATGGTTATGTCTGCAGCCTGCTTACAGTTTTAATGGGTTAACTGGGCCACTGGTGGATCCGTAACAGCTCGGCAGAGGAAAGCAGCAAACAAAAGGTCTGAGCCTGCAGCACCCCTCTGCACCAGAGTTATTGGACAATCAGGCTGCTGTTAAATGTTCCGTATAAATAATTTAAAGTTTATTGCTTCTTTTTCCAACTGTGAAGTCCTTTTTGTTTGTGCCTGAGTCTGAAAGAGAGAGGCGAACTGTTGAGTCATTTCACTGATAATGGAAGTGTGAGGATCGAATACACTGATCATTTGAGCCACTCGTGTGTTAACATCTCTGACCCCTTATGGCCTTGGTCCCAGGGCCTTTAAAGGGCGTTTGGCTCTGGGACACTGGGTTCTCAGGATGGGGCCTCTGTAGGCTGGACTTGTTCCAGCACACCCAATAGATATTTGATCAAATTGGATTGTGGAGAGGTGGGAGGCTGGTCTTTTGTTGTGTCCTCAGTTTTACCGTAGTGTGGGGGAAAACTATTGGATGAGGCCTTGCTGTGATTGGGCTAAAATCCGGGGGGATTATACATCCTCAGGGTCATGCTGAAATGTAAAAGAAGTATTGAAGGTTTAAGTATAAAAGCTCTAATTTATAATGATCATAAATAGGTGTCTGAAAGTGCATTAAAATAGATGGAACACTATCTGCCAGCTCTTCTTACTGCATCAACATCAGTTTCTGACTTTTTCCAAGTCGTTGGCCTGTGTTTGATTTTATTTGTGCTAAGGAAACTGAAAGTGTTTTATTAAATCCGTTTTTTTGCAAGCAGACTTCATTTTCAAGTCTATTACTGCCTTCAGTGTGTTTCCATTGTGGTTTTTAAATCCCGGGAGGATTAGGAATATTTGTGCACAGACACTGAGGAGATGTGTGTCAGAGCTACTTTGTGTTCGAGCTGCACTTCTGCCTGAGAAAGAAAGCACAGGCAAAAAGTAGCCGAGCCAAAATAGAACGCATTACTTTATTTTAGCTGCATTCCCACAAACTCCGGCAATCTGAAAACTTCGGGGGCGTCAGAATGTGACTGCTGGGAACCAATCAGAGAACTATGTTATTCACTGAGACAACTGAAGATACTGAAGAGTTCAGTGCTGCAACCCCTAAAGTACAGAAGTACTGGATATCACCGCAGGACGCTGTTTAGTCCCTGCTTTTGTTCCGATGCAACAATTTGAACACATTGGTGTGGGGTGTGTGACTTAAATTATATGTCAGCATTTTTACAAAATTCAAAGTAGATTACATAGTTTTTCGTGTTTTTTCCCCATGAATGTCTGGGTGTTACCTGCATTCTCCACTGACTGAGGAGAACTGTGGTAATTACTGCAGATTGGCTATGAATGGCCTGTTCCATTGTCCTGACAATTGTACATGGTGAATAGTTGTTTGGTCCACGTCCGATCTTATGAAAGCAAAGAATCTCCAGACAACGGATAGAGCTACTCATTCCTGTGTCATCATGTTTAACTTCAGCATCCGCTTTAGCTTCATTTTCCTAGCTGTCTTTCTTTATTTCTCCTGCTCAGCATCTCCAGTAACACAGCTGCTCTGCTGCATGATTAGCGCTGCAGCAGTGAAAAAGATCTCCCATCAAACTTGTGCCAAGTTCGTAGGTTTTTCAAACCGGGATTGTGGTGTAAGACAAAATCAAATAACACAAATACAAACAGTTTTTTTGTGTGAACCAGTAAAAACAGCACTCAAACACATAAATTCTCCATCCCAGCTTTAAGATGCAGAGGTCATCATTAGACCAGAACAAAACCAGGTCTAATGACAAAACCCTACATTCAGAATAAAGTGACGCTGTAAGAGTCAGGCTGGAGTCTTTATGGTCTGGTAGTCTGGGCCAGGACAGTCTCGGTGCAATTAGGGAGTCTTTATTTGGGCGGTGCAACATTCTTCCAGATTGAGTTTGACCTCATGATTCATGACTTGAATGAATATTCCGTTCCCCGCCAGAGGCAGGGCTGCATCAAGAATTACACAACGAAAAAGAAAACTGTTGTTAATGCAGGACAACTTAACATGGATCTACATTGCATCCTAACGGTCTTGGGTTGATCGTATTGACCGATCGTATCAGAACTTTACCAAGATCTTCCACCTCTGACTGGGAACCATTTCTCCTGCCCAGAGCTGCCTGTTGTCCCACACCTGCTTACCCACAATGCAGTGCGCTGAACCCATTGGAGCCTTTTTTCCCCTGGCTCTACTTCCTGTATTTGGTCCACTTTAATTGGACATAAAACCTGCATTTGTCCATGTCTTTGATCCGAATCAGAGTTTGTGCATTCACAATTCCCCAAACGAAAGTTCCTGAGCAAACAGACTGATTGGAATCAAGAAAGCTGCTGTGAATGCACCGTGACAAACCCGACACATTTTACCGATTCAGAGTTGCGGTTTTGGCTTCTGATTGTTGTGTTTGATTATGAAATATATAAGGTAGAAAATAAGAGGAAAAAAAGAGCAACAAAAAGCATAAATAAATACAATGATAACACTTGAAAAGCTATGAATGTGTAAATCCTCTTTTTAAAAAAAGTGGTGAAAATGACTTTTCTCTTGTTGAACTAGTTGTTGCCTAGTTCAACTACTTGTTGCCTCTAACAGTAGGTGATACTAAAGCCAAACATCAGATAAGCCAGATTTTCATGCAGGACAAGCTGCTAGAAAGTCTGAAAATTGCGAAGAGTGGACCTGCATGAATAAAAAGCTTATGGCCGCATGGAGGCTACTTTCTAGTTTTATTCTTCTTTGATGTCAAAGTTCCTAGAAATCTTCATCTACACCCTCTCTCTGCTTATGAACTTATCTTGGCATAGCTTAGTGAGGCCAGATTCCTCAAAGAGCCCAATTCCTTCCAGATAATCTGTCTCCAGGCTGCTACATCAAATATAATACGAAGGATGAAAATAGTTTTAATAGTTTTTCTGATCATCTCTATAGTGTTGTGGTGGTGAGAAAGTTTAAGTCAGTTGAGAGCCTGCTGATGAAAGTTGAAGTTGTATTAACAGTTAATTCCACGAGTTATGAAGCGCTAATAGCTGCTGGGCGATTGCACTCTGCACTCTGAGCAGAGAAGCTGGCTGAGGCTCGTTGGGGCCTCTCCAAGCCCCTTTACCAGGAAGCATGTGGAGATTTGCATTACAGTTTTCTTGTTGTGCTTTCTCCGCTTAACATGCCAGAAGAGCCCCACCCAGCATTGTTCTGCAGGGCTGTTAAACAGTATGAGGTGGTCAGGCCCAGCTTTGGACATGTGCTACTGCAGACCACCCAGAGTCTCCTCTCCTCACCCTGCACCTCCCCCGCCTCCCTTTGGCTTCAAAGAGATGAGATCCAGACGTCATGGCCTTGAGTAAAGCATGCTAACATTAGGACTGAGCTAACAGTGACACATAAAGCCTTTTTCCACATTTTTCAGATCAAAGAAATGGATAAACTAAAGGGCAAAACATAAAAAATAGAATGGTTTTTACGCAATAAAACTTCCAAAGTGAAAAGCTAAATAAATAGATGTGCTCTGAAAGCGTGGACATGCTCCTCTCAGGTCCTCAGCAGGCTGCTCCAGCAGCTCAGAACATAGAAGCTTAAATCTGCAGCAGCACAGACTTTTGGCTTTGCAGAGAAAGCAGAGACTTGTGCAGAGGACCTAAGGGCACGCTTTATTCATCCGATAAAAAATCCCTTCAGAGTGGCAGAAGTCATCTGAAACAGTACAGGCGGTCCAAAAGGCTTTACTTTGATTTTAAATGCATCAGAGGCAGTTTTGTTTATAACCTGCAGTGATTTACAATAAGAGTTGCTGTGTTTCCTGTAGTGCCCCATCTAACCTGGTCAAAACCCGATCAGTGCAACAATGGGACCTCGACTTCGCTGTTTTCGTCCGTGCACTGCAGCCGAGGAACTTTGAAGAGCTTTTCAGGAGGAGCTGTGTGTGAAAACAAACATCGCAGCATCAAATCCTGATTATGTGTGGAGTAATTCCAGCTAGCTAGTAGCTACAGAGTAATAATTTCTCAGTTCTCACAATGTGAAATACACTCTTTTCCACAAGTGCTTTCTCTCTGAAAGCTGTTCCTGAGGTACACAGCAACACCGACAGAGACCAGCCACAACGATAAGGCTACATCCATCCACACGCAGACGGGACCGATTCCGTTTTTATTAATGTTTTCTGAGAACGGAATTGTTTTAGGAAATATGTGAAAACCTCTGAAAACCCTGTTGTATGTTAACCATGATGTTTTAGTAGAAATACACCAAAAACAGAGAATAAGACATGAAGAATGGTGACATAAACAGATACGAAGAAGATCATGGCTGGGAAACGTTTGTATTGATTTTGTATTTCTGCAGCATGAACACGCTGTAATCCTTGCGTTTGTGTATGCAGGTGGAGCATCGGTTCAGGACAGATGTTTATGGCCTGTTAACATGGAAAAGAAATGATGATACTTTCAGATTGATCCGCTGCAGGACCTGGTGTTCAGGCTTCCAAAATGCCTGTTCCATGGAGACGAAATGTAATAAAAACTTTATCATGTATGCCTAAACTCTTTGTGACACTGCCTAAAGTTGTTTCCATACACCTATAAAAAGGAAATAGATGCATTTTCAGACATTTTATTTATGAAAAATGACTCAAACCATAACTGCAACAGCCTTAGTTTTTGTTTAAATCAGCACCTTCTGACTGGAAGATGTTTCATGCTAACAGAGGAGCTTGGACAGACCTGTTCCTACTGAGGATCACTTTCATTTGTAAATGACACAAAACAACATCAGTCTGCAGAGAATACGAGAATGTGTCAGTCTGCCGGCACATTTTATGTTTTATGTCATGAATAACTTTTAAATGAGTAGAACTAGTCCTGCTAGGGAACTCCGTAGTGTCCAGGATGTTGATGCAGAAGCATCTGCATTCACTTCCCAGCATTTCTTCCAGAGCCCAAAGACTTGCATAACTGACTGTAGGTCTGCCATTGTTCGGAAAGACTGGTGCCTCTCACCCCGTCACATCTGGGATAAACTTCATCCCATAAAGCAACATTAAATAAACCAAACCACGTACAGAGGGAGAAAAAACAAAACAACATGAAACTTTAATAAGAACAATGAAGGTTAAACATTGAAGCTCTTTGCTTTTCCCTGCCAGCTTGGAAGGTAATACAGATTAATCACAAATGACTGATATTAGACAACGCAGTTGTTTTTCTAATAACGCTCCAGCACTTTGCTCACAACTTTATGAAGAGTCGTATACAATAAAGAAGCTGATGCCGCAGGTTTCATATGCCAGAAGAATAATTCAGCTCCACTTAATGGGCCGTTTACGGTTGTAAAAGCAAACGGGAACATTTTTGCTGAAGTGCTAAATGTCAACAGTAGACAATGGGAAGTTGGGAGATGGCAAGTTCTTGTTTTGCAGTGAAGTAGAAACAAAGCTGAGCAGCCGTTTGTCTGTCTGAGGCAGCAGGAACTACACCACTAACAGCAATGTGACTGCACTATCACATTGTTCTCATTTCGTACTGAGGAACAAAGTGATTCATCAAGTATAAAAGGGAAGAAATACACCCATGTATCCTTAATTTAAAATTTAAGGTAGCATACAGTAGCAGGGTTAAATCATCAGTGTATTGGCATAGTGTGGCATCATATGGTATGATATGGCATGCTTCCTAAATGTTAGTGATCTGGATCAGCAGCTGAGGAGTCCCGGAGAGGTGGGATATAAAAAGAAGTGGTGCCGTGGGGATGCTGCTGGCGGAGTTTGATGCTGCAGAAGTGTGTCTGTAGTAAACTATCTGCACCCTCCTTCTCTGTGCAGCTTGTCGCCTTCAGCACTGACATTGCTATGAATTATGGATTGAAGTGATAACCCCGGTATCTCTCAAGCTGCTGTGTTCCACTGACCCACATCTGCTGATTACATTTTCTAACCCTTTTATTGTTTGTGGGCTTTTTGTTTACATCAACTGTCTGAAGCACAGTTGAAAAATCATGCATATGAAATATGAGAATTATCGTCGTCTTACTGAAGATGGATGGACATTTTAAATATGGAGCAGCCAAAGTCCAAACTGTACAAAGTCCTGAGCATAAGCTGGACAACATGGAGGACAACAAAGATGCTTTCCTTAGATGTGAAACCTGCTCATGGCCAAACCACGTTGCCAGGGTATCGGCTAGACCCTCATCTGGTTACCACAGCAACCCATGCGGAGACACTTATGTTTGAAATACAGACCCAATCTGATCACTTACAAATAAGACAATCTGTCTCCAAGATCAGATTTGAGGATGTGTTCTGCCAGCCTGCAGCCTATAAACCCTTTCCATTTGTCTTTTTCTGCATCCGGTGACCTCATACCATCAAAAATATGAAAAATGCTCCCCCTAAGCAATAATTGGACCTATCAAGTACATTGTTTAGCCCTTCATGCAACATCTTCTTTTTATTCAATAAGTTTAAGATATAAGTTTAAGATACTTTACTAAAGAATAAAAAGGACTAACAGCTTCTTTTCCATTGTATTTATTTGATTGTGCTGGCTGCACGATCTATCACAAATCACTCCCATGTTTCTTTTCATGCTACTCCTACATCAACTCTATACGGTAGAGCTTGTTTTATTTCTTACTTTCTAATTCCTTTATGTATTTCATTACTTATTCAATACTCGTACTAAAGTAGCAACATCTGCCAGCAACAGAATTTCCTTGTGTGCATTCATACTTGGCAAATAAAGCTGATTCTGTTTGATGTATGGGTCCTATCCCATCAGTCCCTGTGAACATAACGAAGTGAAGAGTGGAGGCAGGCGGATGCTGGATGGTGAAGAGGTGTGTGGTGTCAAAGGGCAACAAGGACAAGGCAGGCAGGGAAAAAAGAATTTTCCTGCTTTAAAAGTGCAAATTTTTGTGGTTCCCTTAAAGCAAACTGAGTGTAGGTAGACCAGAGTTTTCTTATTCGGTTGAGCATTCAGGCCTTGCTAAACAAACTGGAGGAATTTAAATTCTGTCTTTTCTCAACATTGTTTTATTAACAATTCAAAATGGATTTTTAATTTTAGTGCATTGACTCTAAATTGTCCATGTCTTCATCACAATCCATGTACATAATAACCCTACTGTTAGATAATTAGTTTATTTTACTACACTGGGATGATTTTTCAAGTTGTAATCTGTGATTGCAATATTTATGAAATTGCCAACTTATAGCACTTTGAACTGTCTTGAAAGTATGATACATAGAAGTTGTCATGCCTAATCAGAACGGAATTTGATATCTATAGGTAACACGTGACTGGAAAGGTGGACTGATTTAAGGTCTCCGTTTTGAAATACTACAGGATGGAAAATAAATCTTACAGTTTAAATTGGTCTGGTATTTTTTAAGGACCCATAAATCAAGTCCTTTGTAGGGCTTTTAAAGCTCTGCAGACACCTTGTTATAGCACCAAAACCGGGTTGAATCCAGTGATAAAAGTAGACCTTGCACAATTTGTTGGAGAAATACTTCACAAGAGTCAGTGGGCAGCTCTTTCGGTCCAAAAAAAAGGATATAGTTTCCAATCTCATCACAGATGTGTCCATCCCCTACTACCCTTCACACAGAAAAAGGAGAGGTTGAAAAGTAGGTTGAAAATAAATCAATATTCCTCTCAGCATCTTGGAAAAAATAAAGGTAAACGCATTTAACCCGTTTTTTTCAGATTCATGTCTTTGACAGAAAGCAGTTTGATCGGGCCTGAAAGCTGCAGAGAAGGCAGGAATGTCACACCGTTTTCTGAGATGGACTTCTAACTGCTTGGCTTTGTCTTTTTTTGGGGCATTTGTTAAGCCACTGAGGGTAAAAAGCATTATCAGCTTGAAACTTTTACAGTTTTAGAGTGCAATGCTTATGTTTTATTAGTTTAGTAATATTAATAATTATTATAATACATTTTATTTGTGGGCGTTTTTCTGGGCCCTCAAGGTCACCTTACAAATAAGATTAAGATACAAAGCAATATACTTAAAAACATGAATATGTAAAACAGCAATACAAAGTGATACAGTGGTCGTCAACCTAACACTAAAGGGAATACGCTGTTTTAAAAAGATGTGTCTTAAGACCAGATTTGAAGGTGGTGCTTGAAACGGATTGTTTCATGTTACGTGGGAGTGCTTTCCAATGACGGGGGTGTGAGTGGCTGAAGGCTCTCGACTCCATGGCGGTTAAGCAAAATGATGGGATGATAAGTTTGATAGAGAAGGTAGGTCTGAGAATACGGCTGGGTATGTGGATGTGGAGGAGTTCAGTTCAGGGATGAGGCTGTTAACGACCTTGAAGGTGAAGAGCAAAATTTTATTGATAAAGAATTTAGTTGGAAGCCAGTGTACAGTAGTTGCTGCAGAACAGGTGAAATATGACAAAAGGAGCGGTTTCTGAAAACAGTACGGGAAGCAGAGTTTTGATCCAGCTGCAGGCTATGGAGGGGTTTATTCAGGTAAACCAAAAGAAGAGAGTTGCAATAATCAAGACAAGAAGTAAACAGGGAGTGGACCACAATAGCCGAACTGTTGGGTGTGAGAGATGGACGTAACGGGAGATGTGATGTAGGTGAAAATAAGCTCAGCAGGTGACATTGGTTATAAGGGACTGGAAAGATAGAGTGCTTTCGAGTTCTGTCAACATTCAGAGTCTTAAGCTGTTTGGAGGGGGAATTAGATGAGTTGTCAATAGAGATAGAGATGTTGCTTAGATTTGGTACCCATGAGAAGGACCTCAGTTTACAGCAAAACACATATTAGACGACTAAGTCATCAAACAGTGATGTTTCTCTTCATGTCAGAGCAACTGAGTTTACTCATGTTTTAATTATTGTAGAACTTGTTGATCAATCAAGGGAAAATTTGTCTGAATAAATAAACTGACATCCAAAACTCTGAATCAACACACTTTGATTTATTATTCTGTTTATTTTGACTTTCTAGCGCTCCTGTTAGTCTGATTCTGTACACAAACATGGAAACTTCTGAAATCGCATTAAAATGATATCAAAGACTTTAATCACACTCATATGTAAAGTTTTATGTATTACAAAGTTTGTTGGATCTGTATAGTACATTAAAGAGGCAAAAAGTCCCAAAAATTTGGTTTTAAAGTTTGGAAAAGCCCCAAGGGAATCTTTCATGAAGTCGGTGTTGAGTTTAAAACTGAAAACTAACTGAATAACAGCAACTATCAGTTTCAGTAAATGAATATTTTCTGTGTTTTTCAGAGCTCATGGACAGCTGTTGACATCCAACTTCTCCTCAAAATAAAAAGTCCTTCGGCGTAGCCTGAACTCACTGAGTGGTGGACAGTGACAGGCCCCAACATGGCCGCCCATAGGATCAGAACCACCACCAACAACAATGCTTCTCTGCCTCGCTGCAAGTCTGAGGGGACGCTAATCGATCTCAGCGAAGGAGTCTCTGAAGCCAGTCTCACTGATGTCAAAGGTCAGCAGCTCAGCAGTACTGACACAGTTTAAAGATTTACTTCCTCAGTGACTCGTCAGAGCTGCAGACCGGGAAGAGAGGCCTTTGACACTTTGCTTTGGGCTTGAAGAGGGCTTCTCTGGTTACAGTAAGAAAACTGAGCCATAGCTTTTCAACCTAGTCCAGTAGGTAGCAGGTTTTAGAAGTTCACCTGCTCTACACACCTGATTTAAATTAAATGGATCCAACAGCTTATCAACTTCTGCTCAGTGGCTCGTTCATTTTCAATCTGGCCTGTTGAAATAGGGAAACATCTCAAACTTGCAGCACTGTGGCACTCCATGACCGAACTTGCCTGACCTATTCTGTTTTTTCTTATTTCAGAAACAGATTTAAAGAGACTCTATGCAACTTTGTTATAGTCATAAAGCTGCTTGGAAGTAATTATTTTGCTTGACTGACCCGTTCTGATGAAAAATTGACATTTTCTCTTCTATCGGGTCTCCCTATACCCAAAACCATGCTCACAGTTTTGCGCTTGTCTGGAAGTCTCACGATACGCAAGACTATTGCTATTCGGCAGGTCAAGCAAGCCAGTTATCAAGGGGGTATGGTAGCTAGCATTTGGTGCCTCTAAATTCACCGTAGGAGTGAGTATGTTTCTGTGCTGGCCCTGCAATGGACTGATAGCCTGTCCAGAATACCCAGCCTCTCGCATAGTAGCTGCTGGAATACATTCCAGATCCCATATCTATGCACCAGAAGTGGGTGTAGACAATAGATGGATGGAAGTAAATTAGTGGGAATATCAAGGATACAATGGTTATGTTTACATGGGACTATTAATTCCTCTTTAATTGGAATTAAAGATAATTCCTCTTTAAACAGATGAAAAAAGAGCATGTGAACACTTAATTCCTGATGCAAATGTTAATTCCGAATTTAGCTTAATTCTGAATAAAGAGGCTTGTATATTTCATTTTTAATTCCAAATTAGATAATTCCCCTCTCATCTTCTATCATGTAAACTTTAATTCGGCTTTAAGTTTATTCCGGTCGTTCTGAGCATGCTTGTCATAACTGCAATCTGAATCAAGCGAAAATGGTTCTTATTACGATGTTTTATCATGTTGTTGTTGAAAAGAAATGAAGTAGTTCTTAAATTCTGGTACATGTACGTAGTTACGGTGTGTCACTTCCACCATCCAACCAATCAGGATCCTTCCAAACTCCTGGCTTTAAAGCGAAATTAAGAAAAAGTATTTTCCATCTAAACCTTAATTCGCAATTAATATTTCAATGCAAACCCAAAGGAGAAGATTTTGATTCCAAATTAATGAATTCGGAATGATTAATACCGAATTAAAAACATCATTTAACCGTAGCCAATGTGATAAATGATGATTGGATCTCGAGATACTGTGAAAGGCTTAATTCATATAACTGTTTTATCCCATCTAAGATATCATGTTTTGAACTTCTACTCATACAAATAAAGATCATGCATGTCTGACACATTTTTTTTTTCCAGTGCCTTCTCCAAGTGCCTTACGACTGGACACCACAGCCTCCTTCGGTGCTGCCAGGGAAGTCATTGCCATTAAGGACTACTGCCCTTCCAGCTTCACCACCCTCAAGTTCTCCAAGGGCGACCGCCTCTATGTTCTGGACTCTTCGGGAGGAGAGTGGTGGTACGCCCACAACAACACTGAGATGGGTTACATCCCTGCAGCGTACGTGCAGCCCATCAACTACAGAGACTCTTCCTTCAGCGACAGCGGAATGATCGACACCGTGGGAGAATGTAACGAGGAGGCGGCCAAAGAAATGGACCTGTTGGGAGAGTGGGCAGGAGTGATTCTGAAACCAACCACCTTCCAAAATGGAAATCCTTTTACAACAAACCATACCTCTACAAACCCTTTTCTAAATGGAGGTCCTCAGAGTTCGCTTGATCAGAACAGTAATGAGAAATCGGTCGACCTCCTCCTGTTTGATACGCTCTCTCCGTCTGTGCCCAATTCCACCAGCAGCACTGCCGATAATGGTTTCGGCAGTGGTGCTCTTAACTTGAACCTTCTCAGTCCCACTATGGGGGCGGGTCAAACGTTCCGCAGGGACAACCCATTTTTTAGAAGCAAACGTTCCTACAGTCTGTCTGAGCTGTCCATCCTGCAGGCCCAGACCGACGCCCCTCAGACCTCCACCGGGTTTTTTGGGGGCCTCAAAGCACCGGCGCCAGAGCAGTTCCAGAGCAGGGAGGATTTCCGCACAGCATGGCTCAACCACCGCAAGTTGGCCAGGTCCTGCCATGATCTGGATTCATTGGGCCAAAACCCTGGCTGGGGCCAAACGCAGCCAGTGGAGACCAACATCGTCTGTCGGTTGGACAGCTCAGGAGGTGCCGTCCAGCTTCCGGACACACACATTAGCATCCACATACCCGAGGGTCACGTGGTTCCAGGGGACACCCAACAAATCTCAATTAAAGCTCTGCTTGACCCGCCGCTAGAGCTCAACAGTGACCGCTGCACCACCGTCAGCCCTGTGGTGGAGATCAAACTCAGCAACATGGAGACCAAATCCACCATCACGCTGGAGATGAAGGTGTCGGTCGTAGTAAAAATGGAGAGCAGGCAAACGACTCAAGTCTTGTGTGTGAGGAGTGATTGTAAGGAAGGACCTTATACTCCCATTCCTCAGGCGTACATGTACGGGGACACAGTTCAGGTGTGTCTGGACAACCTTGAACCATGCATGTACGTGTGCGTGGTGGCCCAGGCCCAGTCCGTCCTTCCAGACTCCACAGTTTGGGAGCACGTGGTCAAAAAGATCACGTTAGGAGTGTATGGTCCCAAGCATATTCACCCGTCCTTCAAGACAGTCGTGGCTATGTTTGGCCATGACTGTGCCCCAAAGACATTGCTGGTAAGTGAGGTTGGAAAGCAGGCGCAGTCTGCACCACCAGTTGCGCTTCAGCTCTGGGGGAAGCACCAGTTTGTGTTGTCCAGACCGCAGGACCTTCGTGTTGGCGTTTACTCCAACATGGCAAACTACGAGGTAAAGGCTAGCGAACAAGCCAGAGTAGTTCGGGGCTTCCAGGTTAAACTCGGCAAAGTGAGCCGTCTGGTCTACGTCATTTCATCACGCAACGCTGAAGACATTTCTGATTTCACCTTAAGAATCCAGGTCAAGGATGACCAAGACTGTATACTGGCTCAGTTCTGCGTCCAGACACCAACACCGCCACCCAAAGCTGGGCCAAAGACATCAGGGCAACGGCGCTTCCTGAAGAAGAAGGAAGTGGGAAAAATCGTCTTATCTCCTCTTGCTGTTGCAACAAAGTACCCCGTTTTCCAGGACAGGAGAATAAACAACCTGAAGTTTGGGAAATTAATCAAAACAGTCATCCGTCAAACAAAAAACCAGTACCTGCTTGAGTACAAGAAAGGAGACTTTGTGGCTTTATTGAGCGAGGAGAAAATCAAGCTGAAAGGCCAGCTGTGGACAAAAGAATGGTATATTGGATACTATCAGGGTAAAATGGGGCTTGTTCATGCTAAAAATGTGCTTGTGGTTGGCAAAGTTAAGCCCATCTACTTCAGCGGGCCTGACCTTACCACGTCATTGTTATTGGAGCAGATACTAAAACCCTGCAAGTTCCTCACATACATCTATGCCTCTGTAAGAACGATACTGATGGAGAACATGGGCAACTGGCAGGCGTTCGCGGACGCCCTCGGATACGTCAACCTGCCCTTGACACATTTCTGCCGAACGGAGCTGGACGGCGAGCCAGAGAAGGTGGCATCAGTCCTGGAGAAGCTGAAGGAGGACTGCAACCATGCAGACAGCAAAGACAGGAAGTCCTTCCAGAAAGAGCTCCTGACAGTAAGTTACAGCCTTGGCATCCACTTCTGTTGCACTGACTTAGCGTTTCCCCCCTGAGGCAGTGATTTGAAAAAAATGCAAATTGCTCTGTCCTGTTTTGAGTCTCAGTTGGATGTGTTTTATCCGCCATGTGTCCAATTAAACGACCATATGTTTTAGTGTGTATCCCTCTGATATATTTCTTTCTCAGAGCATGGTCGTTCCTTTCCCTGTGATGTCTACCTACAGCTGCTTTGGTTTTCAGGCTCCGGTCCAGTCTGTTAAATCAGCTGGGAGTGCAGTCGATAACTGCTGTGTAGGCATCGAGGTCTAATAGGGAACTGAGAAGCTGTGGAGAACAGGAGTACACTTTGTCCCCATAACTGTGTTGCTTGAGTTGCAGCGTATGCACTGTGAATACAGTATGCTGATCTGATAAATCAATTGATCATTATGGACAAATAAATCAAGCCATAGGGAAGCAAAAGCAAGCAGTGAAACAGCTTAAAGAAGCAGACCCTTACCTTAATTCAAGGTAATTTTAAAAGCAGTTCAGTTGTAGTGTATCAGTGTTATGATCTGATGACCAGTTGGTTGCTAATGAGGATGTTGCTATTTTACCAGCAATTATTCTGCTGAAATTGTAAGACTGTTCTTTAGTCAAGTGGGATATTTACCTTCTCAAGTAAACTGATGCCAGTACGGATCTGTTCAACGGTTAAGCTGGACCTTTTTGTGATATTTTGAGGTGCTCTTGGGCAGCAGTTGAAGTTTCACCCTCATTTTCAGTCCAGTTCTTGTACCTGACCATTGTCAGAGAAATATGTTGGTTTGTTAAGCATCTTATCACTGAGCTATCAAACAGTCAAGCATAAAAAAGGCTCCCAACTCAAGGGATGAACCATAACCAATAACTTGGGACAATTCTATTTTAGAGATATATCATTTGTTTCTGTTTCTTTTGCTGCATTTATTAAAAACAACAAAGATAACACTTTGACAGAAAACGGTAGTCTTCCAGCAACAGCAACATTTGAGAAAAATCGACAACAGGAGGGCAAAAGAACTACAGTAGATCAACAGTACCTGAAAGTGTTGTCATCAGGACAAAGGCAAAAATCCTATAAAAATCGAAACAAGGACCTGAGAGATGCATCTGAACCTGAATTCATCCATCTGCTGTTATTTGGGTCTTCATTAGAAATGGTCTCCATGAAAGACTGAGGCATGACACATAATACAAGAACTGGACTGAACATCAGTGGCAACAGGTCTCCCCAGAGCCCGGAGCTCAATGTATTTGAAGCACAGTGGGACCTCCTGACCAAGAACAGAATAAAAAGGTAGAAACATCCAAATAAGAGTTTTAAGTCCTTTAAGCATCCTGGAGAACTACTCCTGAAGACTACTAAGGAAGAAAAAATGTCTAAAGTTCCTGATGTAGGTACTATATATTCACGTTTTGGTCCATTATACCTATACAAACTAACTTTTCTTTACAGAATACCGTTTTTCCATTTTTATTTGCACATGTTTCAGTAAATTGCTTCACCTTTCCCACTGTCCCTGCAATACATAAGGAAATAATGGACAGAACACACAGCACAGCACTTTATATTCAAGCTTTTACTCACAGACTGCTGAGCTGTTTTTGTCATATACATGCAAACCAGCCCTCTAGCATTTGGTTGTCCATCTTCTGTCATGGAAATGTGAATTTTCAGCACTGCCTCAGGCAGGTAGCAAGACCCACCTCCCTGTAAAAGCTCCTATCAGATGCAGTCTTCACACTGACAGCTCAGTGTGATTTAAAATGTCGTATGTTTATTGTGTTTACTTTATGTGTCTGTGTCTGGTTTCACACTGCAGCTTTTTTAGAGTGTTCAACCTTTTTGGTCTTTAAACGTCGTTTCTACGCGTCCTTTCTGTGTCAGCGGATAATCCTCCTGAGAGCCTCTGTCGGAGGTCACAGACGTATACAGCTGAAGTTACACAGAACAGAGACGCTGTAATTTACACAAGGTTGTAAACAATAGTTAGAACCATTTATAGAGCGAGAAACTGCAGCTTGGAAGTGGACATAATAAAAGGTGGTGAATAAAAATATGCCTCATTGGAAAGTTTGACTTTAGCCCAGTTTTTATGTTATTTCTGTCTGCATTACTCCAGGGGACTGTGGAGACAAACACCACGTTCAGAAATCCAGCTATTTTGTTTAACCAACACAAATATCCTTCTTCTATTATGTTGAAATGTGAGGTGTTTGTTTTTTTCCAAATGTGTGTGAGATGTGAGTGTGTGAGCCTCTGTATAAAGAGGACGACTATAAAGACTGTCAAATGGAAATCGGGCCTCTCTTCTGAAAAACACCAGGTTTGTACATCAGTGAGGACAGTCTAACAATTTGCCTGTTTGTCTTTTGACGCAGACGGAAGTCTATTTGTGGAAGAATGAGAGCCAAATCAAACGCAATGTGGCCGCTCCGAAGAGCCGCCTTTGTGTTGAAACTGTCTGAAGCCATTCTGGTCTGCTTTGATTTTGCTATGGGAGGATAGGAACATCACAGCCGTGTGTGTGTGCACATGCACATATTATATGCAATGAGCAGATTTTTACTGCCGCTATCTGCTCTGTTTGAGTAAAACACCAACCTTTTCATGCCATGCACTTAGCTTAAACCTCATCCTCAATATTTGACAAAGATATTAAACAATTGTGGAAAAAAGATTCATTAATGATTAAAGTAATTATGTGCTGCAGCACTAACTCTGACGGGAGCTGCTCAGAGGATGAAGCCTTTTGATTTTAATGAAGCTACGAACTTTATAGTTCCAAAACTGTTAAGATCCTAATAGCAAAGCTGTCAGTCTGCTTCTTTTATCACATTTCGGAGCATCGTGGGGTGGAGAAAGGGATGAAAGTGCTTCATGTTATTATTAATGAAGGGATATAAGTTTAATTCTATGCGGTTATTAGTTGTGCTTCCATAAGATCTGTATATGTGGCATTTTTAGTTTGAGAAACATCAGCACATACGTTACCGCCTGCAGTGGTTGAGTGGTGGAGTTGGTTTGTCAGCAGCAGGCAGGTTCAGGCTTGAAGAGTCAGTGGAAACCTCAGGAATCAGAGCTGGGATTCTTCGTCACCGTGTGACGTGTGCGAACAGCTACCGGCCTGATTCCTGCCTCTGCCGTCATGAGGATGTAGCAAAAGCTGAGCAGAAGCAACAGAATACATCATTTGTGTTTTCATGTGTGATTGAGCTTTATAAATAGACATTTTAATCCTTTTTTTCACAAGTTGACTCCGTTTCAGAGTAATCACGCCAAGATTGATCAATAAAGTGTAAATTTGGTGCATTATACAGGCTAACAAATGAAGCGGCTTCTCACTTTTCATCAGGCTGAGATGGAGACACATTAAAATCTATATTTGCACCATAGAAGCCTTTTACGGTAATTATTTGGAGACCATTTGTCTCGTACGAGGCTCCGACAGAAGCATCACAACAGCTGGGCTGAATGTTAAACATGCACAGGATCCATATTGCAGAGATGTTTCGTCTCTGCACAGGGCTGCTTTCCAGTCGGAGGAAGTTCTGCCTGTGTGCGTATTCTGCAGGTGCAGCATCTGACTAATGCACTTGATCATACCACGTCATTTAATGCACGTGTCCTGACATGATGCAGCTCTGGTAAACAGTGAAAATCCATGAGTCAATTCTTCATAAAGGTCATTGTAGGGTAATTATACTATTCCTGCTAAATATCACTCTTTCAGCTGCTGCGCAGAGACTACTGTTGGTGAGCAGGGAAGAAATGTCTGAAGTTGTGTTTTGAGTGAGTGTTGGTTTTCCAGAGCAGAAATGTCACAGTTGTTGAGTTCCCGGTTAAATTGTGATTGAATTGTGGTTTAATTGTGGTGTCAAACGCCGTGATTAGATAATTGTGAAGATCCTTTGTTACATCACTTTCTCTGAAGGATTATGTCCAAAGCAGTCGGATTGGTTTTGGTTGGAGTTGCACGACTTTTGTGTGTTACAGCTCGTCTTCGTACTATCAAAGTTGCAGAAGAGGCATGCCGCACGGAGGAAGTTATTCCCTTCAGAGGTGTTCAGAGACGGTCCTAGAGTGTCGCTTTGGATGTTTCCTGCTGCAGTACGTCTGGATCAGATTCATGGGTCAACATGTTCGTCAGAATTTAACAAGCTGCTGAGGAGAGACATCTTATTTGAAAATAAGGTGTGTTGGATCAGGGAGACATCCACAGCCTGCAGGATTGTGGCCCTCTAGGACCGGTGCTGGACACCCCTGATCCAAACCAGCGGATTAAGTCATCTGTGTGGAATCTCTGTGGTCATATGGTTTTGTGGTAAGTGAAAAAAGTGTCCAAGGTGTGAATGTGGTGGACGGCTTATTAGCTTGCAAAGCAGGCGATTAAAATGTGATTACATTAAAGGCAAATAATCGTATCATTGTGATTATTTCTCTTACTATATTCATAGCAGGAAAATCTATCCAGAGAGGTTTTTCACTCTGATCTCCAAACAAGTCCGAACAGGATCGGCCTGAATCTGTCGTGTTTGCAGAATCCCTTCTGGAAGATTCCAGGTAGGAACACCTGCAGTGAAAGATGTGGAGCTGCAGAGGAGCTGCTTTGTGAGGAGCTTTTGTTGTTGTTGTCGGCGGATGATGGCGAGCGTCCAGGTTGTGTCTGTTGGATCTCAGGCCCACAGATGTTTCCTGCCTTATTGTTCAGAAACTAAACAGACGCTCCAACCGTGGACCTGCAGGCGCCTACATTCCCATAATCCTCCTTGACCCAGACCCGCAGCACACAGAGGACCAATCGCAGACTGTGAACCACTACATTCTCTGTTGCATGTCAACCTTTTTACATAACAGTTAATGATGTGTGTGTAATGTCAGAGGTCAGACGGACACAGCCGCTGTAATTACAGTGATTAATGATTTATTCGGAAAATCAGGAGGAATTAATACGCCTGATTTTAGTCTTTTCTTTTGGTTTTTTAGCTGCAATACAGCACGCTCTGCTTTCTCTTTACTTTTCCACTCATCTTAAAAAAAAAAAAAACAAATTAGTTTTTTTTCCCCCCTAGTGAGGATTTGCTAAACTGTGTAAGACAGTTTAATATTCCTACAGAACTCCGGCTCATTGATCTCTAAATTGGACTGTCATTGGGAGCAAATTACAGAAATCCTTTCTGGATTTCCTTGATGCAGTTTTACAAATTTTCTACCCATAAAATTAAGAAGTAAATAGCTTTCAGCTGATAAACAGCAAAGTCAGAAAGCTACTTTAATTCACTGGTGATGCGAGTGTGTTGGCAAAGAGGGGATGCGTGGAATCGTGTTTGTTTATATGAGAGGACATGAAATGAAAGGAAAATTTTGGCTAGGCAGATGAATGAACTGTCTATAGCGGTGAAATGTCTCCCTGAGGACTGTTAGAAAAAAACCCACATGCAGAGATTTCAGTGAGTGCTTTAAAAAAAGGAAATGTGGGAATGTTTAGGATTTCTGGCAGGTTTTTCTCTTTTTTAAATGATGCAATTTTACCACAGGTTTGTGTTTGACCTGACAGCCTTATTAGCAGCAACATCTGGGCAAGTCTTAACATGTCATCTCCATTTTGCACTTCTTCTGAAGCTCCTGCAGGTTTCCTTATACAGAAATTAATAATGCAAAACAAAAATGGAAACCTGCCTGCAGACTGCTCATTAAAGCCATCGGCATCGGTCACATGGTCAGCAAGCTTGGAAAGTTTCAGAAAAACACTTAGGAAGTGGTCAAGACAGACTTGTTATGCTGACAGATTAGTGACAGGGCCATCTTCTTAGCTTCTGCTGAAACGGAATTTTTTTTTTATCCAAAATGATGACATTTATTAAGGGAAATGTAAATGGCATAAAGAGTAATCAGGCACTGATGTTTCAGGTCAGTTCATCCACAGTTTAACAGTCCTCTACACCAAGAATAGTAAACTTTATTCAGGAAAACTTTCAGAAATGAAAAGGGAAATTAATTTTGCTCCGGGTTATGAAGAAAGATAATGACCTCAAACATAATACAGCGCCTGTCCCCAGTCACCATCTGGATTTAAGTTAAGAGCCTCCCATCGGATAATACTGCATGGACGTTGTTTCAACTACAACAAGTTATTTAACTTTAACTGATGCAGTAAGCAGCTTCTCATCCTTAAACAATCCTTGTGAGGTCACAAAAAAGATGTTAACCTCTTTCAGAGGGGTCAGAGTGCTGCATCAAGCAAAGAAAACATTTAAGAAGATGCAAAACTACTAAAATTAAACCTGAATGATCCTGATTGGCAGTCACTAAGCAGCAGAGCTCAGGGTTAAGTTTAATAAGTCTAATAAGTTTAATAGTGAAAGTATGAACATTTCCACTTGAACAGCTGTGTAGGCAGAAGAGAACCACTGTAACCAGTGAGGCTAACTGCGAAGGGAGGCTTTAATTTGCTAGGAAGCGTAAAGATTGGAGTCTGGAGCGATGGGAGAAGGCCATGAGGTCTGATGGGTCCTAGACCCTGTGCCAGAGTGATGGAGCATCAGAGTTAGAAGAAAAGACGATGAAGTGATGCAGCCCTCATGCCTTGTGTCTACTGTAGGAGCCTGTGGGGCAGGTCTTAGACCAAGCTGCTGCAGCTGGTCAGGTTCAGCAGCATTGTGTCTGAAGGAGGTCAGCTGACCTGTTGAATATAGAATGAGCAGGTTATTCCATCTTCCCTGAGGGGACACCCATATTCCAAGATGACAACAGCATTAATGGTCAGATTGTTGTCATTTTGCTCAGGTCGTGACTCGTTATGTAATCCAAAGGCTGATGGTTCAAATCCCACCCCAGTCAACTGTCGTGTTGTTGGGCAGGATGCCTAACCTCGCTTCCAGTGTTGGCAGAGCTGGTCAAAATTAGTAAAAACAGAAGTAAGTCTGCTAACTGTGTAATGTCATGTGAAACAGTCAGATCCAGGTCTAGATTTCGGACTCATGGGGCTCGGATCACGAAACACTGGCTCAGGGAACCGGAGACATCAGTTTAACAAACTTTCCAATCGTCAACACAAGATCGTTGAGCAAAATGAATGGAACTGACATTACGGCATTGCAGAAACTTCTAGAAACAACAATTCTAGAAACTACGTATGTGCTGCCATACACATGGTTACAGATGACATAAGCAGCTGAAACAGCTGATCTGATGGGATCAGTAGGTATGTTTATGTGTAAATGTCAAATCTATTCAATTTGGATCCTTTGGGCAACAATTTGTCATGGATTGTGGCAGCAGCAGACGAGGTGTCAGGAGCCATTTGCAGGACTGATGAAAACACAAGTAGATGGGAGGATAAAAGTTATTTAATTAAACGGAAAAACTGCTGATGCAGGAAGACTGAGAACTGAACCAGCAAAAGACCAAACTACAAAAACTCAAACCGAACGATCAGAGACTATGGACCAGTCTGGACTGGCTGACGACAAACACTCAGTGAACCGCTGAGGGACAAAGGAAAACCTGGAGCTTAAATGCAGAGCGAACTAATAACGGAACAGGTGGGGTGAGTTAACAAAGCAGGTGAACAAATGAACGGGAAGTAATCTGA
>JBBBVT010000013.1:3535745-3545868 GCA_037177035.1 Craterocephalus eyresii
TGTGTGTGTGTGTGTGTGTGTGTGTGTGTGTGTGTGTGTGTGTGTGTGTGTGTGTGTGTGTGTGTGTGTGTGTTGTCTGAATCAGTGTTTAAATAGGTGGTGTTTGTCAAAGTCATGGGAATGCCAGTTCCTGAGGTTTCTAAGTAAGGGGCAGCAAAAGGGATAAAACTTTAACTATGAAAGTCTTTTGGAGGTTAAATCCTTGCAGAGGTTGGATGATCTGGGCCAGAAATCTCTAGGGTACAAAATGTACCAGCAGTGTGCCAGTGTTAACACATAATAGTAAATGCAGTGAGATGGTACAAAGCCATCGGGAGTCACATGTATCTCTATAAAATGGTGACAATGATGCTATACATTGGTGTAGCCTGGAGTGACCAACTTTTTTACTCAGACATGTCGTTTTTTAGATAAAAAACAAATTTTTAAAACAAAAATACCACAGAGACCAGACTTAATAATTACATCACTGATTGTAAAAAAGAGCCTTTTCATCATTCAGCTGCAGTCTTGCATGTGGACCGATTAGTAGAATTAAACTGCCTCCCTCTTGTAGACAATGAAACTCTGAGATGGCTTATTGTCACCGTTGTTCCCATCTCACCGGCTAAAGCGTCTACAACGGCCGCTTCTCGCCATAGGGTTATATTGGCAATCTCAGTGTTCTTTGAAAAGACAACCATTGTTAAAAATTTGATGCACTTTTAAAACAGCCGGCTGTATGTCAGTGGATACAGCCGTCACCTAAACAAGAAATCAAACGTTCAATTAAAAATGTCATAAAAGCATCAATGTTAATAACTACTACCAAGTATAACACAATATAGGTGAACATGAATTGGTGAATGAGAAATTTGTTGTCAAAGCGCGATCAAAGCGAAATCTTGGTACCCCAGCTCAACCTCTGACGTTTAATCATATTTATGAAGCAGATAACAGTGAAGTCTGGTAATGCTAAGTGTAAACATGGCCTGAATGATATACACCAAAAACTCAGCACACAAAATGAAAACCTCTTTTGAGTATGAGAGTTGCATGAAAAATATTACTTTAAGTGTTGATGACCTAATGAATATTCACTTCAACATTGACTTTCTTGCTAAATTCTTTCCGTTCTGATTACCCCGAAGTGGCCTACAAAGGGATTTGTCTCTTAGCTTAATCTGAGTTAAACTGAGTCAGTGACACGAGTGTAACCAAACTCCATGGTAACCTAAAACATTACCGCTCTGGATTACAGTATGAGAGCTGTGACTGAGGGTTGAATGGAGACAGAGGTCAAGAGGTTGATGGCAGAGAAACAGAGAGAAACCGCGTGATGGATTTGGGGGAGGGTTGTTGTTAAACGAATCACAGCAGTGATGTTTGATTTCCTTCCAAGCTTTCTGCAGCCTCCTGGGGATTCAGAGCAGCTGCAGGGCTGGAAATCCCACCACCACTTGGCTGGTTGAACTGTGTCAGACATGAGGAGGTGAGCTGACTGCTGCCTTTCACTAAATCTTTCACTTGTTGTTTGTCCTTTCTGTTGCTCTTCCAGGGCTTGGGGGGTAAAAACAATTCACACTTTTACACATATGAGATGTAGCAGCTTGTTAAAGAATGAAAATGTTTTTGTTGTACTTTGTATGAATGCTAAGAACAGATTATGTGAAAATGAATCCATCTCATCAATGGAAACCACAATGTGTCTCATTAGTTTCAAGTAAGACGCCAGCACATCATGAATCGTGATGACGCGTCGCTATCACAGTACCGGGAAACCTTCACCCAGGAGAGGAAACGGAGGCTTCAGAGTGTTAACTGTAAATCGAAACTACCAGCATTGAGAAGAAAACATCATAAAAAATGTCAATGCGGTATTTTCATACTGCAGACAAAGCCAAATACATGTAGCAATTCTTCCTATAGTCACTTATGTGTCTGCATTCTGTGTCATGTGCACAGACATTTGATCCTTGACTTTAGTATTAAAGGCAGTCCATCAATGCAAGAAAAAAAAGAACTCTGGTAAAACGTAAAGGTGTAACCACACATTTATCTATAGTGATGCATCAGTGAGCCAAAGCATCCATCCTGTCTGAAAATATCACACATTCATTTGGTGATCATTATTTAACATGGGGAATTGCTTACATTTGCCACAACCCCCAAGATAACATACGGGGGGATTAATTACATGATTTATTGGTTAATTCTGTAGCTGTATTCTATGACTTGAAAAGAGTCACTACCTTCAGAATAAAGGAGAATACAGTGGTTTTTGTGGATTTGGTTTACTGCCATGACAAGGCATCTACTTTCCCAAAATCATTCACACCTGGATAATGCCAAATTCTGATTATTAAAATGGCTTTTCTGTTTATCCATTAATGCTTTACAAGATGATTTTAGATGTATCTCTACATTAATGATTTAATTGTGACAGCCCAAATGCAAATCTCAAATATGTTTGATAGATGTAGTTTTTTTTTTTATTATGTGGAAGCCCCTCAAATGATCCTTTGACTCCCAGTTTAAAAACGACTGACTCAGAGGGTTGTCTTGTTAGTTTGAAGCAGATGCTGTGGTTCAGGAGAGGTGCTGCTTTGAGGACAAAGAATATGTAATTGCATATTTTTCCAATGTAAACCCTGGGGACTAAAGCTGAATTTTGCTTTTTTGAACCTGGGGTCTGTTTTCATCTTTCCTTTCATTCATGTGAGTGATGGAGAAAGGACCGATCAAGATCTATCCAGTATTTAGCCGGGCAGGCAGCAGGCAGCACAGCTAATGATAAGTATCGGGCAACTGCTCCCTGTGTAAGTTTGCCCTAAAAATGTGCTTTTTTTCCCACACTGGTTGAAAAAAGCGAAGTTCTCCTTTAATTGATCTAAAAAATGAAAAGAGAAACACCAAAAGTTTGTTTAGTGAAGATTTGTGTTTGAAACAGTACACTTGGTTTGTAAGTCAGTAAATATCCGACCTCAAAAATACTGCCATGAATTAAAATAAAGTGTGTAAACACATGTTTCAACAAGTTCTTTCCGGTGCTTGAACAGACGTGTGAAGGAGTTCAGCTGGAGTAAACACTGGGCTTCCTGCAGCATCCCAGCGTGTTTCTACATGTTTATCTCTGAACCAACAGGCTCTCCAGGTGTGCAAACACAAGGCTTATGTGTACCTGCCTGGAGCTGGATCTCGCTGTGCCTGATGGTCTCTGAGGTATTAGCAGTGGGTGGTGTTTCATTTTGTTGGGTTCATCTGTTTCAGATAGCTACAAACATGGCGTCATGATGTAGTGACAGCAGTGCCTGCATTGATATTACTTTTTTTTTCTGGAAAAGCTAAACATAGTCATTTACTCTCTGTGTGGATGTGACCTTAAAAAGATAATCTAAGATAAATATGAGGGGAAAACCCTTAAAATATAGGATACGAGTGGGATCACCTCCAACCTGGAACCTGAGTCCTGGAACCACAACTGTTGAGTCCAGGGATCTTTATTGTTGTAGATTGTGTGGGTGTTCGCTTGGGTTTCCCACATGCCTCAGCTTATTCAGCTCCTCATTCATACCCACCCACCTCCCAATCAGCACCGAGGGAGGTAACTGGAGTTGGGTGAGGGAGGGGTGTTTTTGGCTGCGGGGTGATGAACACAGCAGGAGTTCTCCTTTTTATCACTTCTGTAAGCCTGGGTAATTCTGTCCCATATCCCTGTTAGCACAACAATGCCTCTGCCTCTCTGTGGGCCATCTCTGTTGTTCTCCAGCCTTCTATTAACTTTGTTCTATTTTAATTAGAACAGGAGGTTTAGTGCCAATAAAGACTAAAGTTGCATCTCTAAAGGGAGTCGCTTCACAGAGGAAGTCTGGCTGAGGAGACCGACGATGCTCCAATTTGATATCAGACATGTGTAATGTGCTTGTAGCTATTATTTAACTATGCTGAAATGGAGATAAGCAAAGACAAAAAAAACCAGAAAAAAAACAGGAACATTTTTTTATTTGATTAATGTAGGACATACAGTGGATTTAAAACGTGTCAGACTAGATTTTTACTTCATATCAATGGATTTTTCTTCCTCAACATAAATAGTGACAGAGTTTTAAGGCACTTCTAGAAAAAAACAAAGAAAAAGGAAAAAACTGGTGGGTTGACCAAGGAGTGTCCTGCCTCTCACCTAGCATTGTATGAGCCAGGCTCAGCACATTTGACCCTGTTGTAAAAGCAGCACTGACTACAGGAGCTCTTGTGGCGAGCAGATGTGAGTCCATGGCTTGATTTTACATATTTTGGCTCCGTTCACACTGAGTTTTTTGGCCATAAGTGACTCATATCGGATTTTTTCTTTACTGTCTGAACGACACAAATCACTTTTGTTTTTAACAGATGGGAAAAGTATCCTTTCTTTGAGTGAGCGACCTCAGTCTGAACAGTAATGCTGCATTTAATTTGACTTTGATGTAACCTGATTTCACAGAAATGCACAACTTAAAAAAAATAACCTCTACTTATTTACATGTTGGCACCATGAAAATAAGGGCAATGCAAAGTCAACAGGGAGCTATTTTGTGGCATCAACACGGTTTTCCTGGTACCACAAAAGGCTTCATGTAACATTTTCTAATGCAGAAAAAAAATTACTTTTTATGTCTTTAATGTCTATTTAATTTGAGTAATTAACTGTGTTCACAAATTTTTCAAATGACAAATACACACTGTTTTTTTTAATGTATTACTATGAGATCAGGCTGCTTTGATGTCACAGAAGTGAGACAAATATCATAATTCTGTGCTGGTATCAAATATCAAACACTAATGTGTGATGAAGGTTGCATTGAAATGGCAATGTGCACAAACATGCAAACAAATTGGATTTTAGTAAAAAGAAGTTAGATTTGAGCATTTAAACCTGCAGTATGAACATATTCTTAGTGAGTCTTACAAATATTAGGCAAGGCAAGGCAAGTTCATTTATATAGTGCTTTTCAGGTCAAAGACAATTCAAACAGAAACAATGACAAAAGAATAAACAGAAAAGAAAGGAAACATTTTCCTAATGCAGCCAAGGACTAGTACATTTTTTTGGGCTCCTCAGCAATGATTTACATGGACTGCTTGGTAAGCCAGAACCAATCAGACACCGGAGCTCAGAGCAGCCCAAATGGTCCTCAGTTAAGCTTTTAAAGTCAAATACAGTCTTTTAGATGATTAAATTAAAACTTTTACCAACATTATTAATTATCATGAATACATATAATAAGCGGGTATGGAGGACGAAAAGTTAAATGTCATTTATATAGTCAATTTAACTGTTATTTAAACTACTGGATTCTAAATCATTAGAATATCTCAGAGGAACTGATTGTTGAACAGATCTTTAGTAGATATGTCTGAAGGGGATTTGTCGTATATTCAGATGTTCAGATATGTCTATCTGAACATCTTTTAAACAAAAAGATTTTTTTAAGCTCATTTTATGTTACTTCCTGTTTTTAGTTTGTTTGTTAATTTGACTTAAATTAATTTATTCACCTGTAACCCTAGTGACCCTGTTGCTAATTACTTCTCATGTTACTTATTTGTAATTTATTTAGCTTTTTTTGTTTGTTTTTATTAATGTATATTTATGAAGTATTTTAATCGATAGAGACAAAATAATCTTGGTGAATTCTGGTCTGAAGTCAGGGTATGATGTCTGATGCAGTCCATTTGCTCAATGTGGTTCCTACGAACAGTTTCCTCACTGATACTTACAGAAGTTTTGACGTGCTGTGTAAGTCATTAAGACCCGTTACACACAATGTCAACAAGTTCCAGACATGCAAAGGAAAATCAAAGCAAACTGGATGTGCTGGACCCCTGTGTGAGAAACTACAGAGAGCAGTCTGTAATTTTCTGAATGAGAAAACAAATTAGTGTAGTACAAATGTAATTTTTAAGAGACAGCATTGCTTCCTGTTCTTTTGAAGTCTCCTTCTAGGATTTTGTTTGGCCAATTAAATGATCTAGCTTTTCCCATCTCACCCAAGAGTGAAACGAAATGACTGCGTTTGTGTTGATGGTCATGAAACATAGTTTTCTCATGTCTCTAACCTTATGTATTTTCCAGATAATTGTAGATTTCCAACATTTACAGCAAGTTATATGTTCTAAACATGAATAAGTCATTTTTTACTGAATCTGAGTGCTTAAAAGCCATGCGTGCCCTGTTGCTAATCATGTGACTGCAGCCATTAAACTTGAGCTTGGGATGAGTGATACATATGGAAAATTAAAACTCTTTGCTTATTTAGGCCACAGAGGTGAGTTTAGGTGTGACTACTGGATGTTTCTTTCACATGGAATTGCTGTTTTTGGAGTCCAGAAGATAAATTGTTGAATTCGGGCTCCAATTTTAATCAATCTGAGAATCAGCCTCTGTTTCATGACTGTGTTTACATCCCATTAGCATCTTTCCTGAAACGATTTCTTCACGTTTCTCTTCACGCTTACAGTACTGGCAAATATATGTGTAGCCTCAGACCGCAGACCCGGCGAGAGGCAGGCCCTGATAGGTCGTCCCAGGTTTCACCTAGGGGGATTGATGGGTCACTGGAGAAGGTTTGCAGTCTTCTGGACAAGCTCCGGTATCTCTACACCAGTTAAACATTTACCTCAGAGTGGTTTCCTTATTTGTCATATGGTGGAGAGCGGACCATGTTGTTGAAAGGTCTGATTCCTTTGCATAGAGCAATGTGAATATAATCTCAGTGCGGAAGAACCTTGCGACCCCCAAATGAACCCAGTCCCCAGTCATACCGAGTTTAGCAGACCATCCTGGTTTAATGCACCCTAAACTAGCACTACATCATCAAATTTCATTTAAACAGGAAGCCAGCAAGGTGCCAGATGATAAAGTAAACTTTTTATTCTCTGTTCTTTTTACTGTCTTCATTATCTTTTTTTTCTGTCTGCACTTGTTTGAATCTATCTCTTGGCTTTAAGTTTAAAATCTTGAGTTTCTGTTCACACTAAAAACATCTTATCTTAAGCTACAGCATAAAATGGAGAGAAATATATCCTGAAACCTGGCTTATTTTGGATGGAAAGATATTGTGAAAGATTTTTCCCACTGTTTTTGCTAAGAGAAAAGACACAACTTAAGACAGACTAACCCCAGCCCCAGTGTCAGCAGCCCTTACAGCTACCAGCGTGGAAGATTTTCAGCTTGTTTCATGCAAATAAATATGATTATGTGCTGCATCTTCAGTGGACTCAGGATTCCCTCTCTCTCTGTCTGCGTCTCCATCCAAACCGGCTGGCCTCTTCTGAGCGAATTCACCGTGATCCCATCACTTGCTGCCTCACATGCAGATGGGGTTGCCAGGCAACCGTCTTTGGTCACCCAACAGCCCGGTAATCCAACAATAGATGTGGATTTTATGTGCAGGTTTGGGTCTGTGAGCGTGCACGTGTGTATACCGAACACGGGCACATGAGGAGATTTGCATGTCAAATATGAAACGCATTTATATTAAGATTTATCTCATGGCACAGAGGAGCAGGTGTGTGTGTGTGTGTGTGTACAGTACATGCTGTGTTTACCTGTGTTTCCGCAGCAAAGGCTCATTGAGTATTCCAGGCAGAAACCCTAATGTGGAGGCCCCAGAGTCTATTTAGGTGAGCATAAATCTGAATGCACGTGTTTACTTTTTTATGTCGCGCTGCAGAATTTTAAACAGCTGGAGTTATTTGTCACTGGTCTCGCCACACTCTTAAAACCCCCTGATATGTCACAGTGAAAAGTTCTCACTAGTTTCACTTGCAGGTCGAGTACTTTTAAGTCAGTTTATTTTTCAGATTTTCTTATTCGCCAAAAGGAAATAACATAAATGAAAATGTTAATTCAACTACAACTATTTACAAAGCATCAAAAATTCCAAATAATCACTTAATAAGGAATACATTATTGTAAGTAAAGGGTTGGTTTAAGCCAACCAAAAAATACCGGTGTGAGAATACCCCATTATTTTAAATTTTTTCTCTGATGCTAATCACAGAGTCGATGTTGCATCTATGGTGGAGACTATAACTCTGGTCTGACCTTTGTAGTTAAACTCCTTTGCCTCTCAGATCATCCAGTTCAGCCTCACAACGGCGGTGAAATGCAGGGAGAGAAGCTGTTATAATGTCCCACCAACTCTTACTCGTCCAGAGGCACCAAAGATAATAATAATGAGCAGTTCTACAACTATCACACTCAGACTTTCCGAGGTAAACATTTGGCTGCTGTAATGGTGTTTGCTGGCAGAGTAACTGCTGATCTGAGTGGCTAGGCACAATACACAATTTAGTTCACACACAAACCATTGAGGAGACGTTCAGGAACTGCCTCACACACAGATTTCCACAAAATCCCCGTCTTAAGGGAAATATGTGCCTGTAATGCTGGTCAGGAGTGGATGGTTTCACGGTGAGAAGATTTAATGGTCTGGTGAGAGTCTGAGGAAATATTTTGGGAAAAAAGAACTAATTTTGATACAGAAATTCCTCAGTATGAGGCTGATTTAAGGGGCTGTCCACATGTTTTTGCAGATTTTTCTATTTTCTGAGCCTTTTATCCAAAAGTAAATGCTAATTTCACACACTACAGTAGGAATTTCCTTTAAGTTCATTTTCAGTGTGAGGATCTGGACCTGGCTCATTTCTGTGGACTAGGTAAGCAGCATTTTGGCTTGCTGCGTCAGATTGTACTGTGCCACCTGCATCACAATTAGCTCCTTCTGTATACATGGCAACAAACACAGATAAGATTGTGCTGGTTCTAATCTTGCTCATGTTTTTATATAAATATTCTGTAGTTAGTCGCCAACTTTACCAAAGAACAAGAAGTAACTTCACTATCCGTCCACACAAAAGAAATCAGCAAAAATGACCAGCCTTACTTCAACTGTGTGAAGAGTAGTGGGACTGTTAGTTGATTAAGTCAGGTGCACTGACCGCAGAAAGGCTGCATCCACCGTTCAGCTGTCAGTAAATCCTCATCCTTGCATAATAAGTCTGGATGTGTGCGAGGGTTTATGTTTATTATCGTGTGTGTAGCTTTATGTGTTGGCAGGATTATTTTAAATGATGTCAATAATTGATGCTTCTGAAAGACAAGGCTTGGTCTGCGGTTTTTCCATCCTGTCTTTAGCTTGACAGTGATGTGAAAAATGAGTTGCGATACAAATCAGTCATTAGACAACGCACAGGTCCAAATAAGGTATCTGACGAAGATTTACAAGCTGAATATCTTAGCATCCGAATGAATCACTAATGGAATATTTGGTATCAGTCCAATAACTAAATGGCTAGTAAGCTCCATACCAATACTTTAAACAGGACTGTCCATTTTAATGCACATCTGCTCTCCTTAATTCTTGACTTCAAGGGGAACCCTGAATTTCCCAGTTTCACACTTTGAACACTTGAACAACAAAGACATTGCAAACAAGAAGTATTTTTATTTAATCTTAACATTCTTCCATGTTCATGTTTCCTATCCATGCTGCATAAATAATGTATAATTACTGGAAATAATGAAGCTCTTGCCAACCATTAAACACTAAATGGGAAGAATAAATCCTCCTGAAATCTTCTGTCTTTTTGATTTGGCTAATAAAATTCAGTCCAACATAAGCATCCCAGCTCTTGACCTATGAAATGTTCTGATGGAAACTTTTCCAGTTCCCAGAGAAAAGAAATCAAACCCCACAGATTCTTGATAATCTTCTTGTAATTTAACTTCTATGCACATCCCAGCTCTGCAAAAGAATGAGCATTTATAATTCAAAGACCACAAGACATCTTAAAAATGTACAAAAAGTGCTATTTCAAGATGAGTGGTACATCCAAATAATCAGTGTCTTGTACCAGCCAGTGTGCAGCGCAGTCCTCCCTCTGACTATTAGTTCAGGCTCCTCAGTAATGTCAACAAAAATGTTCAAAGAATTTTGAAGGGAAAAACAAGAGATTTAATTTTAACTGAGAAGGTGTGGATGATTCAGTCTGTGACTCATGAGTAACTGTGAAACTGATCCTCCGTCTTGATGGCTCCATCAGTTCATTCTTGAACCCTGAAATTGATAAAGAAGAGTCCCACCCACTGCCTGGAGCTGAG
>JBBBVT010000013.1:3582099-3595089 GCA_037177035.1 Craterocephalus eyresii
TTGGTCCCCTCCTCTGTGTTATCAGACAGCAGCCAGGGCAGGGTGGGGACTCCGTGGTGCCATGCTGCTTTAACTGCCACATTCTGTTTTTCTCCTTCTGTTTGTTTCAGGTTTATTTTGCATTATTCTTTTGGACAAGACTTTTCTGGCTGTTTTACATATCTTAATGTTTTTTTTCTCCCTCAATGTTGTTCAGCATCTATTTTTACTCTCATCTCACTGTGGACTCTTTCCATCATCATTTAGGAATTTAGTGACATTTTTTTTGCCCTTTAAATGGAAGGGGAGAGGCAGGGGTCTCCTGGATCCAGGTGGTCCCCTGGGGTTCTGGAAAATAATCCAACTTGAAAGAACACAATGCAACAGTGTTTACATTTAAACCTCTTTACAGAGCAAAAATAATGCAAAATGCAAAAATAAAAGGTAATTTGCAGATCAAAATCAAATTTCTGACAAGGACGTAAATCAAAGATCTTTCATGTGAATTCATAGTACTGACCTGTCAAGCCATTCTATTTGAATAGAATAATTAAAACAGATTTATTTCCCAGTCCAGACTGTCCTGATGACACAACATCACTCACACATCACATTTCCTGACTATTGAGGAATTTAGTTATCTTCTGTTTTCATACTTTGGTTTTATTTTACTCAGTATGAGAAGTAACTAAGTTAAACTGACTGTAAAACTCTCATTTATTTGATTTTCAGACTCTTTTTTAGGACATCTGCATATTTGATCAGCCAAATAATCACACAGAATTTCTAAAACCAGTATAGCATATTTCATAGTTTTTGTGCAAAGCAGCAAAACACATTCATGTTAGTATGTTTTCCCGAGATTTTAATCAAATGCTATATTTAAGTAATTCATCTGAATCTCTGCAAATATACAATCTGCTTTTATTCATTTTTACAATATAAGAGAAAAGAGAGAAGTATTCTACCTTTCTGATAATCTGCAGGCTTTCAGCAATTTCTTGATTCCCATCAGCTGCTCCTGTAGCTCCTGGTGATTAGATGAAGAGGAGTAAATGAAGAAAAATTTTCTATTTCTGTCACACAGTGACTTCTTACCATCAATCCATAGTCTCCACATGCATAGTTTCTGAATTATTACTTTCTTTTAGTCATTTTATTATCATTGATGGGAAACTCAGTTTCCAGACTGGCCCACAAAAAAACATAATAACATCACACAGTGATAAAATGTTCCAAAATAGGAATACTGGCAAAGAATCACACATGCTTGTTTAAAAGCTACATGCTCTACCCAGTAATGCTTCAGGGAATGATAAAGAGCAGATTTTAATGAGTTTTATTTCTCTGATTCAGCCATACATATTTGGAGAGGAACACCTTCAAGCAAACTAATTAGTTATGTTTTTTCTGACTAACTGGTGAAGCATCCCTGTATTATAGACATTAACAGTGGATAGCTTCATAGCTCCGATTTAGTCCACAAACAAACCGTAAGACCATGAGTTACAGTTTTGTCTGAGCTGATATCAAGCGAGCTGGAGTGCTAGTTCGCTCGAAAAATGTGTAGACTTTGCACATAATCAATGATTCATTCATTCATTCATTCCTTCCTTCATTCATTTAGAGGTTTTATTTTGTATTGGAATATATGCTTTCAGTACTTTCGAAGCATAAAATTCTTCATGCTTCCATTTGTGTTTTCTGTGTTGCCTTCTTTATTTCACAGTTTGTATAAATATACAAATGTAATCTTGCTTGATAGCAAATCTTCCAATGGATGTAAATGAAGGAACTGAACCTTGTCTGTCTCACTGAAAACAAGGAAACCTGCTGCACTTAGAAACGTTGGTTAGTGTGGCTTTAAATGATGTATAATGTATGTATATGTATGCATATGATCCAAACAGGACACAGTGAATCAAATGGAATCTAATGATTTTTCTTTTAATAAAATGTACTTCCTGTCTATACAGTAGATATCAGTCATTTTGCCTCCATGAGTTTGAACAGAGAAGCACATCATATTTTAATGATCACCTCATCTATTTATTCTTCTGTTCATGTTTTGAATCCATCATTATGTTTTATAGGTGGAGGAATTGTTGATCAAGTCTCAAACTCACTCTTAACTTTTCCAGCTCTTTGACTTTGCTGCACAGCTTCTTCCCCACAGAGGTCAGGTCAAACAGAGGCTGATGCCACACCGAGTCCAGCAGCTGTTTCGAGAAATCACTCACGGAGTACCTGCAATGTCACCATGACAACAACGGATTTAATCCTTGCATCATCTGTCGTTCCCTCTTGTCTGACATGAGCTGTTCAGCTGTTCCTGGATCTGTGTAAATTGGTAATGGGCTGAAAAGTTATTCCACATGGGGTACTATATTGAAAAAAGTTTGAGAATCACTGTGTTGCATCCTGGTACCAATATAAAAAGGCTTAGACTAGAAAATTTGCTATTTTTTCTTTGTTGTTTTTAAAGTCAAAGCAAGTAGGAACCAGCAGATGGCAGTGTTTATCTAGTTATGTGATGGAGACCAGTTGTAGAACTAAAGGAAAAGTCCAGAATTACATCCTATAATGAATGACAGGCACAAAGAAATCAGTTTATCAGAATTTATATATTTTTTTAAATGCAATGTAATATTTAGTAAAGATGTGGACCCAAAGACTCATTAGATGAGAGAACAAGTGTCAGTGTGTGTGATTCTCACGTGAATCACATTCCAAAACACGTGTTTGTGTTTCATATGTGAAATTCGTGTGGTTTTTCTGGTATGGGTGGATGAAGAAAAAAAAATTTTTCTCGAAATAAAGTGAGTAGAAAGTGTTGATTAGATTTTCTGCTCTTCTTCTGTGGCTAGTGTTGATCTCATGTTGACACTTACAGCCTGAAGCCGCTTAACGACATGACAAAGCCAATAGAAGATGTAGCAGCCCATCTTACGTGAGTAAGTAGAACATTTAACTGCTTGTGTGGTGGAGTATTTCTGCTTCTATTACCTGCTGAAGTCCCAGCAGGACAGAACTCGACCAGGGATCACAGACTCAGAGCCGCTGTGGCAGCAGTCGCAGAAATACCTGCCAAGAGTTCAAGCCAGACAATCATCAAGCAGCAGCAGATGGATTTATGACAACAATATTCTATCCGTGTCAGGTGGAAGTAATACCAGCGCAGAGGGCGTACCTGCCAAGGTATTCACAGTACCGGAGTTTCTTGATGTATCCTGATGGTAGAAACAGACGTTTTAATCAGTTTGTAGCTCTGATTAGTTTTATCTGGTTAAAGTATTTTAAGTCTGAGCTGCTGATGTTGCCTTCTCAGTTGTGAAACCTGTGATTTGACCCACTTCTGAGGGTTTGTTTATATTCCTTCCTGCTTTAAACACTTAAACCTTTTACTCTCGCTGTGTCTCAAATCACCGGTCGAAGAGTTCAGGTTCATCCGGTACTTACTGGGCTCTACTTCTGTCCCACAGCCTGCACACAGGAAGTGTTGCATAGCAACCACATCACTGCGTCTAGAGGAGGAAAAGGGAGTCAACTGTGAATGAGTTTGTGGATAAACTCCAGCTGTTAAACACTGCACTCTCTGTCAGATGCGAGGGAGACCTGTGTGATGGCTGAGCGGTGAAGATGATCTGGAAACGAGGCGGTGCCCAGTTTAAAGATCCTCTCATCCTGGTTCTGAGTCGGATCTCCTCCATCAGGTTGCCCCCGTTCACCACTACCGCTCCGGTACCTGGCAGCTAGCACCGGCAGATAAACAGGAATTACAGCAGCTGAATAAAGAGGACTTTGCTGGAGGTGATGTGAGTGCTTCTCTCACCTCTTGAAGCGAGGTGCGGAGGCTTTGCCGACCCCGCCTGAGCTCACGGGGAGGAAGCCACATCTTTTTGAACTCGGACACCAGCTGCTGGGCCAGCCACTCCGCGCTGCGTTTATCAGACACGGAACATGGGTTAGGCATAAAACACTGAGTCAGGAGGCAGGTTTTCTGAGAGTAATCATGATTCTTACTTCCTCAGGGACTCTGTTGGCGTCAGCGTTGTGTCAAGGACACAATCTGAAATTTAAACACACATTTTGCACACACAATATGTTAAACCTTGTCTGTAGTAATAAATGATGAGGTTTTTATGTAATTGCAATGGCTGCACAGGGGTGTGGTGGTTGGTATTTATGATGGATGGATGGGTTTAGCCAATGCAGGTGTCTCTCCCTGCTGGTCGTTAGCTAGAATGCAATTTTAAGAGCTTTGCCTTTTTTAAATATCTTCTATAAAAGAAAACATATTTTACCTTCGAAGCCGCTGTCAGTGGAAAGCACAGAAAGACTCTTCATCTGATATTTCACCTCTCCAGATCCTGATTGCTCATCTTCTTTACCCTGAGTCTGTTGATTTCCATTGTAGAAGTGTGTGTCTGTGTGTGCCATCCTCAAGTCTTGGCCTGAATGTGTGTGCATGTAGCTCATCATGCTGTTGTCCTGTTCCGGGTTGTGTGCTTCATGTGGCGGACTCCCCTGCACTGAGCTCCTGCTCATTGTGCTGTGTGTGTGTTGCTGTTTCTCCATCGTGGAGGTCCGTTGCTCAAAGCTTAGAGTCCATTTCACACCTTCCAGCACCTCCAGCACCATGTCCACCACAACAAAATGAGCATTCTCCTGTACATGTGGAGAGAAAGGTGAAACAGCTCATCATGGCATCTGCTGTTCAGCCTTGTTTGCCAGTCCTCTGGGAACTCAAATTAGTCAAATGAAATGGCTAATTTTGCTAATTTTTTCAATAAAATTTATATATTTATAAAGTCTATTTGAGTTGATATATATAAACCCAACATGTATATAGTTAAGAGAAGTTGTGATTTTTGTACTTTCCTGGTAGCACAGCTTGTTTTATGTGGACATAAAATATTCAGGAGACTCGGTTTGCATCACGACTGTTTAGAAATGTAAACAAACTGGCATATATTTCAATTTATATTATTTCACTTGCAGATTTAAGCATTTATCGCAGAAATTCTACAGAAACATGGAATTGCTGCATTGTATGCTAACATCTCTTAGCTACAATGCTGACAGAAATAGTATTAGTATTAGATTATTAGACCGTGTTGATATTGTCTATGCATTAACATTGCGCTGAATGGCTTTTTGTCTATACTCCATAATATGTGAGAGTTGCAGCAGTGGTCAAATATAGCATTACAACAGCATCTCAGGCAAATTCCCTGTAATATACCTACAGCTGTTTATTATTAATTTGAGTTGATGAGCAACTTGTTTTGCAGGCAAATAAATTTGACGCAAACAGGATGTGCTGCATGGACGTTAAAGATGAACTGCTGATGTTTTGGTTTTGAAACTGATTTGAGAGATCAGGATCCAAAACTACGGAAGCTGGGAGCAGCCATGATTGTAATTATTTATCTTTGATGTTGTCATCAAGATGATTCATTCGTTATTGCATTTTTGATAACAATAAATGACGTTAATGTCCTGAGTTAACTCACAATTAATCCCAAGAGGATTTTTAAAAAAACTATTTTTATCTTTATTTTACCTCATTTAAATTGTTAGCGATGTGGTTTCCTAGCTGCCTTGAATGTTGTTTGTCAAGTTGTTTGTCACCATAAGTTTCATTTTTTATTCCTCAACCTGTGGCTTGTTTCTGTGGCTAGTCGCCTTCTCCTGCAGTATTTGGAGTTATTTGTTAATAAAATAGCTCAGTCTTTTCCTGAAATCCATCTTGTGTAACTTTAAAGCTAAACTGTCTGTGTAAAAGATCCTTTCTGTGTCCGTTTCTGCTTCAGAAACACAGACAGTGTTTGTGTTAATCCTGTGAAAAATCAACCGTTAAAAGCATTTTTTGTTAACGCAACATTAACACATTAACTGTGACAATCCTAATTAATTCATTATTTGAAGATCAGGAATCTCTGTTTAGTCATAATTTCTCTTTTAAGCATAAAAAAGAAACCTTTTTGTTTCTTTGGATAGCAACCTACTGTAATTGGTTGAAAATGAACTTGAAAATGATTGGCCAGCACCTCATTTAGCAGCTCATTTACACAGGAAACAGCTATGACAGGAAGTTAAGACATGCATGTGTTCGTGTGTTTGATGATAAATGTGACAGAAGAAAGCATGTGTGATATTGATCTTTGATGCTTTTATATTTTTAATTTGTTTTTTACATTGTAAAGCACTTTGTGATGTATCATGATGTATGAAAAAGGCTATACAAATAATATTTGATTTGATTTGGTTTGGTGTATCCTGCATGATTCCTGGGAATGGTTATCCTGAACTCTAACTAATATCCTGAACTTTACAAAATATAAATAATTTCATTGTAAGCAATCTCAGAAAGTTAGCTTGTCATCTATAAATAACGATGCTAGAAAGAGTATCTCAATCATGGCGGTTCTCCAGTTTCTTATAAAACATTTTATACTTCTTATTTCAGATTTGATAAAGAAAAAGATGTGCAAAGGGGAAGATTTTCCACATATTTGCCAAGTTCATATGAGTAAATGCACTATAGCAAATAGAAAAAAAAGTCAGAAGCACCTTTTCAAGCTCACAGCTGGTTTTGGAGATGCCTGCAGGAAAATCTGGGACACCGCTGCTACTTCTCTCCTTGCATAGATCTGAGGTAGAAAGATCTGACACAATACACAAAAACACACTTTATCATGTTGAAGCAAAGAACAGCTCTATCAGTTATGTCACCATGAATCAAGTATAAGTGTCTGTAATATTACAAGATTACTAGAACTGCGCTGATTGATGATACTTTGTGCAAGCAAAATATTCATATGAGAGTCCTGTTACTTCTGAATTTAAATATTTCCACTATCAGAGCATTTTTTTCTGTCTCAGAGACATAATGTCAGAAAAAGCATTCCAACATAGGAGAGAAGTCTCCCAACTAAACTTTGTTGATGAGTCACCTGAGACCTGAGATAATTTAATCGTCATTTAATCGCCATCAATAATTCAGTCTGTCTCTCCTAACTGGAAAATCTGTTTATGGGTTGCCTTATAAACCCTGAGGGAATTATAAATTCCTTGACTTTTTCATGAAAAGTATCCATTCATCTTGAATTTAACATCAGTAATGTCTGAAAAGTTGGTCTGGAAGCAGCAGAGAAGCTGAAAAGGTATATTTTAGTTAAAAAAAAGAAACAGCTATAGGAACATGATGCATCTAATTAGGTTAACTGACAACAGGGCAGTAACGTGATGTGTAGAAAAAAGAGCACCAGGGAGGTAGAGTCTCTTTAATGTAAACCAGGGCTGTGGTTCAGGAATCTGCAAAAAACTTCATGGAGCAGTTTCAGAAGAACATTCCTTGATTTAAAGTTGTGAAAAATAAATATTCTCACAATTACAGCACAAAATAAGAATATTAAGGAGTTTGGGAGAACAGACAACCTTTAGGCACTAAAGATGAAAGGCACTAAATATTGTTTCATGGAAATCACTGCATGAGGTCAGGCTGTGATAAATGGTGAACACAGTTTGGGTCGTCCACAACTACAGGTTAAACTTCTCATCATGCAAAGCAGAGGTATCTGTATGTGATTCACGATCATCACACAAAGTGGGAAACTGCTCTGTGATCAGGTGAAAGGAGTACACTGATGAATACACATGTTCCCATCCTGACAGTGTGTCCCAGATGATGTTAAAGCACATACTGTCTCTATTACAGCATCATGGCTACATAGTAGAAGAGTCCAGCTGCTGAACCTGCAGCCAACATTCATCAATGAAGATATCTGCTGCATGAAACAAAAAATACAAGAAAAGACAAGAAATAAGACCCAGAACTGCTGAGCCGCTCCACTCCAGCAGCTGCTCTCCCACACGGTTAAACACTGTTGTTGAAAGAAGACGGGATGCTACACAGTAAAAATAAACCTGTACCGCCTTTTTAAAACATGCTGCTGCCGTCAAATTTAAACTGAGCTCAAATATATACATTAAAAAGAAAAAAAAAAGCTATTTCACCTGGTGTTTTCGGGGCCGTGCAGCTATTTAGGCTCTGACCTCTGACCTCCTTGGCCTGTTCCTCCTGACATTTGCTGGGGAGGCTGTTCAGGCTCGATGAGAGCGAAATGCAGCGCTGCTTCTCATCCACCTGGACAGGAAATGAGTCCTGACAGGAGGACGCTTTGTATTCCTGCTCTGTCGTACTGGTGGCTGGTAGACATCCATGCTGATCAGGAGGCGGGGAACCAGAGGGAGGAGATGCTGAGCTAGGAGAAGAAACATGATGGATAAAGGAATTAGATAAACACAAAAAAATTGGAAAAAGTCATTATTATTATTATTATTGATAATAGTAATAATATAAGAAAACATTTTGCCGGCTGACATTGTACCCGTTAAAATATCTTTCTTTGGTTACCTATTAAGATAATTAAAGTTATTTTTCATTCATGTTTTGTCTTTAATCCATGTTGTCAATGGAAAACACTTTAAAGGTATGTCTGCCTCAGAAGAGATTAATATACAATATAAAGCAGAAAAGATGCCAAAGGAGCAAAATCCAATAAAAAAATAAATAAAACTTGCATAAAGCCAATGAAGTGCAATTACTGGAGAAAAAATAAACTTATGGTTATATAAGAGGAGGATTCTCTGTTAGCTGGCATTGAAGATGAAGAACTCGAAAGTCACCGTTTCTTCTATTTTTTAAAAGAATAAAGTATTTTGAGGAATAATATGTTGGAAATCAGCATCTAGCATTGTTCGCCATCTTAGTTCCTGTTTCTTCGTCGGCTGCAGGGCAACCACAGAACTTTCATGTATGAGAAACGTATCACACTGTTACTCTCTGGTTCCTTGGAAAACGTGGCATTCACAGGAAAAACAAAAACGATCCAACATGCTGAAATACCATTTGTGATTTATTCCTCCTCAATATTGTGTTAACATTTTTAAGAGAAATAAAACTGCCGGTATTTTTTTTTCTCTGTCTTGTGCAATTAATAAAACAATGAATATTAACATTACTTGCACTTCAGGAACTCCGTACTTATGCTGTTAAATCATATTCCAACATTATATTATTCATTATGAACAGAGACCGCTGGCGTTCATCACAAATGGAAAAGTTATGTTCTCTGATGCGACCCTTCTAACCCTCCTCCAGGGCCAAGATCAGATCACGGTCAGGCCCTCATCAAAGTTTGTTTTATGTTTGATGGTGAAGTGGCTGAACCAGGAGCAAATGTCGAAGGTAAGCATGGATCGGGCCACCACAGTTAAAACATCCTCGCTCACACAGAACGTCCTGAGTTTCCTCAGCAGGTGGAGGCTCTGCTGGCCAACGGGTGATGGAGATGATGGAGATGTCTCTGCACACATTAACTGCTGACTGTCTGCTCAGACAGACACTGGCTGTCCATCATGTGGTCCATCAGGTGGTCTATCAGGGCCAAGTTATCTGCATACTTACATGAAGACAGACAATGAAGCTGTACTTATTGTATTCAGTCTCATCTCATCTTCGCATTCCTCTCATCACTTCACTCTTCTTTACCTGTTCAGTCTCAGAATACAGATTCTCATTCAGTCTCAAGTATTCCAGTCCTTCACATTTATACAAGTGTCTGTAAACACAACCATGTTGGCAGGGAAGAGAACGGGAGGCATCGAAATGTTTAAAACAAAGATTCTGGGTTTAAAACTATGAATAAGAACCTGTAGAGATCTTTTCTAATTAATAAGCTGAAGGTCAAGGAGGTGCAACAGGGTGTAGAACGAGTGTTAAATGCAACCCCTAGCTAGCTGCTGAGGGGGAAAACCTGACGGAAATGAAAGATGGCTCCTACACACCAGCCTTATAAAGACAAAGCAATTGAACTTTCAGATGCCACGATAATAAAAGAAAATGAAAATATATCACTATGCCATGTTTCTGCGTACATCACAGGTAGTCTAATGGATATTACTGTAGCTTCATTATAAGGTACATTTTACTCTGTATCAACTAACTCTTACATCAGAAACCAAATTACTCTTTATATCCTAGATTCATTTCCATTTAAAACATGGTTCATTCCTGTGGGGCACAGAGAAGTTCCACGTTGGATGTGAAACATTAGTCCTACACATAAACAAGCATCATCACATGCTGAAAATGTGATGTGCAGCTCAGTGGATACGGGAAGTTGGTCACAGAAAGTGAGATATGCTGGTGTGAAAATGAGCAGCGGGGAGTACCTTGATGGATGAGGAGGAGCGCTTCCTCCTCTGAGCCAGGAGATGGGCCGGTAGCGTCTGACGAGCGGGCTGCTTCTGCGTACCAGCTGCTTTGCATCCTCAGACCCTTCCTGCCTGCTTTGCCCGTCGGTCTCAGGGTGGTTTGGGTCCTTTGTTTGGCTTTTGGTGATGCTATCATCATCCTCGCCTTCATCGCTGTGGTATGTAGAGGTGCGTCCGCCGTGGTAGAAAGCAGACCGGCGGGGATGTGACCGTCGGAGGGTTTTCTGAAGTTTCCTCTTTGGGAAAGTGTCCTGAGCACATGGATGAGGGACTGTTGTCTCCTCATCTCTTCCACCGTATCCAAGCGGAAGCAGACCTGACTCAGCTGGCTGCTGGTTGGGATCTTGTGAGCCCGATAGAAAGACAGAAGGGATGGAGAGAAGGAAAAGTCAAATTAAAAGTTTGTATTTTACAATTTACAAGTAAAAAAATGGTAAAGTGTGCTCTGAGATTGTTATTAACTGCAGGTGCCTCCTGAGAAACCCGATGGCTGCAGATCTCACCTGTTTGACTGGGAGCTGCCGTCTCTGCAGGGTCCACACACCAGCTGACGTACCTGCATCTGTACGATGACGAAGTCATGTCGCTACAGCTTCCCATCTGTATTCAGGAAAGACAAAGTGTCCTGATGACAGCGGCTTCCTGATTACTATGTTTTATTACAAAACCCACAAACTGTTGTAATGACTCGGAGGATACAAATCTTCCTCCTACGTACAGCCTCTCTGCTAAGTTACCAAACTTGTGGCGTGTTTTCTGTCTGGAGGAAGTTTTCTGCGTTGCCTCTCATGGAGGTGATCTGGCTTGTAAACATTTAAATGTCAAAGTCTTAAGGTCAGAGCAGTTATTAACTCTGACTGCATTTTTTATCTTTATGATTTCTGTTGTCTGAAAGGTTTGCATGTGATTACACCCAACATGAAGCAAAGCAGAATCTTCATGTTATATATATATTGATATGTTTAATGCTTTACAGTGTTTTCTAAGACAAGACAAAGCGTTGACTCTCTCGATCTGAACTTGTGTTTGTTCCAGAACATGTTGTCCACTTCTGTATTTAGTTCCCTACCTGGGAATGTTTGAGAAAGTCCTGCCTGTTGGGTTTGATGTCAGTTATAACTGTGATGTTTTGTGCTGTTTGGAAAAGATTGAATGTGTGTAAAACCAGTGAAAAACATGTGGATGACGGAGATATTCCTTCCGTTACTAAACTCAGATCCTGTTGAATTGTGCCATGAATTTATTCAGATGAAATATTTAAATACAATTGTTCATATTTAGCTGTGTCTTTTTCGGCTTTTAAAATCTACATAATTTCTAATCAACCATTTAATAAATATTGTCACTGTAATTTACATCCATAATATGAGAAATGGCCAAAAGCAAGCCCCAAAACGAGCCCCCACATAAAGAGTGAGCAAAAATCTGATATCTTAGAAAAAGCAAATCCTTATTTTATTTTTATCCGTATTCTACTCCAAAACAAAATAAAAACAGAAGCTGACATCTAACAGCAGCAGGTTTAGAATTAGGTTTAATAATAATCTGAACTACTTTTTAAGAAGCCGAAGCGCCTTTAGCTTTAACAGCTTCCTGTCTGAGTAGAAGTCGGCTGCGATTGAGAATGATAACATCTACGAGAGTTTCTATTTCACACAAACATGACCAAAAAGCAAAAGTCATTGGAGAGCAGCAGCCGAGGTGGACAGCGACCACTCAACATGAAGCTCACCAGGCGACTCACCGTGGTGTGGAGCAGCAGGAAACCTGAGAGGAGTCCAGTCTGATGGGCTGAGACGTGTCTTCATCCACCAAAAACTGTGGCAGCTGCAGAAAGGAAGAGAGGCGTTTGATATCAGCACTTCCTGTATTTAACAGGGTTTTTTAGCTTTTTGTGGCTGAACACTCAGTAACGGTCTCTGTGTTTTTCACCAGACAGAGCAGAGGCCAGAAACCTTACAGTTAGAAGACTTTCTTCTCGCCGTGAGCAGTCACAGACATCTCAGAAAGTGTTTGTGATTCATTTGAGTCTTAATGTGGAAGTGTGTGTAATCACAGGAAGTTCCTTTTTTAAACACATTTTTTAAACATGTCTTGAAATTTAGCTTTTTTGTAAAAAAAAAAAAGAAGAAAAGAAGTTCAGGGGTGAAAATGAACACTTTAGTTATGGACATAAAGAGCAGAAATATTTGTCATGAAGCGTCTCGAAGCTCAGTGGGCTGGTTTACTGTCACATCAGCTGACAGCTGCTGGAGGTGAAAGAGGAAGTTTTAGTGACAGTCAAGTATCAGTGGGTTTAATTGATCTTCATGTTTACACAAATAAAGAACATAGAAGCTGTAAGTGTGTGTGCGTGTGCTTGCTTTTAGCGATGATTCTTCTGGAATGATATGTTTTTAGAAAGGAAAGACAAATGAGTTGCAAATCCATTTCAGCATATATTCAGCAGCTGAATACACAACAAATGCATGATATTTCATGTTCAGTAAGATTAACTTTGTTGGGCTTTTTTGCAAATGTTCAGTCATTTGAATCTAAAGCCTGTAACAGATTCAAGACAAGCTTGGTAAGGGTCAACAAAAGACTGCTAGAGGGAAATAGGAAATATTTGCCATGACTGGGTATTAGAGGAGCATTGAAGAATTTTCAGAAAAAAGGATGCAACAATATATAAATATATATATATATATATATATATATATATATGTATATATTGTTGCATCCTTT
>JBBBVT010000013.1:3599005-3609030 GCA_037177035.1 Craterocephalus eyresii
ATAATAATAATAATAATAATAATAATAATAATAATAATAATAATAATAATTATTAGTAATAATTCTTCTTATTATTATTATTAGTAATAATTCTTCTTCTTATTATTATTAATTCAAACAACATGTGTTTTTTAGCAAGAGGATCAATGGAGGTAAACTGTCCAGTTAAGCAACTTTAAAACGGAAGTTTGAACATATATTTATCTTCTTACAGCTGACCTCTTTAATAGAAATATTGTAAGGGTTTCTGTTTATACTTAAATTGATACTTTGATAATATTTTGATAATTGTTACAAATAGATGATACTAGTTGATAGAGACCATACACGTATCTAAATACAGCTGTAAAGAATTTATGTATTGAGAAGAAAAACTGCATATGTCTACCCTTTTACAATTTTAATAGAATAGAATAGAAGAGAATGCCTTTATTGTCACGATACACATGTACTAATAACAAACAAACATGTTTGTAATAACAAACAACAATAAGTGATCCTCTATATTTTAAAACACCAAGAACTTCTCGGTTAAATTACATCATTAATTCTGTTTTGAGCAACTCATAGTATAGTCAAGGGCTTTAATTTTTATGCTTTAAATTCTCACACCAAATTTTAAATGTAATATATCTGTTAGTAAATTAAAAATATGCAGATAAAAATAGAAATACAACATGTCTATATTTCACTAAAATAATTTAAAGGTGTTCATGGTGACAAGTAAATGTCTTAATACTGAGCAGATTCTATTTTGAAAATAATACATCGGAAGTTGCACCACTCGCGCATCACTGACGCTTGACGCCACGCGCAGACGCAGAGGAAGACGCGGCGGCTACAATCCAGGAGGAATCTGACGGCGCGGCAGGGCAAAGCACGGCAAACCTGGCAAGTCAGCGTCCAGCTGTTTGCCCCGCACGCTAGCTAGCCTCGCGCTCTCTTGGATATACCCCACATACACGCAGCGGAGAGCTGGAAAAAATTATGGCGACGTTGGGACCGGAGTCTGCTCGCCTTCCTCTTGCCCCGCTCGGTTCTTCTCCGTCGATTCAGTCTAACATCGGCAACGCAAACCTGCCACCGAACCGCGGCTTGGAGCGGGCGCTGGAGGAGGCGGCGGCCAGCGGTGTGCTCAACCTCAGCTGCCGAAAACTGAAGGAGTTCCCACGGACAGCCGCCAACCACGACCTCACGGATACTGTGGAAGCAGGTAGGGGGGCTCTCTGGCTTTTATCCGCGGGTAGGTTTTACTAGAATAAAACGTAGAGAAGGGCACCGGTGCGGCAGCGTGGGGCTTTATTTACAACAGCTGCATCCCCGTTATTTACCTTCAAGCCACTAAGTCTTTGTGTTTGGAGCTGCGCGAAGTGCTGACTCCATAAACAGGCGGCGTTTATCACATCCTGTTTTTATTTCCAACTTTTGCATTTACCTGAACCAGACACACAGCTGACCTAAACTCTTCATGGAGCTGGGTGCAAAACCAGCTGACAGCCACGCTGATTTGCGGTTTATAATGGAAGACACTCACGGGAAAAGCTCCACAAGTTCCCCGCTTAGAGTAAATCTTAGCAAGTCCTGTGTTTATGAAGAGCTGCAGTAAAAGTGGGCACTGGTTCATCGCGGATCAGACTGTTCACAGTGGCCCTTCAGTGGAAATCCCCACCACTTCCTTTTTCATCCATGTACAGCTGTAAACAGGCATGGGACTCATGGTGAACCACACAATCTTATCTGTGTTTTATTAAAACGATTTATTCCCCTTTTTTAATCTAAACTCTTAATTTACATGTTAGATTCCTGCAAAATATGCTCATGTGTTTGTATTAAAGAAGACATGGCTCTCCAAAAAGGAAAATATAGGTATACTAGAGGCTTCCCTTCTTCTTTTTCAAGGTGTGTATTCTTGGAGGAACTGCAGGCTGGAAGAAATGGATCCACTAGCAGCAACTTTCTCATAAATCTAACTGGAGTGAGGAGGTCAAGCAGGCCCTGCTTCCTCATTCTTTTGCAGCCAAGTAGTTTCCAGCCACTTGAGAGCAAGCAGAGTCTACCTGCTGCTTAGATCAATGGGCAGGCTGTGCATGCTTCTGAAAGTATATGTAAAGGGGAATCTTGTGTGGAGGACAGGTTTGGCTGCTTTCAGGTTTTTCCTCAACTCTGATTTGTCTGATTCTCTGACATTATGGATCCATATAAATTTGGAGAATAGTTGCTAAGCTGATTTGCTTCAATGTGCAGGAATTGAGTCATGCTTTTTGCTGCAGGCTGGTCATGTTATGTCAGAAGCAGCATCACCCCCTTTAAAAGCTTACTACATGCAGTATTTCTGCTCTGTTTTCTATTTTTTATGCACACCTTTTGAGATAACAGTAATAGGGGCCGTTGCTTATAAAAATAGCTGCGCTTTATGTCATCTCATCACCGCGAGCAGTGGAAGCTAAATCCCACATGTGTGAATGAAGCCGTTTCTTTTCAGGGCAGCATCTATAAGAGCGTCAGCTGCGTATTAAAGCCGCACTCGTGTTGTGTTGCCGGGCTTCAGCCTCTAACTATGTTTATGTTCGCTAGAAAGGAAATGTAGCTTACGTAAGTCCAGTGGAGAATGTTAGCAGAGGCAAAGCAACAGTAAGAAGCAGTCCTTATGTAAGACCTGACATTTGTTTTCCGTTTTTTTCTTCATGTCCCAAAGTCTCACATCCGTTTCTGAGCTGACTAATTACTGATTCTGACGTTTTGTCTCAAGTCTGGGACAGATTTTTCTTGAATGGGGGTCTTCATGCTCTTATGAAGCCGGCAGCAAATATCTAGGTGCTGCCTCCACTCATAAAGCCGTCCAGCCTTTGGGACAACAAACGTCTGATCGCACCTCTTTAATATATTTATTGGATTTCTCTCTTCTGCGTCTTAATTCCCAGACAAATGGGAGATTTCACATTAACTGAGCCGTGCATATTTCCATCATCAGTGTTAGTTTAACAGCCCGCTGACTTAAAAACCTGAGCTCAAACTAAGTCCTGCAGCCACCAGAGTGATTCGGCCTCACGTGTGCGACACCTGCATCCTGCAAACATGACTTTCGTCAGCATAGGGGAAAATAATAAATGATGGAATGACTGACTGATGGTTGTTAAGGCCGATTATTCCTCAGCAGTGAAGATGGAGTCGTCTCTGATCCCACGGCCTGCATGACCAACCTCCATGAAACCACATTAGATGCGACGGTACAGAGTGAATCACTGATGGATGAGCATGAAGCCGATGTGCTCATTCATGCAAAAACTCGCACGCACATATGTATATATAGTTTTATAAAATTCTGCTGGAGTGCATGTAACAGCAGCAGTTAGAGAAAATGAAAATGCATACAAGCCTCAGCTTGCAGGGAAGCCCAGAGTGTAGCTGAGTGCTCTACACTTTCCTCCCAGTAACTCCTTCCTGGAACCAAGCGCTAGGTTTCGCCGCCGTTTGGACCCTCATCTAGTTTTAAAACGGTGAAATATGACCTTAAGATCTAAAATCTCAGACTCTTTCACACACATGATGCATGTATGAGGCTTTTACACTGAAAACAGCCTGTTTAGGTTTGTTTCTGTGATTCAGGCACAACTAAAACAAGCAGATTGAATACTTTCCCTTTACCGGTGGTATTATTCACCGTCAGTGTGCCTGAAGCTACAGTACGCTCATCTCATTAGTCAAATTTTCTTTGTCTCCTCTCTCTCCTGTCCTCCTTCCTCTGATCCACACATCACTCATTGCCAAATATTTGAATGTCTGAGTTATGAAAAAGCATCTGTAGGAGACAGGAAGCTTCCTGGAGGAGCTGTGGGTGAGGATGTAATGTTGTGTCCTATCAGGATGTCTTCAGCATCTGTGATGTGCGACATGTTGATTCCACATTGTGAATGAAGAATAAATAGACTTTTTGTCCCCTTAAATAAAGATTTTTGTTGCTCATATTTTACTTGCATCTTTGGTGGGAAGTAGAGGACATGCGGGTAGAGGAGGAATCAAAGGAAGGAAGCGAGTGTGTGTCAACTGGGAAATAGGGGGGACAGGTTCAGTGGGTGCTTGTACCTCCATGGGGAGAATCATTTTCCTACAGCAAAGTGAAAAGATGACATGGCTGTGTCCATGAGGCTGTGTTGTACCACAGCTTTCTGACATCATTCAGCTAGTTCAGTATTTTATCTGGGATCACTCGTCGGTCCCACAGATCTGAGACGGAGGTGCCGCCTGTCCTGACTGGGATCACCTGGATGTGGCGTTCCCTTCCCCGCTAACTGAAGCCGGAGCAGCAGACATTTAAACACTTTAACACGGCAGTCAGATGTTCATTCACTACAGCCATCAGATTCTGATTATTTCATTTACAGATATCGATGTAACGACAGCAGTTTTTATTCTGTATTAAAAACATTCTCTGATAACTATTTTTATAAAACACCAAGCCTGTTTACATGACCATTAAAGTCAGATATCTGGGAGTAATCGGATTACTGTAATACGCACCTACATGCACTTCTGCAATATGATATTTGAAACCTTATTGTCTGCATTTATCACTTGTTTTGGAATACATGTGCATGGTGGTGTTACTTTTTCAAAACATTTGGTGTTTGTTGAACATGGCGGAGTCCATGATTTTAGCATTAGCTGCTAAAGGGACGGGTAATAAGTTAGTAAATAGTTTATAGTTGAATGCAATCGGAATGTAGCATTATCTCAGAGAGAAGCTGATTTTTGGGCATATCGGTTCCTTGTCACAGTTTTACATGTAATTCAACAAAAAACGTTTATCCTCCTTATTTCTATGGAGAGTTTCTAATAGGTAATGCAAACAATCTACCTTACTGGGGACTTAGCAGGTTGAAGGACTTTCCTGCTGGTGACCAGGAGCAGAAAGGTGATTTCCAGACCCACCCAACCAGTCAGTCCACTCGGACTCATGTTGGTATCAGCTCAGCAGGAACAGAGCGAGTTCGTATGTGGTGTGATGTCATTTAACTGCCAAACGGCTCGGTTTATTGACATTCAGTTCTGAGGAAATACATTTTTGGATGCATAACTCTGATACGCTCAATTTACTTGCTGAATAATCATCTTCTATCCTGCTGAGCGCTTCTCTGACCATCAGTTACAGTTACGAGATCCTAAACAAACAGCAAGTTCAGTCCAGAAATGTGACTTTTAGATTCTGCTTTTAGATGCGTTTATTAATCTCACATATTTAACATGCATATTGCTGTTGCCCTGAAGCCCAGCCTGGCATGTTCTGTTGTCTTAACAACAATCCAGCACCCACAGTGATTCAAAGAAACCAGGCCTGATTCTTGCGACCGTTCCCTGTTCCTTCACAGCCACATTTCTTAGATCCCGAAGTAACATGTCCACTTGTTGTTCTGTTTTCACCAGTCAACAAAGCAAATTCCTAATAAAGCGACTCATTTCACATAAAGGTCAGCTGCAGGTGCTCTCTAATAACAAGTTGCACAGAAAAATGAACCATTTCATGAATAAAGTAACTGTAATTTCCTGCTGATGCTGTTCGGTTTAGCTTTTGTTCCTGTCCTGCTTTGCTGTGTTTTAGTCTGCATGGCAGAAATTGGAGATTTTTATGTTTTGTGTTTCTGCTGTGGGTTTCATATGTGCGCATGTTCCCATCAGCTCAGCCAACAGCCTGCCTCCCACCAGATTCCCAGCTTCGCATAGCACGCTTTTCTGCTGCGTGTGGCACTTTTTCAGTGGACACACTGGATCATTGTGCTGCATGCTGATAGAAACTACATCAGCTGTTTGAGTCCACAGGACCGTTTAATGCAGCATATTTAATAGAATCACTCTTTCTGCAGTATAAGCCAGAAGGTTATTTACCTGCAAACTTCTGCTGCATAGCTGGAGACTTTCTGCAGCACTTTCAGGTGGATGAGAAGTCATCAAGATCTTCAGAGAGTCAAGTGGCTCTGCTTTCAGTTTTTAGGGATGATTTTAATATTTGTTGCATCTAAAAGGTCAGCCATTTGATTTTTTTACTGTCTAAATATATGAGTTCTCATTCATTTTTATCACAACATCAACTCTGCAAAGAAAAATGTAAAATCGCCAAAAATTCTGATTCAAAAACAGGCAGGCAAAGTTACCAATAAGGAGAAGTTGAACTTTTTTATGTCTGCAACTAACCAGCATGCACGGATGCAGAAGTTGGAATGCAGCCCTTCTTAAAGCACCATATATTGAAATATGTTTTCATATATCCTTATCATGATATTGCATTTTTTGTAATATTGTGCAGCTTTTATATGTTCTGCTGCTTATACGGTGGATTTAAGTTTGCTTTTTAAGCATTTAGGGTCTTCGCTTGCTCCGTGGGTTGGACCATGTTGTTGTAAGAGTCCTGCAACAGATGGAATTACTTCATAAAGTGCACAAAAGATTTATAAAGAAGATGATTTTACTGTACATAAATGCATCCCTTTGGTTGGGAATGATTTTCTAGCTCATGCAGTAAAACCCAGGGATATTTTTGGTCTGAAGGTGAAGCTAAAGAGCTTCTCTTGCATACGTTTGGCGTGTAGTATCCATGGCAGAGCATCAGGAAAATAACCAATGGAGCGTGAACTGGACACAGTTGTGTTTAGAACGTGTATGGACGGACACCTAATGTGATAAATCTTCCCCGGAGTTTACCACCCTGACTTCCTCTGCCTCACTGCGCTTCCTTCCCGTTCATTTAACACACACACACACACACACACACACTCACACACACAGGAAACAGTGGATTTCAAGGAATGTGTTTGGGTGTTGGGACAGAGGAAGGTCCATCCCCTCAGTGTTCCCGCCACACCTGAGTGTAATGACATCTGACATGGAGGCGCATGCACCATCTCTTATCTGTACTCAGCGTATCCCCTGTAACCTCACATTAAAGGACGAAACTAATATTCAGAGACGGTTTGGGCGGCGTGACCTTAACACCACCACGGCGTGCTTTAACATTCCCTCCTGGTTTCATCTTCACCTCAGACGTCCTCTTATTGATTTGTAGGCAGGCAGGCTGTAAGGGGGAGGGTCAGTGCTTCATGCATACTGAATGAAGCAGTTTCAGAAGCAGTTAATGGAGCAGTTAATGGGTTTCTCTCAGAAGAAGGAACAGCTACAGAGTAACCAGACCGATGAGAGCAGAGGAGCGCAGCATGCTGAGATGGACAATGAAATCGGATGAAGATCCAGTCTTTTAGCCTGGATGAGGGCGCAGTTTGCTGCAGGAATACGTGAAGTACTGACCAGCAGAGATAGATGGTTATCTCTCCGGTCGGGTCTTACAGTCCTTACTGCTTTGTGTTGCTTTGATGCCTCTTTTAAGGCAAATTCGACCCTCATTGATTGGTTCTTATCATTTCAATTCAAAGTTGAATTTCACTAATTTATTCTGTATGATAGAACTCATCCAACCAGATCTGAACGTCTTCATCAGATGTTTTCTTTGCCGACTGATCTGTTGTTGGGTTTTAAGTTGCCGCGTCTGAAAGAGGGAGAGTTTGTTGCCTTTGTTTAAAGCAAAAGCAAATCCTGGTCTAAACCTTAAAAATCTTAAATGAATAATCAAACCCTTCCTTTCAGATCGTTTAGCTGTTAAATGAACGTTTGTTTGCAGCCTTCAGTGCATTTCATGATCATAAAATGAGTGAAGATGAAGACGAACAAACTACCATCTTAGTGTGAAGTTAGAAATGGCTGCTCTTCCAGTTATTCTGGCCACGCAGAAATGTTTGATGGTAAACTTCTGTGTCGTATCAGCGGTGAGGCAGACGTAATCCTGAGGGCCCACCGAGTTGTTATTGTTTGTAATGACGCGCTAAGGTGGGCCGGTGAAGGCCGAGATGGCGGTTCACTCCCCTGCCCCAGTACAGAGACAGGAAGTGACCGCTCCCCTCTTCATTGTTTTCAGGAGTCGGCAGCTTCGCTCTTTTCCTGTCAGGGACACCACATACTGTAAAGTACAGCCACGCCGGACCAACAGCAGGTGCTGACTGATGTTTTTTTTTCTTCCAAGGCTAACAAACATGTTTTCCATTAAGTTGCTGAACTCTCAGATTCTTAGACACGGCTTACTTAGCTTTCACACATGCTCAGTCCGGCTTTGTCAGCATGGGACTTTAACTTTCTTCTAACCATATAAAGGTGTAATTTAATACTTAGGTTTTAAGGAATGCGAAGGTGCAACTTCCCCAGTGCTCCACCTGGTTTCCGTCTCCACTAATCTGTGTTCGGTTAACACAAACTGTGTGACTTTTGCTGCAGATCAGAAAATGAGTCACAGAAAAGCACATTAACACCTCAGCTGTCCTCCACATTTACTGTTTACTGAACAGACTTGAGTAGTTGAGGAGGTTTCCTTTGTGAACTGATGAATGCATGCAGCTAATCTCATCCTCAGGATAAACTATATTACAAGCTAGCATAAAATTTCTGTCAGGGCTTTGATGGTTTGATAAAAATATCAACGTTGAAGGCAAATCTGAGCAGTTCCCAACTAGAACATGAACTAATAAAAATGAATTAGCCTGCTGCTGTTCTTGTTAAATAATGTTGCTTTTAAAAAAGCATTTATTTAGTCCGACTTGTGCTGAAGGAATTTCAGTTGTTTTTGTAATATGTTCACTTTTTATGAGGGTCTCTAAGATGGTAAAGAAATGATGAATTTGCTTTACATTAATGTATGAAAAAGGGCTATACAAATAAAGTTTGATTTGATTTGATTTGAATGACATCAAGGAAAGCTCTAGGAATAATTTTTGCTGCCTTTTGTATTTTATAAATGTATGAGAGATAATTAACTCTCTTGCTGGATTCGATGTTTAGCAGCTTCATGTTTCTGTACATTATTTTTCTTTGCTTTTAGTAACACCATGGTTGTTTTTGTCCTTTGACTTTGGAAGTCTTCTACACTACATGGCTGATCTGTAGGGTCTGCATGTAGGAATGGATTGGATCCGGGACGTTTGTCTGTGACTTCCAATGTTCCACTGCAAAGTGAAAATTATAGGTCGCAGTTGGAGGTTAAACTGAATTCACAGCTTTAGCATAACCAAACCCTGATCTCTTTGCAGCTCTGTGCCACCGGGTTATTCTAAAGGAAACACTCATGCTCAGTAAACACATAATCCTAACTTGGCTGTAAACTACTTTGAAGCTGTCCAGATCCCCCCAACATTCATCAAATTAATGTTTGAAAACACAAAAGTTTCATGTCTGTTAAAGTATTTTTTGTCAAAGTGTGTCACTGAACCATAGATTTCACCGACGTTCCTGCCTTGTTTCAGGCATGGCTATAAAAATCATCATTTTCTTCCTTTGGAAAGGAAGCAAACGTGTGTCTGCTGCCACATTAGACTGCAGCCTGTCGTCACCGCTGGAGGGCCAGAGACACAAATAATCAAAAACATCCCAAACTTAAAAAGGATCAACTTAAGCTGCATGCATCAGCCTTTTACCAAGTTTCCAGCCACGCACTCAGCTCGTGTTAATGGTGCTAAACAGCTGGACTATGAAAACATCTGTAATTATGACTGGGTCACATCTTAAAGAATATTATCATGATGGTATTTTTTGCATTGATTAATCACAGTGTGTTAGGGACGGGCATTTTAAGTGTCCATCACTGTGATGTCGTCAGGGAAAATAAAAAGAGGGAAGTTGTGACATGCATTTAAAATATAACGTGTATAAATGTAGTAGATTCTGTGGGCTGCAGTGGATTTTATTGTACAGTAGGTGGGCAGAAGGGGGGGGGGCATGCATTAAAGGGCCTCTGTTAGGGCTGGGCGAAATGCCAAAAATATCACGATATATTTTCCCCATATTGATCTATATCGATATATATCACGATACTGTTTAATAATGATGCCAGTTTGAAAAGTAATCTGCCCATATCAGGCTGCTAACTGAGAGGTCGACAACGAGCTTCTCCCACAAGCCATCTGCCTGCCTAGGGCTGGACACAGTATAGAAAAATA
>JBBBVT010000013.1:3637768-3649162 GCA_037177035.1 Craterocephalus eyresii
CCAATATCGCTGTGTTTGTCTGCTATATGATATATTTAACTGAAATTGATGATCCAAACAACCAGTGATTTATAAAGCAAAATCTTGAAAATGATCAGGGGTGCCCAAACTTTTGCATATGACTGTATATGATAATGTTTGATAAAGCAAAAGAAATGTCTAAAGGACAGCAGAACTGATCTTCCTCTACCTTTAGAGAGAAAAAACATGTTTGCCTCTGTTGTTTTTATTAATATATTAGATATTATTATTGCAGTATTTCTGACAAGCAACCAGGAGAGCTTGTTTCTGTTTTTCCTTCCAGTAAAGAAACTCTCTGAATATTAGAGCATGAAATGTTTTTGATGGCTACATTATGACTAATAAAACTGGTTCATAGCAGCTCTACATTGAAATCTATTCTAATTTCTCTAAAAATGCAAGATTAGATGAGTATGGCATTATAAGTGTAACATTCTGAACTAGCAGAGGAGTTTTCCTGTAAGAATAACTTCATCTGTGCCCGCAGAAATAAACTCTATGCAGACTAAATTTAATTCTCGGAGCTACAAATTTGCTCAGGTTGGTCCAGTGTTGAATAAATGCAACACAGTTCTATTGAATCACAGGCAGGATAAAGTCATCCTGATTGGCCGATTTGTCTCTATTCAAGTTGCTGTCTGCAGTGTCCTGATAAAACATTTAAAGATTGATTGTACATTTAAAACTGGATTGCAGTACGGTTTCTGAGTGTGTGCCACATTTCCTGATAATTACTTTGGATTGTGAACTGCATAGTTCACATTGTAGAGTTAGTATTTTCATTTAGTGTATTATTCTGCTATGTTATTCTTTCATTGTACTTGATAAATCAGTTGTACCTCATGGTTGTCATAGCAGCCTGACTGGAGAAAGAAAACCCAATTGGGATAAATTTTCCATCTTTCAACACAGTGTGGCAGAGCTTGTTACAATTGTTACAACACTAATGAAACATATTGCAACTATGCAAAATACCAACTGAAAATTATTATTATTGTTATTATTATTTATTTTTTCTCCCCTCTACTGATCACTCCAATTTGTAAAATAAGTCTAAAATGAACAATTCCTCTTCATTGTGTTATTGCAGTGTTATTGGGGCTGCAGAGGAATGCTGAAGACCACCACTGATTGTCCCATGAGCTCTCTCTCTTTTGCACCTTCATTATTTCAGCCTGATGTTTACTTTTTTCCATCAGATTAAAAACCTTTTTAAACTGATTAATCCAGAGTGGCAGCACGGTGATATCAGTTCTAACCAAGTTTCTTCCAAGCCCACACGGCACAGTTGCATGCTTGTGTGGGGGAAACAGGAAGTGTTTCCTCCTGTGGGCTTTTCTGTTGTCTGAACTGTACAAAAATAACAACAAGAAGCAATTAAATGTGGCTATAAAAATCCTGTCCTGTATTTCTGCCAGACACTCACCGGCCACCTCCATATTCATTATTCATGCTGCATGTGGCGGTTATGTGATAAAATATTCATATGCTCTTTAGAAGGGTGTTTTCCTCTCTGCCATCCGATTGGTTTATTGTGTTTTCCGGATAAACGGGAAGTTTGCGTGTTATGACTGTGCACCTGCTCCTCCATCTGTTTTCTGTTGTTTCTTGTTGTAAATGAGCAACATTCATCACTCTCCTGGTCGTGTGTTTGTGTTGCAGCCGTAACCAGCTCGGCTCTCTGCCGGCCTGCCTGTGCGGGTTGCCTCTCAGAGTCCTCAACGCCAGCAACAACAAGCTGGTCAGCCTGCCAGAGACCATCGGACAGCTGCACAGCCTCATGGAGCTGGTGAGACTTAGGTGTAAACTTTGTGTTATGGTGCACCAGAGAAGATGCACTTCAGTCTTCCTGTTTAGTCTTTCTATTTGTGATGTTTTAAATGTCATTGCTCTTCCCTCTGGTTTGATTCTGGACTCATCTCTTATTTCATGACATCAGCTAAACAAGAAAATGGAATCAGTTTAAATTGATCTTCTTTGTAATGTTTGTGTTTGTGGAGTGAGCATTTTGAGGAATGTAATGAAATCTTGTGTTGAGATTTTAACAGCTTTTGATGTATATATATGTGTTTTCTTCCTTCCCAGGACATCAGCTGCAATGACATCACAGCCCTCCCGCGTCACATCGGCAGACTCAAAGCGCTGCGTGAGCTGAACGTACGGCGAAACTTACTCTGCGTCCTGCCAGAAGGTGAGTTTGAGTCACACGGATTAAATTTGGTCCCGATGCTCTTGTTTTGTGTCTGAACTGACTTCCAGCTCTCTGTGTCTGAACGGTTACTCTTCACTTCAGACCAAAGTATCATTTTTGTTCTCTTTAAATAGACTTTTAACCATATAATTTGTTGCTGATTTCACCTCATGTTTGATCCTTACTGAAGAGCATTGTGCACTGTCATTATTTTCATTGGGTGCAGAAAATTCAATTCTAACTTCTAGTTAGACAGAAATAGCTCTGCATGCAGGGTCGGGAGGCATGTGTTAGACCGCAGAGTCTTCTGTATCCACCACCACACCCATCCCAGTCCCCCAAAATATACATAGCCCTCAGTGTGACTGAGCAGTGACCTCCAGCCCTCAAAGATCTGAAATCAGTCAGGGACACAGAAGTGAGTGACAGCCACAACTCTGTAGCTCATCAGAGAGACTCACCAAAACCCGGCAGACTGTCAGGATGCTGATCTGCTGACAGCGGAGAGAGGCAGGGTCGCCGGCTACAGCCACCGGACCAGCTGGAAGTAATCAGCCCTGAGAGTTCAGAAGAGTTATTCGACGCTGATGCTGTACGTCATACTGAGGTCTGCTGAGGATCCACTGGACTGAGAGTTTGTCATAACTTGTCTTTTCAGTTTATTGGATTAGCTGCAAACAAGAAGTGTTGTCATTGTCGGGAATGTGTCTGCACTTTTTGACATGTTCTCATAAAATAGTTGAAAAGGGGAACATTTTCAAATTTTTCCCCAGTTGCCAGTTTTTAAGCACTTCAGCTTCCTGTCTCAGGAACCAATGACTCCAGTTTTATCACCATTCCTTATCTTCCTTAGTTTTTTAATGCTTATAAAGACCCATTCCTTCCAGTCAGCAGCAGAGTGAAAACAAAGCCCTTAGATTTAGTTTCATCCTGAACATGATGTGATTCAAATTAGCCGGACATTAAAGATGATCTGACGTCATTTTTCTCATCCTCCTGGTTGGATAACAGGCCAGAGTGCTTAACCAGATAGCAGGAAACCCAGCAGGTAGCAGTCCAGTGTTCTTCTTTAGCTCGCAGCAGCAAAGTGAATTCTTGTTGAGCTTTTCTTTAAATGTTGTTTTTGCAAAGTTCAGGTGTACAGAAGAAATGTAGCTGGGACATTTCAACCCTTTTTCCAAGACTTTGCGTTGCGGCATCAGATATCCTGCTGAATGACCAGAAGCCACAACCGAGTCCTGCAAGTGTCACGCGAGTTTCCCGTACGTTGCAGACGGACTGACGGAATGAATGAAGGAGAAAGAAACTTCATAAAGCAGATGTTTGCTAGAAGCTCTAACATGTGTCTTCTCCATGTCTTAGTTGACAGTTGTAAAATGGATAAAAATAAAAAAAACAAACAAAAAGAAAATAGCTAAGAAATCAGAAATCCGGGAGAGGAGGAGCATTAAAGCACTGATGTCTTGTCATTGGTCCGACGCAGCGGTGGGTCCTATAAACCGACGGGATGAGCAGGACTTAGGCCTGCAGATAGATGCAGGAATGATGAATGACTCCAGACTGTTTACCGGAGGAACCGTCCGGCTTTATCCCCGCGCCACGGCTCTGTTTGGATTCTTCCGCTGGATTTTCCGATCTTGGCACACGCTTGTCCCTCAGCATTATGAGCCTCTCCTGGATTGATTGATGAGCTTTGAACGAGCTTAGCAGCTTGATGCCACGGAGAGGCGTGCTCTTGGCAGACTGGCTGGCAGCCCTGACTCCGGGAGGGATGTTGTTTTTGATTTAATATCTGTTGAGCTCCCTCTGTCTTCAGCGCTGCTCCCCGAGATAAGACCACCAGCACTTTTCAAAGCCGGCCAAGTTCAGGACAGCTTTGAAAGGAGGAGGCTGACTCAGATCTGAAGATGAGAGCTGCAGAACTGCTGGAAAATTGGAAAATTTCTCCCTTTTAGGCTAAAAACTGTCATCACAGCACAAATGTTTTGGTTAGTGACAGAAGATGCATAAGAATCCCAGAAGTCTCGGCCGTCAGTGTTGACAAGAACTATTACAGTCTGACTAATCACAGTGAAGCTGCTGTTCATCTGCTTCTTTGACCCGCGTGTTATAAATTTAGCCAAACATTTGTCCTGACTGCCCTCACAGCGACATGATTTTGCTGATTATATAATCTTGATGATATTTTTGCCCGGCAGTAACCAAAGGAATTCTCTGTGGTGTCGCTGCTCTCTCAATCAGGCCCGACCTTATCCTGTCTGGATGTGGTTTTAATAAAGAGAGGCTGTCATGTCAGGAGGAGTCTGTTATGAATACTGCATCGCTCATGATGGGCTCGGTCGCCCTGCATCATTAGCACTCTACTGGACGGTTTCTGTGCACAAAGCCACACATCAATCTGAGGAGGTGGATGATGAATATGTCATGTCAACACACCCGGACATGCAGCGCAAATTTGCTGTGTTGTTTCCAACTATCACGGAGAAGGAGATTACAGAGATGCTGCTCCGAAAAAACATTTCGTAATCTGCATCTTATATTAATCACCAATTTATGTTTTAGTTTACAATAGTTGCAAAAGCAACGACGCAACCAGCCAAAATGGTTCGTAAATCATTAAAATTTGTCTGATGTCTACAGACTTTTATCTGTTAGTTGATCAGATTCCGTCTGAAGTTAAAGATGAGCTCCAGGGTTTTTTCAGGTATAATGGAGTTAATGAGGGAAAAGATTTACACGAACAGAAGCAGAAAAGCTCTCAGCTGCAAGCCATTATAAACCTCTTAAAAAACAACCTCGGTATTGTTCTAACCGGTGGGAAACATGGTGTCCGTTTGAGCCGGGTGTGAGTGAAGTCAGTTAAAGGCAAAACTCTGATTGTTTTTATTGTTTGTTTAATAGCTGTAAATATTGGATGGTTATAATGAATCATCGCTGTGCAGTAGCTTCAGCTGTCGTCCTCCAATAAAAAACTCCGTGTGTTAGCTGTGGCAAAAAGGAGGCATGTGAGAAGTGTTACCTCTGCAGTCAAACAGCGATTGTTGGCCACATGCACAACAAAAGCGGGAAGTTTCCATGTCTGCGGGTTATTTAGCCGATTCAGGAAACATCATTCAGGCCTGAGCAGAGTGAGAAATCTTCATTAAGGGCTAAACCTTTTTGTTTTTTGAATAAAAGAAAAAAGTTGAATTTATCCAAAAAGCTATTTTTCCCTCCGACCTTCCAAGAACATAAACTTCTAAAAACTCCAGAAATGTGCAGAGGACTTTGTGAGGAGTAGAAGTTTTTGTAGGACTTTGTGATTCAAAGGAAGATTTAGCATATTAGTCCCGAGGTGAATGAAAAGTGCAGCTTTCTCATATTTCCTCTGGAAACTCAACATCTACTTTGTCTGCCCACCAGCTGATCAACTCCATGTCTGTGTTTTTGTTGCTCATAATAAAGCAAAACAAACATGCTTTGCTATGGAATAAAACTTTTTCCTGGAGCTTAATTTACCCTCCTGCTCCTCATATGATGACGCAGGGGACCGCCTCCCTGCCTGTCAGCGATCAGTGATAACGGTCCAGCCTTGTAGCTTCTAGCAACCCGACATCCCATAATACAGACAGCTTTACATTTATAGGCTAACAAATAGTCCAATCTGTGTGTGTGTGTGTTTGTCTTCCTGCAGACTTGGCCGACCTTCCTTTGGTGAAGTTCGATTTCTCCTGTAACAAGGTGTCCACCATCCCGGTGTGTTACCGAAAGATGAGACAACTCCAGTCGCTCCAGTTGGAGAACAACCCCCTGCAGAGCCCACCTGCACAGGTAAACAGTGGAACCCTTTTTCTACCATATCAGGGACTCCTGAAAAGGTCCGATTTTCCTCCATCACCAGATATTTTTGTTCTCTGCTCCTTAAGATCTGCATAAAGGGCAAAGTTCACATATTCAAGTATCTGACCATCGAGGCGTGTCGCAGCGAGAAGATGCCCGACTCCATCTACCCTATCATCGAGCGGATCAGCCCGTTGCGGCCAACCACTGGCAGGTCAGTCACCGTGGTAACGTCAGAGGGAAGGTCTGCAGTCTCTCCCTCTATTAATGACTGTGGGGTTCGTAGTGAGGTATAGGTCTGCTTTAACGGGTAATGCCATTTCCGGTTTAATATGTAGATAATAACTTAAGTTTAAAAAAAGAAAGTGTTGCCACAGCTGGTCAAAGTGTGATCAAAGCCTGAATGGAGCCCTTCAGAACCGGCCGGAGAGGATTTCTCATATTTGTCTTTTAAACATGCTCACTGCCAGAACTGAAGCAGTACATCAGAATCTCCGTGTTAACTTGATCGATTTTTGTGGGAAAATCTGTAGAAAATGTTCCCTTTTCGTTCCAGACTTTGTTTATGAATAAATTCCTTCAGTTGTCCAGCTCATCTGCCAGATGCACATTGCATCACCTCAAAGCTTTTTACAATGTCATCCTCTGTGGAGGGATACAAGATGTCTGCTGGAGCAAAATGCCTCCGTGATCTGAAATTTCGGAGCTTCTCTTCCATTAGTTTGGAGCCAATTCTTCCATTAGTCAGCTGAAACCGATCCATCCTCCGACTCCCCGATGGGTGGCTCTGACAGTCAGTCTGCCGTCGCAGAGGTTCAATTAAAACTGAGGCCAAAGTGCGGTTATCTGTGTTTGAGATTTTATCTGTGATTAAAGAATAAAAGAATCACGAGGAGACGTGACGAGAATAAAGAAAGAAGAGAAAAGTACGATGTTTGAGCGAGGGAATCTGTCTGAATGATGAAATAAAGCAACAAGAGATAAGTGGGAGCAGAAACGTGAGAATAAAGGAGCAATTACTGAAACTAGAGCCTGACCGAGATGGGATCTTTGGGGCCGATGGCACAATTGACATGACTCTTGTGGCATTGAATGTGTTTTTATTTTTGTTTACATTTTTCAACAAATAATACAAGCAGGATCTTTATGCGGTTTAGATGTGGTTTAGAAATATCAAGTTTGGCATAAAATGTTTAAATGAAACTTCAGTGGCTGTAATATGCATTTAATTATATTAGAGAATGCTGATGTGAGTCTTTGGAAGAGATCCAGATCAACATTACAAATACATTTTTGATTTTAAACAAACTCCTTTTAATGTTATTCAGGCAAAACTACTAAGAGGGCTGCGTTTAGGGGCTGTGAAAACAAACAAGAAGTTACCACTGAAATAAGAGCGTTATTTTGAAATTTAGGCTGGCATGGCATCTACAGTATTCGTTGGTATCGGCCCTCGTATTGGCCGATACCAATGCCAGAAATACCACAAATATCGGTCCTATATATTGGCCGGCCAAAAAATCAGTCGGCCTCTAACTGAAGAAGGAAATAATATGTTTAACTGAAGCAGAAGAAGGGAAATGATGTAGGAGTGAGATGGACTCATTTCAGCCCAGAAAAGACGTCATCTGAAGAAGAAAATGCTGAAAAATATGACGGGTTTTAAGGTAAGATATGAAGGATATTGTCATTATAGACACAAATGATGTAATGCTGGAGTGAGGAGGGAATCGGCTTTTTCCAATAAGACAGAAAAAAGATAAAAATGAAACAAATGGAGGTCAGCTGTAAGCTGGGACCAGAGAAAACCTTACAAAATGAAACTCTTCTCCTCTCAGCTGCTCCCAGAGGATGTTCAAACTCTAAGTGTCCACCCACAAGAAACACTTCCAACATGTGGGCAGGATAAAAGCTTTCTATTCCTGTAGAGAAAGTGTCCTCATGCGCCACAGTCCAAATGATTTCTCTAAAAGCTCTCCTTCTTTTCCTTCTTCCACCTCTCTCCATTCTCTCTCTTGTACCTTTTTTTGGTCGCAGGGTAAAATCAAATCTGACTCTGACTCTGTAAACTCAGCTGTGGGAAAGTCAAGAAAAGAGCATGAGAGTGAAGCAGCGACCCAGAAATAGAGCACATAAAGTAAAAATATACAGCGCTGCTGAGACCTCATGGATACGCCAAAGCATGGAAGTGAAACTAACAACAAACGAGTTGACTCAAAAGGTTTGCAGACACATTAAATATCATCACAGCAGGAAATTCTGAGTGGCTCTTCTGTGGCCGTAGCTGTGTTTACTGGGAGGCTGGGTGAAGTGGTCCCATCATGTTTTTACACGATGGGCACATTTAATGTGATCAGAACCGGTTTGACATTCACAATGCTGCTTTGGAAGGTTTTTTTCTTTTCATTTTGAACCTTTAGACCGTATGAATGTTCATAATCCTCAACTTTTCCAACAAAACCATCGTATTCGCCACAGTCCCGTTTAGTCTGCTTCCGACATTGTTCAAGTCCTCCCTGAAACTCTTTACGTCTCGTAACCTCACGAGGTTCAAGAAAGTGCAGAAACAACATGCACCACACAACCAGTCAGAATGAGAAGCTGTGTTTACATGGAGCACTTTTGATCTGATCGAACGTCCGATTAAAATACAATTGTGCCATGTAAATACCTCAGCTGATCTAATCGAGAGGAATAGTCTAAACCTTTTTACGATCGGATCATCAGGAAAAAATAAGCATTTAAACGCTCAGTCCGATCGGTTCCAGGTGGATAGTGTTTCTGCAGATGTTTGAACCTCATGGGGGTTATGTGACGTAACAAGTTTCAGGGAAGATGTGAACAATGGAGACTGTGGAGGATATGGTGCTTTTGTGGAAAACTGAAGGATCGGGATTACTGAGCTTTTTGACAGTCAAAAGTGTCAAAACAAAAAAGAAAAAACCTTTTTCACAAACCAGTTAGATCAGATCAGCTAAGTGTTTACATAAGAGACTTTTATTCTGATTGGTTGTTGGATCGGATCAAAGTGCTCCATGTAAACTCAACTAATGATCACTTTTGGTTAGTTTGACTGATTTCCTCTTCTTTGCGTCAGGAGAGACAGAAGATAACTAAACTTTTTATTTTGATTCACTGTTAATTTATTTTTCAAGCAGTGAAGCATCTTCCTGAAATGACGACTCTGTTTGCTAAATCCAGACCCACAATGCATCACTTCTAACTGGATTTCCTACTTTTAAACAACTTCTGATGTTGCAGACATTAAGGCTTCATTCTTGGTCTTTATCTCTACTTGTTAAGGTTCTTTCTGCTTCCTGTTTGCTTTGGTTTGGTAGAACACGGTTAGTGATGTGAAACGCTGGTCTGCCGGGGATATTCATCTGTTGGTGCGGTTGTTCTCTTTCTCAGTCCAGAGGAAGCAGAGAGCTGATAGATGCTAATTTTAAAAGTCCATTAACACAACGACCTTAAAAGTAAACCAGCTAAGAGCAAAACGTAGGGAAGCTTATTTTACAGAAGGAGCCGTGGTTCTTTGCAGACTCACAGATGACTTCGTTAGTCTGCACTCCGTTTCATTCTTACTGATATGATGAGGTCCTGATGACCAACAGCCGTCCACACAGCCTTACTTTGTCTTTCGTCTGTTTAACCCGCTGATGCCAGAACGTGAAGGCATCGTCCTGCTTTAGCCTGCTAAACGCAGCCTGAAGGAGAGCGGGGAGAGGGAGGGAGAGCTACAATTAGTCGATGCTACCCTCCCTACCTCTCCTCACACACACCGTCTGCGAATGTGTGTCAGGTGTGTGCGTCAGGTGTGTGACCTGTGTGATGTGTCTGCAGCGTGGAGGACATGGAGCAGCAGAAGAAGCACGACAGCGACTCAGGAGTCGGCAGCGACAACGGAGACAAGAGGCTGTCCGCTACCGAGGTACTGAGATGCTTTTACTCCTCGTTTGTCTGGATCCGGCATTTACAGACTAAAGTCAGCTTTGATCACCTTTTTCCTGGCCAGGTTCTCCACATATCTGCTTTCTTTTTCTGTTTGAATGTGTCCTTATTTTCAGGTCTGTGTAATTCCTACTGCAGGATCAGTATTTTACTCTGTCATTGTGTCTAAAACCATTTAAGTTTTTCTTTTTTTACCCCAATTTAAAGTCGGTCACCGTCAGGATGCTCATAAGATTTTCTTTCCTTGTTCTCTGTAACAAAGTATCAAAGTTGTTTAAGTAAATCTGAAGCTTGAAGTTGTGTTCACAGTCCCAGAAGATTTATTTGTTAGTGAAATATGTTCAAGACAGCTCCAGTTTGCTCTGAATTTAAAAATGAAAGTTAATTGATTTCTAAAAAGAAATGCAGGAAAATTCAAGGTTTGTTGTCGCTGTTGATCGCAGCCTTCAGATGAAGACAGTCTGAGTCTCAACGTGCCGATGAGCAACATCACGGAGGAGGAAGGAATCAGCAAAGACGACTCCAGCGAACATATCAGCTCCCTGACGGGTAAACACACACACACACACACAGAGTCTGAAAAACGTGGTGAGGACATGGCAGCAAAAAGTAGCAGCTGGTTTACAATTTAGACAGCAAACAGAATCATCTCCTCGAGTCTCCTATGGCGAAGGAAACATCCAGACATGAACAGTTAATGGACTAATGTCTGCTGTCCAACAAGCAAAAATACACAGCAGCATCTCCTTCTGGGCATCCTCAGAGGATCCTTCTGCTGCAACTTGTGGACGTTTAATGAATGGGGTTAAAAAGACAGAAAAGATACAGGAAGTGATGTGTTTTAACAGAAATAAAACATCCTCTAAGAACTGCGGTTCCCAGCCTGTCTCCAGGCTCAACTTTATTTATAAATTGCTTTAATACAACATCAGTAGAAACACACTGCTGAACATAGCAGGGACATAAAAATACTCAAAATAATAAGATGGTTTTAATTTATATTAGGACATTAAGACCATGTCTTTAATAAGTCAAAGTTAGTTTTTTTTTTTAACCACCTGGACATTTATTTCTCCTGAAACTGGTTTTCTTGGAACCTGAAACCCTGAATGTTTTAAACCAGACCTCAGAGTGGAAAAATGGGGGTCATTAAAATCTGCTGCAAAATTTTTTTAACACATGTATCTCTGCTCAGAAATGGAAAAAAAGAATGAAAAAAGAGACATTTATAAGGACACAGCTTGTGAAGCCAATCAATTTCTGCCTTGTTCTGTGGTTTAGGAGGTCACAGTCATGTCTGTCCTGGTGACCTTGATTTTTCCTGCATCCTTTAATTACAAAACTCAATTCCAGTGAAGTTGGGAAAGTGTGTTAATTGCAAATAAAAATTGATTCAAGTAAATTGCAAATTC
>JBBBVT010000013.1:3664591-3681267 GCA_037177035.1 Craterocephalus eyresii
TCCTACTTCCGCTGGAATGGAGTCCAACGTTTTAGATGGATCACAGCTCTGTGTGTGTATTTGTGTGTGTGTGTGTGTGTGTGTGTGTACATGCGTGTGTGTCTATTATTTACACCATTTTGAGTTTTCTGAAGAATTGTCGCTGGTCCTCTGTGTGTTAAAGCTGTGCAAGGATGAGCTGATGTGGAGCTGACCCAGCTGTGGAGCATCATGTACTTATAGTTCTGACTAAGGACATATTTTTAAAAAAAAATCTTCCCCTTATGTTCGTCTGTATTTTAATTTGTCTTGCAGGCTGCATAAAAAACATCCATCTCAAAGGAGCAAAGGCATCTGTAGTACCAGGGCAAATAGTTACATTACATCAGTACAAATACAGTTAAACAAGTGCATCCTACTTTCATAACACTTAGGGTTTATAATAACATTCATAAACTTACTCCCATGTTGAATGGTTACTATCTCTCTGTATGATGTATTACAGCTTTATACAAATGAATGTTTAAATTTTACAAGTGAAAAAAATTACAACCCCTACGCCACCATGCATTCATGCTGACAGCTTTTTAAAACTGATTTGTGGAACTTCCCTCTGAAAAGACATTGCCTTAAAGATGAGCTTCTACTTTTCTACGGTCCAGTTGTGACTTTAAAGCCACAGAGCTGAACTTTTGGGACTTTGTTGCCCCCTAGTGAAAGCTGATTCTTCATCAGCTCTGTTCTCAGTTTTTTCTCAGAGCTCCAATGTTGACTCTCGTCTTTTACCTTTAACTTTGTTTTTCATGCACATTGTTACCACTAGTTGTCAGTAATACTTACACGCTGTACCTTTAATATTTAAGTAATGTCAGTTCAGGCTCATTTCATTTTTTTCATCACCAACCAGATTTAGAAGCATTAATAAAAATAGTTTTACCTCTAAAGTTGAGACATAAAGTACATCTGCATTATGATGCTACAGCCGCTGGCCATCCTCACAGCTGCACTCATAATGAACTTCTAGCGATGCAGTTTACTTTTTGGGAGTTGCACTGAGGCTGTAAACCTTTTATCTCGCTTCATTTACTTTTTCTTTGCTTGGTTTTTGCATTTCATCTGCTCCCACTCAGTTATCTGACGCACACGTCTGAGATGTGTTGCAGTAATGGGCGGAGAGCTCTTCCTACATCAGTACCTGTCGGTCTGAAGTTGCTTTTTTCTTTGTCTTTCCACAGTCGAACAGAAACCGTCTCCTCTGAACGGTTTGTGCTTCCACGCGAGCGGCTCATGTGTGAGCGTGATACGACTATGACTGATGGTCTATAATGGGTTCAGACCTGAGGGAAAGTGACATCACACTTCTATCATCAGTGCAATCATCACACTGTTTGAAGTGTGCAGGGATGCTTTTCATTCATGTGATCAGTCTATGAATGTCCGCATCTGTAGGACTCCATATTCTCTGTCAGTGTGTTGGATAGAAGAGCATTTTGTGGTGTTTTATAAGCCCTGTTAAATTTATTTTACTGTTTATCTGACACACCTTAGGGCTGGGGGTAAAGTCCGGGGCAGGGTGGCAGCCTGTGCTGCTCATTGTGTGAAATGGATAGGATGTGTAGACATAACACGCAACATGTTAGAACTCAGCTTATACCTGACACCGCGCTGCAGGGTGTCATCCCTTCACACTACAAGGCAAGCAGCGACACGTCAAAAAATGTGTCGTAATGACATGATATCACCTGACATGCCAAAGGTAAACTTTCATGATGTCATTTCCTGTAAAAAAGTCCAACCGTTTCAGGTCCAGAACTCGGTCTGCATGAAGTAGGTCCTGGTTAGTGTTGGAGTGAGGCAGGAAAAGTTTAAAGTTTACAGATGAGGAGCCTGAGCCTGCAGGTTAGCACAGAAGCTTAAATCTCACACATCTCTGCATCAAAACACACACACACACAAACACACATTTCCAGCCAGTACAGCGTCTTTGTGTTTAGATCTTATCTGCGTTTTACTGCAACGGGAAAGATTAGATGGGATGGTCAAAGTGTCACCATGGTGATGGCTTATAACTAACGATAAGCTCATTTATATCTGATTTCAAATTGTTTCTTTTGTCTGTTTTTTTTAAATACTTTGACTAGTTAACTTTCTGAACGTTTGAGACGCTAATGGACCCCGTTGGACTCTGTCCTACTCCAGATCTAATGCAGCAGATTTTATAGTAGACCCAGTGGATTTTATGGGTTTATTGGGGGAGAAATGTGATTCATGTCTTTGCTTTCCTTCGTGTGCATTCATTAAACACTGCAGGCTCATTATAATTCACAGTGAAATGTAACCACAGAGATGTGCATTGTTTTCCCTGCTCACAGCTGACTTGTTTTGTATGAAATGAAGATGGGTCTGCTGCATTCCCGCACCTGCATGGGCTCCTCTGTGACATTACATTTGTAGTATCAGCAGATGTAAGCAGGGCAGGTTTGTGACACCAAAACGTCCATACTGGCAGTAGCAGAACTAAAACGTCCTCTTGTGCTAAACTGATTCCCCTTAGCGGTGAGCAATTGTTGCCCTCTGTCATGCCTGACATGGTGCTTCATTTGTTTAGGAGTTATCACATTTTATTCATCCAACATCTTTTTCTTTACCCTGCTCAGCTGTTTCTCTTCTGAACTTTAGTTTTCAGTAAAACTCTGACACAACAAACAGGGTTATAGTTGACTCCGCTACTTTTTAATGATCCATCCATCAAGAGGAGAGGGAGGCGAGATGCTGCAGGCTCGGTTGGTCCAGATGGCGCACAAACACAAACCCTCAGAGACGATGATGACGAGAGGAAGTTGTGCTCAGCGGCTTGTAAACTAACTTGACGGAGAGCATAAAAGCTGAGAGATAAAACCTTTTCCCCTTCACCGCCTGTCTCTTGTTGGAGCGGTGTCCCACAGAGACCCGTGCTAGTCAGGATTCCCCCTACCCAAGAAAACAACCGATTACTGAGGACCAATCCCAGTCGCCTCCCTTTTGGAGAGGAAGGGAGCAGATGTCATCTAAAGTTTGGCCGTTTGGTTGACTTCTGATCTGCATAAGAAAAGAGACATGGAGGGAATAACGGGCCTGGGCCTTTTCTTTAAATGTTTGGTTCGTCTGGAGAAGGCCACGTTTATGTGACAACGCTGTGAGAGCAAGACGCAATTTTCTCACAGCGCATCTGTCGAGCTTTTTTACTGGTGTATCTCCATGACAGTTCTTTATCTCTGTCTTGTTATTAGTAAACATGATGTCATGGAGTCAGTCTCGACAACAAATTTACTCCTACCCAAGGGTTTCGGGGTTTTTACCGTGTTGTCTGTTACAGGACACTGCTCATATGTTAAAATGCAGAGTTTAGAGTTAAACCTCCTCCTGTCCTCTGCTCCTCTCTGCAGCAGCTCCCCCCTGTGGTCACTCAATGGAAATACACGGATGCGGCTACATTCAGTTTCATTCAGACGTAGAAGGCAAATTTATGCGTTTAGAAAATAGGACAGTGTGGTGGTGACTGATTCAGCCTTTAGCTTCGTGTGTGTGTGTATGTGTGTGTGGGTGGTTGAGTAGTTTGCTTCTCTATTGGTGAAGAGGCCAATCATGTTTCACACTCCCACACAGTGTTCAGAAAGGCTTCTGAGCCCATTTTCATCTGTTTCTTATCGCGACCCGTTTCTGTGAGGCTGCTGCTCAGAGCTTCACCTTTTTCTGCAGAACGGAACAAAAATTATTAACAGATCATGGTTTTGATCACTGATTCTCCCTTCAGGTATTACTATGTAAAAAAAAAAAAAAAGAAACGAACCATCAAGCATTACATTAGTTTGGGTGAATGAGCTCAGAGTATTTTTTATTCTAACATAGTTTTAGCAGAAATGTGGAGAAACTAAATGTACTGTCACATCCGGTTGTGATTTTTTCCATCTGTAATGGTTTGCAGTTCTCTGCAGTCTCAGCTATTGAACTGGTTTATGAGCTGGTTTGCTGACTTTAATAAATATTGAAGAAATGTAAGAAATTCTTCAAGGTTTCAGCTATTTTCATGTCTGGAAAGCACAGAACATGAAAAGATGGCACATTTCGTTAATGACTCTCCCAAGTATAACAGGAGCTGAATGCATGGCGCTGCATGTAAATGTTACACTTACATAAGCTTTATGCATCTTTTACAGCACAAGTACATAAAAAAAAACATAACTAAATCGGTGTAAGTGCCAATCTGTAGTACATCATCTCATATTTTACTCTCTCCTGTTTTTTTGTATTAGATTTCTAAATCCATCTGAGTCTCTCATTGAAGCTCATCATACTCTGGTGTATAAAGCAAAATGCTCCTCATCTTCTAATGCCTTTTATTCATTACATTTCTCCTTCATGGAGCCTCTGCTGGTTTTTCAGACAAAACTATTCTGTTTCAGTTTATAAGATTTGATTATAATTATAAAATATCATCAAGCATAATTTAAGGCATCATATTGAATGATGGATGAATTATGACTCCATGATGCACAAAGTCTCAAACATTTATGAGAGCTCATCCTTCACTTTCCTTCCCAAGCTACAATAAAGTAAATAATTGGAACTAGAGAACTGTCTCACTTCAGCAAATAACATAATTGAACTGATTGGATTTGCTTTTATTCATGGGTCATATTTATAGATGTCCAGCCCACTGACTTCCAGGAAGCCATTAAACATCAGATCTGGTCTACCGGGAGTGTGGGCTGGACCTCATATGGTGCACTGTTTGTTATGGTTGAGTTAATCTTGCTCATACTTGCTGTTGCTACCCTCTGCCACACATTCTGACTCTTCTCATAGTATTTCCAGTTAGTTTATACTTCCCCCTGTGCACCAGTTAATGTATAAAATGCTTCAGTACTTTCTTTTGTGTTACAATCTTTCAGCATTGACAATAACTGTAATAATGCACTAGTAATATGTCCGTATTGTGTCTGATTCAAAATAATATGACGGCGCATTACTACTGCTTTAAGAAAAATATTTTTTTACCGACAGAAAATAAGTCATAATAGCATGACAAATATTTGTAATATTACAATAATATATTCTTAATAAATTAATAAAACGTTATTATTATTATTAGTGTTATTATTATTATTTCTATTATTACTATTGTCATATATTTCTTATTGTTATTATAATTTATTAGCATTACATTTTCTTTAGTGTGAATACACTGAAAAGAATCTCCTAATCTAACAAAGAAAAAGCAGGCAGACCTGGACGAAATTGCTGTTTTGTGGAGCAGGAAATGACTGGAACCAGGAGACTGCAGGGTTATCAATGGATGCATCACCGAGTGTTTAGATCGGTTTCGTCCGGCTGATCAGCTGATGCGTCCATCGACCTGTTCCAGCCATTTCCCCCGACACCAACTCAGCAATTTCTTCAACTTTCCTCTTCTATAACAAGTAGTTAAAATATTACGACTTTATTCTTAGAATATTACTCAACATTTCTTAAAATGACCTCAGAGTAATGTTTTGATTTGATCTGAGCTGATAAACTGCCCGGAGTTTTCTCCCCTGCACAGTGACACCGGGGCTAAAGCTTTGGGGGAAATTAGAATTTGTATGTTTTGGATTAGATCCGGTCGTCTAACTTGTATTTCACTGTAAACTCAGCACCAGCACATTTGTCCTCTGATGTGAACCCAGGTTGTTTGTAGATGTCGGAAAGACACGAAGCCGAGTTGATTTTTCACTGTTTGTCTTGATTTCGACACTTCTCTCCTCCTCAGATGTCTGTCGTCTCGTTCGGTTGCTGTTTTCCTCCTGAAGTGAGCTGACTGATCTTTTGAACGTCTGAGTTTGTGTTTAACGGTCTCTTTTATTTCTGCTGCTGCAGTTTTCCTGCGAAGCCACAAGAGTCTGGAGTCTGTGGATCCTCAGTTCACCATGAGACGGAAAATGGAGCAGCTGCGAGAGGAGCTGGAGCTCATGGAGCAGCTAAGAGATGTAAGACTGTCAGGTCATGTCATCTGTGTCATTAAACATTAGATTTGGAGACGAGACATCGAGCGTCCCAAATCTGTACAACATGAATTCTAATGGCTTGTAGTTATTTTTCTTTTAGGCAGACTCCAAAATATTTTCAGATTTGACTTATTTTTACTTTATTTTGTTCACAATGCCGGCCAAGTTGAGTTCATCTAAAGGCGATTTCCATGTTTGCGTCTTAGGGTTTGAGGCCACTCAAATAGGATTTTACAGTCTTTGCTTCACAACAACGATGTGAAATCCAGAGTGACGGCTGAAAAGGACTAAAGCTGTCACCAGCATAGTGATGCGGAGGAAATAGTCTGCAGCCAGGAGAGGCGGAGCTCAGCTGTGTAGGAGCTGATGGCTTCATCTCAGGATGGAACGATTTTGCTTTCCTCACTATCCACTCATTTACCTTTTTTTTTGGTGCTGATTTGTTTAAATTGATATGCTTGCAATTTATTTGATAATAATAATTTTTGCCTTAAAAAAGAAAATAGCAACATGATTTGGCAAAAATGAAATCAGAAAAAATCTATTTCAAAATTGTGAAAGAAAAACTTGCAAAATTGTTCTCTCCCACCCCCAGCTTCATCTGTACTGTCAGAAACCACACACAATCTGAGCTGTACAGTCTGAAACCCGGTTCAGTCTTGCAGCTTCTCATTGCAGGCCTCTCAATCAACCTTTTGATCACACTTAATCCAATTTATTTATATAGCACATCATAAAACAAGTGATAGTCAGTGCACTGTACACACAAAGATGTTCCACACATAATCAAAGATTCTGCACTCGACAGGACATTAAAAGATTTGGAAAACAATAATGCACTAAAAGATAGATGACTAAAGTATTTCTAGAATACACTAAAAGACTGCCAGTCAAAAGTTCTGATGTATTTGTGCATCAGAACTTTTGATTTAGATAAATTAAAAGCAATTAAATGACTAAAATACGTTAAAAGGAATTAGAAGGCTGAACTATGTTATAGACAGAGACCTCACGTTTCTGATGCTGGTCTAAGAGCGAAGGAGTAAAACTGTTTTAACTCTGCAAAGTATCATATTTTCTCTGAATGTCGTCCTGGACTATGCTCCGTTTGTAAATGCAGCCGAGCTTCAGGTTGTTACAAAATGTTTTATCCCCTGCCTACAACCAGTTTTAGCCCATTTATGCTCTAATCAAAAGACACATATCCGTATTCTGCATCATTCACATCATTTGGTCTGTTTGTGAGGCTCATTTCAGACGTTTACCTTGAGGGAGCAAAAAGAGGAGTTCTAGCAGAGCCTGCAGGGGCAGCATGGACCCCTGCGAAATATAAAAAGAAGCTGGAATGTGTTTAATCCATACACTTTGAGATTTCTTTGAAATGTAAAGTGCATCATTAATAAAATGTATTATTATTTCTATTATTATTAGTGATGCCACAGACAACCCTGCCTCCTACACTGCTTCCTTTTATGTCTCTGTCTGAGAATGATATCCTCCGTCATTACTGTACCATGTTTGTTATGGTTGGAACTCAGAGGAGAACTCTGCCCTCTGGTGGATATACTCGCCAACAACCATGCCAATGTAAGGGCCACATGAAAATATGAGGGCCGTGACATTTGCAACCTGTTTTATGTATGTATAGGCAGCATAAATGAGCCTAAAGGCTCATCCAGTCTGCTGCTGATGAACACTGCACCTGATAACATTGTGATTTTACTCACTTTAAGGCACTAAATTTAAGTTTTTTCCCGTTGTTTCCTCCTCATCCTCACTCAGAGCATTGAAAGCAGACTGAAAGTTGCCCTTCCTGAGGACCTTGGCTCATCTCTGATGGACGGCGTCGTGCTCTGCCATCTGGCCAATCATATTCGCCCGCGCTCCGTGGCCAGCATCCACGTCCCTTCACCCGCAGTGGTACGTCTCACGCTTCGCAGGTCAGCAGAGAAGTGGAAGTAGGTTTTAACAGTCCATGAATGAATCTGTTTGCTCTTTGTTGACAGCCCAAACTCAGCATGGCCAAGTGTCGGAGAAATGTAGAAAACTTCTTGGACGCCTGCAGAAGAATAGGTGTACCAGAGGTAAGAGGAAGAGTCCAGCTGGCAGCGCTCTGTGACCTCTGGACTGGGGGTCATTTTCATGGTTTTCCTCATTTCTTCCAAAACTCTTCATAAATTGTAGCTCATATATAAGAGTTCCCGTACCCAACCCAGTCTGATATCTATCTGCCAGCATACCTGCCGGTCTGGTAGTTTAAACCAGAAGCCTTAAACCTGAAAACACCCCCCAGTTCATCAGACCATTTTCCCCGTCACTGACTCGCTGTAACACCACATGTCAAAGGAAGTCTGAGTGTCCTGCAAAGTGCTCCTGAACGACGAGAAGAAGCGTCCATTCATGGCAGAACATGAGCATCTCTCATCATCTGACAACATGAACTGGAGTCATTTTGCAGGACACTGGCTGTAAACCAGAGTGTGAGGAAGGCTGGTGGTCCTGTGTGTCTCATATCCAGCAAAAAGCAGTTTAACCGCATGGGAAAGTTTCCATCTTTATTCTGAAGCTTCAGAACCACTCAGCCTTTTCTCAGAAATGGTTTCATTTCTTCCCATCTTCCTTTTTTTGTCGTCCTCGCTTCAAATGGGGTCATTTCACATCACCATGTAGCTCTGACATCATCATCATCATCATCACTGCCATCATGGCTGCCTGCAGCTTCCTCCATCACCACAGGAGCCGAACGAGCTGCTGGGTTCTGTTGTGTTTGTCTGTGTATGTTAGAGTTTAGAGCTAATTCTTTACACCTTTCTGGGCTTGAGTCACATCAAATGTGTCCATTAGCTTTATTTTGGGCAAACTTTAAAAGAGCATTAAGTTAGTATTCCTGCACAGGGAGGGAAAACACCTGCAGACGTGAAACCACACCTCTGGTTACATGATGTCATAATCTGTTACTTCTTACCTAAATAGATAAAAAACACAAAAGGACACTCTTTTCTCAGTAATTACTAATGACACTAAGTATTTATAAAGCAAGTCCAAGAGTTTATGTAGAAGTAAACAAAAAGTAAATGTTTCTACTAAGATGATATTAAGGATACATAATATTCTGCGTAAAACCAGGCAGGTGGCATCGCGTATTGGGGAAGGATTCAACTTTTTATACTGATAAAAACATAATTGCACCACAAATAAAATAGAAACAGGTTCAGAAAAATCTGTTTCCATCCTCCTTGTTTTTATTATTTTCTTCTATCCGGTTCTTTTCCTGCATTTGGCTCTCTTTCTTACATCATCTGACCTCCTGAACATGGAGCTGGAGAAGTGGAGCCAGCTTTAAATAATCTGCCAGTAGATGCAAATATTTTAAGGTTTCAGTTTTTGTTCAAATTAGATGCAACTGAATGGAAACCCGGTTTGTGTTACAGGAAACTTGCTGCTGGTTTAGGGCCATAATGGTGATAATAATACAACTTTGTTCATGTAAATGTTTTAAATCTGAACTGTCACATCATCAGGGTGATCTGACAGCATGTTTTTTTTCTTCTTGATGTTTTTACGACAATGTTTTTTCTTTTCGTTTTTTCATGTTGATTTATTTGGAGGTTTTTTTTGTTTTCTATCCCAGCCTTAGTTATTCTGGTCTTTTCTCTGTTTGTGGGACTGAAATGTTGACGTTCTGTAACTTTGACCTCCATCGCTGCTTGCTGACTGCTTCCAGCTTCTGTGTGGACGTTGCTGCCCCCTGTGGCCTAAATGCTTTACTGCGGTGCTTCTGCAAAGCTTCTCTGAGCTAACACGCTAACAGCTTGTGCGCTAACAGCTGACCTGCTGCACTGGCTGGCCCGCCTCACCCCTCCCTCCACGGGGCTGCTTACTGGGAGAGTCGCCACGGTTTACACAGTCCTCCCAGTAAGCATCCTTGCTCGTTGCCGTGGTTACCTCTGCCTGCCTCTCGTCCTTATCTGCTTAAATTCGTGACCTTTTACCTCCGTGGCTGTTGGTTAACTTCCTGCCTTTTCTTTCTCCTTTTTTACTTTCCGGCTGGATCGTAACACATTTTCTTTCTCTTCCTGTTCCTTTTCTCTCCTTTCATATTTCATTATTTTTTATTCTTCTGAACTTTTCTTTCATAAAATTCCATCTTTTCCTCATTTTTATTTTTACCTGTAACTGAACTTTGGGACATTTCCACTTTTCCCGTTTTTTTCACATCACTTTTTTCCTTTATATTTAAACATCATCCCCTCATCCTTTCATTGTTTTCTTCCATCTTTTTTCTTTCTCTCATTTTCCCTTCTTTCCTGTCCCCCTTTTTTTTTCTTTCATTTGACTCCTCTTTCTTCATTCCTTTCCTCCTCTTTTCCTCACGGGGGCGCCAGTCTTCCCTTTGTACGCCCTATGACATCATCCAGTGCCGCCTGCAGCCAGTCTGCGCCACCGTCCGGGCGCTGGTTGCCTTGGATACAGCCTCTCTGGACAGGAAGCAGGAAAAGGCTATCTCTACATCAAGCCCCGCCTCCTGCAGGGCGCCAGAGACTCGCTCATTGGTCTCTGTTACAACGCAGACTCCGCCCCCTGCCTGGCAGATGTGGGATGTAATTGGCTCCAGCCTGGTTCACATCCTCTGCCTCGTTCTGCTGTTCGTGGCTTATAGATGGATCGAGTTGACGTAACTTCCTGCTCAGGCTCCACCCCCTCATTTTTGTTGCATTTCTTTCACATGGGACAAATGAGACTCAGAATCGGTCTGTTCTGAGGGAGGTGTTGAAGCAGAAGTTACATATCGCTCTGAAAAGGTTTTAACATGTTGATGAGTGATGAAAAAGCTGTGAGGCGGTCTGAGCCAGAACAGACAGCATGAAGACGCTTCCTTCAACATGTCCATCGTCCAATCACCTTCTCTATCACGCGACACAAATGCAGCATCACCGCGAGCCGATGTCTCTCCTCGCATTCTGTCTTTGTCTTTGCAATAAACTGACTCTTAGAGAAGTGGGGCGGGTGGACTTACTCCTGATGTCTGCTACAGATGTTGTCCTGCAGAGAAAATCACATCTGTGCAGGCGTACGGCTTAAAACATCAAATTATTCCTTTTGTTCCTGCTGAAGTAAAACAGTGACTTCCATCTGAGAGAATGTGTTTACATGTTTTTCCTGATATAAACAGACTCTGTACAGATTGTTAGTGGACACCAGAGAGCACAGAGCAGCCCAGAGGCAGCGCTAAAACCATCCAGCTCCAACCATACATTAGTTCTTTGCTTCCAGTCTTCTAGTATTTCATATTACCTTTAGAGGCATACTGTGTAACTTTTGACCCAAACACCAGCCTAATGTGGGGAATAATCATGGGATCATGTGACCTTTGCGTTATGTTCCCCCTCTATAAACAGTGCCTCCTCTTCTGTCTAAAGTTTGCCATGGCTGAATGAAGTTAGAGGGTGAAAACGTTGTCTGAGGAGACCAGAAGGAGAAAGCAGGAAAGGATCGGTCCAGAGGTGCCTGTCGTACCAAAATGTGCTAAACTTTTCCACAGACGTTGCAGTATATATCCGTGTCTAAGCTACAGGCTAATGCTGACATTTCCGTAACAACCAGGAGATAAAATGGATCATATAGAACTAGAAGCACTCAGTCACATCCCTCCACCAGAGAAATTCTTATAAAAAAGTCTTGAATCCGATTTACTTTATTAGCTGGTTAAAGTGGGAATTTACAGTACAGGTTCAGCTCCCCCTTGTGGCCAAAAGTTACACTGTATACCTGTAAGGTTTCATATCCACATAATGTGACATTTAATATTCTGATTGATATGAGCAAAAGGTTGCAGTTGATTAAGATTTTGAAACTTTGGGGTTTTTGGATGTTGATTTTAAGTATAAACCCCAGGTCTGGAAAAGTTTTGTTTAATCTATGAAATGCAGTAAAAAGTTCAGTCTTGAATTTGTTGACTTGTGTGAACCTTCATTAGACACACGCAAGTCTGAAGAAGGACTTGTATTATTTCCTCTGACTGAACTCATAGACCTTTAATGGTTTGGGTTTGAGGACTCTGATTGTAGCGATTTCCAGGGAAATCTCTCTATTCTTGTTGAATCAAAGATTACAGAGACTCCCCGGCCTGTTGTTGTCACTCTGCTCCTTACATTTATAGTAGAGGACAGATGAAGTTTAACAATCACTGATCCATCAGAGGTATGATCATGTCTTCTGCTACTGCACTTTGAGCAACTTTGAAGTTTGAGGTAAAGCTTGTAGAAACAGCTCTGATCAGGTCATTCTGACAGTCACAATAGCCATGTTTACATGAGACTTTTAATTGCTCTTTAATTCGGAATTAATGTTAATTTAATTCCTCTTTAAACAGATGAAAAATGAGAATGTAAACACTTAATTCCTGATGCAAATGTTAATTCCGAATTAAACTTAATTCCTAATAAAGTGGCTGGTATATTCCATTTTTTATTCTGAATGTGTTAATTCCTCTGTCATCTGCTTCATGTAAACTTTAATTCCGCTCTAAGTTAATTCATGTCGTTGTGATCATGCTCGACTAGCTGCTGCTTCATAACTAAATCTAAATCAAGCGAAAATGGTTGTAATTATGACGTTTTCTGATATTGTTGTTGAAATAAAAACAAAGCAGTTTTTAACTTCCGGTAGACCTTTGTGTGTATGTTACATCACTTCCGCCACTTCCCAACCCCTGCCTTTAAATCGGAATTAAGAAAATGTGTTGTCCATGTAAACCTTCATTCAGAATTAATATTTCCATGTAAACCCGAAGGAAAATATTTTAATTCTGAATTAATTAATTGTACATTGTACATTTTTTTTAAATTAGGAATTAAATATTTAGAATCAAATAATACAGAATCAAGATATTCTCCTTCAGGTGAATGATAAAACACATTTTTCTAATTCAGCTTTACATTCGGGGGTTAGGATGGGTTCTGATTGAACGGGGGGTGGAAGTGACATTCTGACTTTAATTTCAAATTAAAGAGGAATTAAAATTCTTATGTAAATATGGCCACTTTCATGAATACAAGATTTCCCCTCCCTGTGACACAGATTTTTGTTAAATGCTCCTTTTATACCCAATCATGGCACCTTCACTCATCAAGACTATAAAATGTTCCAGAACGCTGTTTCTGTATATTTCATTCCCAGCTTTTATTTTCAACAACAAATCCTGGGTGTGCTTATATCTTGTAAAAAGGGTGAAATTGGTCAGTGACGATCATGACTTTGTGTTTGTCTGTTTGAGGTTCAAACAAACAATCAAATTCCAGATTTATAGTTTTTGTCATCATCGTCCCCACGGTGCCATGCCGGTGAATTACTGAAAACTCTGAATCATAAACCGTACACAGTGTCCACTGCCACTGCAAGTATCCATATTTATAGAAGAGGGTGGAGCTGGAGAAATATTGTAGATTGAACAAATAACGTGCGTCTTTGAGGGCTAATACCAGTTTATGGTTTTATTTTCAAAGAACCACCAGCACAATGATTGGATGTGTTTTGGTTTGGTTTGAGGCAGAAATGTTTTCTAGTGAGGAGTCTCTAGTGGGCAATAGCAGTACTGCTTCAGTGTTGGCTTGCAGAGTGAATGCTGCAGTTACCGGGGCAACAAATCATGTGTTGTACTGTCAGAAAACAGTCTTGACGCGTCGTAGGGACTCTCGTATGAAGTCTCACAGTTTAAACATCAGGCGTTGTTTCTGAGCCTGATGAACGGTGAAGCACATGTTTCCTGCATAGAGACGATCAGCACCGTAGAGCTGCACAGACTGTGTGTGATTTAAGCCATATCCCACTCCATGTTGATTATTCCACCCGGGTGTATTTTTGTGGTTATATTTGATTTAGAAATGATGCTTTAAAAGATGTGGATTTCCTATTTCTTCATTTTATCTTTTAAACTTGTCTAGTTTCCATTCTGCTTCTTCCTGATATGCAATCTGACTGATTTGTGAGAATAAGTAAAGGGCTACAGAAACTACATTAGTTTATCAAGTTAAATAACTTAAGATGTTTATTATAGAGACTGCTTCTCTTTGAATGTTGACGGGAATGAAGAAGCTAAAAGAATGTGGGTAACTGTTTGTAAAAATATCCTGTCAGACGGTGGATGAATTCACAGAAACAAGGTTTTGGTTTTTATGTTCTGGAAACAGAAAATATCTGCAGCTGAGAAGCTTCATCAGCCTTCAGAAGATCTGGTGAAAATCTTCTTTAGTTTGCTGTTTGTTCCTCTTTCTGTGAATTGATCCAAACAGAAAAGTGTTGGTTGCCTCCTGCTTCCTTTCCCACCAACACAGACACATGTTTCACAACTATAGTCATGTTAATTTGGGACAAAATTCCAGTTAAATCTGAAACCATTCTGAGTGCTGGTGCACTGAATCCGACAGGTTTCAGTGCACCAGCAGTTAGGATTTGTGTTAGGATGTTGAAACTGTCGGTTGCTTTGTTCCAAACAGGATCTGTGTTGGTCAGTGGGAGGTAACAGAATTACTGTTAGAGGGACTTTTTGAGACTTGTATGTGTAATACATTTTGAATAGTTGAAAACAAAGGTAATAAACACAGTTTAGGGATGTTTCTGCCTGTACAGCATCATTGATGAACAGGTATGAGATTGTTTTGAATTTATGTTGGCAGCCGTCCATATGAAGCAGGATTTACAGGATGCAGACGGTGAATATGGAAACCATAAAAAGAGGCTAGAATTTGGCTGCAATCTTTGCTTCAAAATCAAGGATGGCGAACTTTGGCACCTATTTACCCCCTCCACTGCCTTAACCTTCATATGGCTTCATACCTACACAATTATTTGTAATAGATTGAATAAAATAAGAAAATATTACATAAGAAATGAATAAACACTGATATTAATGTGTAAACATGTATAATATATATTTATGCACTTTATTATTTAGAATAAAAATATGCTAGAGTCAAATGGTTCACACACTGTACATTACATTTTCACATGCTACAATTAAAACATCCATCCATCCATCCATTTTCTGAACCGCTTAATCCAAGTGGGTCGCGGGTGGGCGAGAGGCGGGGTACACCCTGGACAGGTCGCCAGTCTGTCGCAGGGCCAACATGGAGAGACAGACATCCACTCACACACACACACTCACTCCTAGGGAGAATTTAGAGTGCCCAGTTAACCAAACATGCATGTCTTTGGACAGTGGGAGGAAGCCGGAGTGCCCGGTGAGAACCCACGCATACACGGGGAGAACATGCAAACTCCACACAGGAAGGCCACAGGTTCAAACCCCTCCTCAGCCGGAATCTGGCTCCGACCGACTTGGGACTCGAACCGGCGGCCTTCTCACTGTGAGGCCGCAGTGCTAACCACTACAGCACCGTGTAGCCCCACAATTAAAACATACTCAATGAAAAATAATCATTAAAGTAAACATATATTAAATTTTTTGATTTTTTTATTCATATATTTTATTTATATTCATTTACACATTGTAGATTAAGTTTTTACTCATTAAAATTATTTCTGTAATAATGAAAAATAATTAGGAATGATTAAATAACATAAAAGATAAATTTATGAAATATTTGAATTTATATATGTAAAATATATTTTCCTTTATTGTTCTTTATTATTAGAGTATGCAAATATCAGCAAAGCTCCTATTTCTAGGCGTTCCAGTGTCTAAATCCTGTGCTGCCTCTGTCTCTTCCACACCTGCTCCTTCCTCCCTCCTCTTCCTCTTCCTCCCCGTCTCCCAGGACAAACTGTGTCTTCCTCACCACATCCTGGAGGAGAAAGGTCTGGTGAAGGTGTGCATCACGGTGCAGGCTCTGGTGGAAGAGGCCTCCCCCAAACACTCCCTCCTGACGTGAGCAGCCGAGACGGGCGGCGCCACCACCCGACCGACACACACTGACGTGATTTCACCCGACACTACAGCCCGCCGCTGCACTCGCTCTGCATCCTTCCAGTAACACAGTGCTTTCGTTTTATTTACGGGTGCAGAAAGGGAACCATGAGAAGTCAACATGAGCAGAATTTCTTTTCTTTTCACAAGTCATTCATAGAGGGGAACTTTTAGATCGCACCAAGCAGAGAAATCATGCGGTCCGGATCAATTTCAGTTGGAAAAGTGAGCGAAAACGATGACTCCCTGAGTCCTTTGTTTTCAGGTAAACTTAAGAGTATCAACCGTTTGCTTTTGGTTTGCCTTAGAAACCATAGTACCAAATTTTCCGTCTTAATTTTTATGAAATAGGGTCATAATGAGAGGAGTAAGGAGGAAGTTTTGGGAAAGATGAAGCATAACATGTAATTTTATGGGAAAATCCATGTTTTACGACACAGTTTTAGAGTTTTATTTTAAATTCACCAGAGTTCCTAAGATCATTTAGGTTGCTGCATTTTTCAGGTGAATTACATCTTTGAAATTTTGTGATAGAAAATTGCATCTTTTCTCTCAAAGTCTTTGCTTCCTCTGCACGGTTAAGACTCGTATCATCACTTTGGGATGTCAAAAAAAAGTGGGATTTCATTTTAATTAGAGGTAGAGGTGTTTGCGTTAATTAGCCTCACTTTACTAGTACTACTGGGAAAATTAGAATATGCTGGAGAAGTTGTTTTATTCAGACACTTCAAGAGAAATGGTGAAAC
>JBBBVT010000013.1:3731789-3744348 GCA_037177035.1 Craterocephalus eyresii
CTCCGTGAGTCACGTACCAGAAGAAGAGCAAACTGGAGTCCTTTTCGGTCTCGCCGCTCTCTCCACCTTGAGAATGTTAGACCAATATTAATCCGCGTTTTTTTGTCCCTTTCCTTGAAAAATAACGTTGTTTCTTGGAGGAAATATTGGCTCCTCTTCGTCTTCGGTCGGATGCTTCCCACTTCTACCGGCATGAGTCTCTACCATCTTGAGTGCGCGCGCTGTGCCGTAACTCCGCCCTGTGGCGGCTCTTTATAAGGACGGGGATTTTTTAATTCCTTCAGTGTGAAAACAATGAATTTCGCTTTTAGCCCCTTTAAATAAAACAATAAATATAAATGATATAAACTAGGGATTAAAACCAGCTAACATAGACTGAATTAAAGAATCATGTAAATACTGTCCTCTGTTGTAGTCATTAAGTCATTAAAAAGTCTCATAGCTTGTATGCAGATGTTACCATGAAGGCTGGGATGTATTGTAGGAGAGCTAGCAGCTTGTACTTAGCTAACGTGAGCCCCACATAAATTTAGTATAGTGGTGGAACCAGAAAGTCCTAGGAGCCATGTCAAGGGAATCACACATTTAACCACATAAAACAGCTAACGAAGGAAAATCCTGCTGCTTAATAGTAGTTTTTTATTTGTTTTAATACTCTGTATTGTTTTAATCATTCTGCTTTTACCCTGTGAAAGACAAATGGTATTATTCAGTTTATATAAATAATACAACACAGGTAAAATCGGATTCATTTGGTGATTTAAAAAGGAGTTTCTGCTGCCGAGCGTCTGAAAGACTTTCTGATTAAGTGAGGTGGACAGACCTAAGAGAGGGTGGTGGCCACCTCCTGGCTGTTGCTACGTGTTGCAAAAGCCAAAGATGACAAATTCATGTTTGTCGTTTTCTCTCTCTCATTCAGTTAGAAAATGAACAAAAAAGATAAACACCTGCAGGGTTTACATGAGGAGAAAATGGAGAAGTGAGGATCTTCCTGTTTCTGCACAAGAAGCAGTAAAGGAGCAAAGTAAAGTTTGACACACTCATAAAAAAGATAGGTAGAAGTGTTAGAGCCAGTCTTCATTTATTAATGCATGCTGTGATCTCTTCCACATCTCTCATGCTCCATAACTTCTTGCTCTCAGGCATCAGCTGAACTTCTAGCTTCATTTTATAGTCAAGTTATCAAAAGTTTGGGGGAAAAAATCACTAGAAATGTTATCAGTGAAGAGGAGTGACAAAAAGAAGAAATGTAAAGAGAGCTTTTTAGTCATTCAAGAACTAATTCTGCTTAATCTGTCTCACACACATTTAAGCAAAACAAAGCACCTAATGGGCTTAGAAATCTGGTCCAGTGTGGCGACAAAAATGGGACAAGGGAAGAACTAACAGAGTGTGACTAGTGTGTCAGCAGAATCAACACAGAGCAGCAGAGCCGGCGGCTGACGGCTGCCTGGGGCACCACGTGCTGGATGGGGGGGGTCAAAGAATAAAGAACAGATGACTTTTGTAATTTATGCCTGTCACTGTGCATGCTCAGAACTTCACGTGAGGGGCAGTAGTTTTGAAAGTACACAAGTTTGAGTGGAAGCATCGCTGACCCGCTGATATTATATGATATAGTTGTACGTGTAAACTTGGGTTATTGAGCCAATTCATTAAACTGTGGATTAAATACATTTACTGAAGAAGTGAGTGAACATTGTGGGCTGTGCAGACCTGGACGGTTTCACTACGATGTACTCATGCTGCCTCCTACTCAGGTCCTCCATTCATGTCCACTGACAGACAATAACACACATCTTATTTTGTCATCAGATCAGACAACTGGAGACAAAGTGTCTGCTGCTTATGCAGGGTTTAGGTTCACATGTAACGGGCCACAGGTAGAGGTTAACACAGATGGAGGTCAAGAACTCTACCAAATGCTCAGGATCGGCTTTCAGAAAGTTTAGAGAAGAGTTTCACATTAGAATGCTGTTGATCATGGCAGCACAGTCTGACTCTCCCCATCTAGCAGAGAGGAAATGAAACAGGTAAAAAGTATCAGAAGCAGCTGCATGTGATGCTGAAACTGAGGAAGGATGAACGCATCTGGCCTCATTAAACAAGTGTGTTTGGAGGATAAATTGCTTTTGGGTGGATTCTGTTCATCACTGTGAGGCACCTGAACAACCAAAATCCTCTTTTCTCCACAGATAGAGCAAAATATAGATTTTTGAAATAACAGCATTAATAACTTTGTTTGTGTACATCCAATGATAAAAAATACAAGGCTTGAACACTGTCATACTCTACAGAAATAAGTAGGATAAAGTTTTTTTGTGCAGGTTTTGGGAGCACATATCTGTTCAGTAGAGCTCTTCACAGCCATGAACTTTAAGAAGTCAAAGTTCAGGTCCAAACTACCAGATCAGCATCTTCAAGCCATATTAAGGGTCTCAACAGCTTCTTAGCTCAATCCAGATGTGACTCAGCCGTGAGCAATAATTCATGAAACCCGACAGATCTTTTATAGTTATATTCATGAATGTTTGGCAGGGTGTGTGTGTGTACCATGGTTAGGGCTGGCTCTGGAGAGCAGGAAAAGAGAACGGGCAGACTCACAGAGGTGAGTGGGGAGCGTTTGGAGCATGGAAGGGAGTTCTGGTCATGGCTGCTTATTCATAAGTGTCTTCAGAAATAAATGCAGGGAGGACAGACGGAGAGAGGTGGACTGTTGGCAAGTGGGGATGTAATGATGGAAATTTACAAACATACTAATTGCTAACTTTGCCTCCCACAAGTAACATCCGCTGCAATACTGACACGGGCTCAGCAAATTATAAACCCGCACACTCCAGATGTTAAATGTTTCCATTACGGTGGGAAATCAGCAGAGCAATCGAATGCGGATGCTGAGTTCAATCAACTTAACAGACTCGATAAAACTTTCAGGGAGCAGGTGGTTCAGGAAGGTAAATAAACAAAAACATCTGCAGAGTTCAGATGAGATTCAAATGAAGCCCAAACAGAAGCCGAGTCATAAAAAAGATACGACCGGGAGAATGGTTCTTTGGGTTTTGGTTTGGTGGAATGTCCCAAGAGCTGTAGGAGGCTGGCCAGCCGTCCACTACAATACATTTCCTACATTTTCCATTATCGCAAACTAGAACTAATTAGCAGCACTGCTTCAGATCTGCTGGAGCCTTAAAACTCCAGCTCAACTCACAAAATCTGAGGCTTTTAAATGCAGCAACAGATACTGCCATTTACAGCTAGTGAAATGATGATGCTTTCAGCTACACCAGGGAGGGGAAAGTTGGTCCTCAAGACCTATTCCTGCAGGTTTCGGACGTTTCCTGCTGCACACCTGAATCAGATTATTGGGTTAACATGCTTGGGCAGAACTTGACAGCAGGTTGTTGAAGAGAGATATTTCATTCAAATCAGGTGTATTGAAGCAGGGAAACATCTAACACCTGCATGACTCTGACCCTAGAAAGAAAGCAAGAAATATTTCATCACAATTCAAGATGTTCAAAAGGGAGTCACGGTTAAAAACCTGTACAGCACTGATGAAGTTAAGATATTATTCCAGTTTTTAAGCAGTACGGGGATCCTCTCATGATGTAATGCTGGGGATTAAATGTGTCAGTCGTTCATTGCTTTGATGTGTCTTTACTCGGGCCATGAGCTGTGCTTCAGTCAATGTAGATTAAACAGAAGATCTTATCTATTTCCATCATATCTCACCAGTCCCGAATTAAAGTGAATGCTGGTAACTAATATTGGATATTTCAGTAAGATGATCAGAACAAACACTCTCATCTTTCCTTTCACACATGTGAGTCATGGAGAAAGGAACATTCAAGATAGCTCCAGTATTTAGCCCGGCAGGCAGCTAGCAGCACAGCTAATGATAAGTATCGGGCAACTGCTCCCGTGTAAGTGTGCCGTAAAAATTAGCTTTTTTCCAGACTGAAGTGCTCTGATAGTCTCAACGAGTGTCCGACAACGTACTAGAGAGGAGAAATGAACGAAAGTATCTATATTACCTGGCGATCACCAGGTTTTGTTATGTTTTGGGGTTTATGTCCTGTTGTCTGTGTCCAAATCTCGCGGAATCGCGCGATAACTCGCATCAAAACACCGGTGGGACATTCCACTACCTGACACCAAATGATAGCAATCACCAGGTCATACAGATACTTTCGTTCATTTCTCTTCTCTAGTACCTTGTCGGACACTTGTTGAGACTATCAGAGCACTTCTGTGTGGAGAAAAAAGCACGTTTTTAGGGCGAACGTAAGCGGGAGCGGTTGCCCTATACTTAACATTACCTGTGCTGCTAGCTACCCGCCTGGCTAAATACTAGAGCGATCTTGAACATTCCTTTCTCCATCATTCACATCTATGAAAGGAAAGATGACAACAGACCCCAGGTTTAAAAAAAAGCGAAGTTCTCCTTTAAGGAAAACTCATCAAGACTAACTACTTTAACTGTAGATGCACACCTGACAGGAAACAAACGGGAGAGATAAACACCACTTTGAGATATGAAAACTGAAAATCAGTAAGAAGATTGGCATGAAGCAGGTTACACTGCATGGATGAGTACATCCGTCAACTCTGACCCATGAGCTGTGATGGCAGCCTATGTCTTCCAGGTCGGGTCACGACCTGCTGATGCTGTGTAGTCTGGCCCTGGCATTAATCCTGCTTGTCATCTGCTTTCGTATAATCTGCTCATCTGAAACACAGCATGACAATACCCCGTAGAAGCAAACACAACTAAAACGAGTAAACAGAGCCTGATGGCTGAGTCATCTCTGCATGCTTGAGTGTGTGATGTAGATTCACTGATCTATGGGCAGAGCTGCAAGCCAGTCAACCCTAACTGATGTTGATGAACTGGACAACAAGATGTCACCAGAGAATATATGATAATTCAAATCAGGGTCAGAGAGCTCAGTGGAAGAAAATACAAGAGAGGAATAGACAGATGTGTGCCAGCTGTGAGCTATTATTAATCCTGCAGGGAAGTAAGGGCGGCTGATTCCTACAAAACAAACAGTGTGGACAGTGTGTTCACATATTTCTTATATAAGACCCTACAAAAGAAGGATTTCTGCATCACAGCTTTGCATTTTGTGTGTGAGTGAATCTGGCCGGCGACCTCGCTTTTTAGAAATCTTTTAAAAAGTTATAATGACTCGGGAAAACATTTTCTGCTTCAGTGAAAAACATTTAAGCCTTAGATGGTGATTAAAGCGATGTGGAGAATCACTGCGGTTCAAAACGGGCACGTCAAAGAGTCCCATTTTAGTGCTGCTGAATACAGAATCTGTGGCACTCAGGAGAGGTGAGAGATCAATAAATGAACATTTAAAAGGTTACAGTTTGCACATTTCATAAGAAACTAAACATCATTTCTCAATTCTTAGGCTAAATCGCTCCATTGATATTAGGCGTTGCCTAATAGCTAAAAAGATTGACTGTCAAATCAGAATAAAATGACTTCACACAAACACATCCACAGCCATGCTTACATGGATGAGTATAGGTGGGTGCAGGCTCCTGAGCATTGGTAGCCTACAATAAGTTTCGGGTACCTTGTACTTTTCTACGTGTTTTATCTTAGTACAAGCCATATGTACATGTAAACAAGTATCCAGATTAAAGCAGATTCGGTTTAAAAATTCATGATGCTCATTGGTTCAAAATTTCATTCAGACTGAGAGGGATAGGAAATGCTGATCAGCGACATGAAATGATCCTTTCTGCACATGTCTGTTAGGTAAGCCTCATCTCAACATACCACATTCCCACACTTCATGTTTTGGCTTATGTTCCACTGTTAGCCTCACTGGATGACGTTATTTTTAAAAGTGGAATACAGAGTGGAAACAAACTATAACTGGTTGTTTTGTGATACAAAACTTTGGTTGAGATTTTAAACTCTATAAAGCCAAATGTATCATATTTGATCCATTCAGTTACTGAAACATTATGCGTCAATTTATGGTAAAAACTTTGCTTAAAAACTCTGAAATATACAGTATGATGCTTGTCTTCTGCCCCCTAATGGATACCAGGACGTAGAAGACTGCACTACAATAATTTTGATGTCACACAGTAATAAAAGGTACACAAATAAGTACATTTTTTTCTTAATTTTGCAAAATGGCCAAACAAAGACATGCAGACTGAAAAAAGAAGACTTTTCACCCCAGTCATTCTTCAGTTGTACTTTAAAGGGTTAAAAAATGTGAAATTATGAAGGGGGGAGAAACTGACATCGGTAAGATGGCAATAAATACACACACGCAGTAGTCTTTGTTTCCATCAGATATCAGTGTTTCTTTTTCCACTACTGTTTCTGTAAAGTCAGGGAAGTCAATTACTAGAAGCAGATGATGTGGAAAAGTTGGTTGGAAGGTAAAAAGGTCTCCAGACTCCAGCTTGATGCATAATAAAAAGGTTTATTGCAAAAATCTGCCATTTACAGCAGATCTGCAGAATCTTTGGGGACTCCTGAACCAATGTGAAATTCCTGCTATCCATCTGTATCGGTTCTCCTTATTTAAGTTTTCAGACAAATAATCCCTCATTTGGAACAAATCATTACCCCGTTGTGTCGTATGTGGTCCTTAGAAACCGACCAGTGCAACCTAACATCTAACTGTGATTATACATAATGCTAATAATTGGACATTGGATCAGGTAGCAGTACAACTGCACCCATGTCAAAATGAATTATTCAATTCAAACATGCAATGCATGTAAACACACATCATGACTGAAATAAATTTTTTTCCTCATGAAATCTACAGTAGATTCTATTGCACTTATTTGGCACAAGCTTATCTTATCTTACTTAGATGTTTTGTTTATTATGTGGCTGCTGCGTTATTTTGAAATTATAGTTGCGTTTACAGATGCTTTTCAGAGGAAATTGCTATTGGGATTTGGTATTCTTATGTTGATTATAGGTTTTTGGATTGCTGTTTAATCGGAAAATAATAATTGAAAAAACTGAAAAAAATGAAACAATGAATGTTCATACTTGTAATTAGCTCTCCTAAGTTTCTACCCTTTAGGAGCTCATTGCATCACTCTACCTCTGAGTGATTTGAATGAGTCTTTTTTCTAATAATAATAATGTAAATCAATGTTTTAAACAGATGGATGAGATTACAGTTAATGATAACGCAACAATTGTGAAATGGTGAAAATTGTAAACAGTAACGGGATAACAAACACAATTTTTAGCATTACATACTGTATCCAAACCCAGTGTTAGAGATATCTCCATTAGGTGTATTTCTCAATTTTTATTTACAGAATTGATTATAGTCACTGAAACATTTGCTGTTTAAAGGGTTCAGCTGAAAAAAATGAAGATTACTGATAAATCACAGAAAATTTGCTCAACTTTTTACAGTCCTCCCAAACTTTGTGCCTTCTGGGAAACATCTGGATCACATCCATTTTCTTTAAATATTTCAGGTGATCCAAGTTTTTCTTTTACATATCTAAACCACTTTCAATTAGAATTTAATGGACTTTGGAGAAGACTTTGACATGTCAATAAAGAAATGTATCTCTTTGCCAAGTGGGTTACGTAAATTGTCTGATGCTTTTTCCATAACATCTGATGCAGTGATGTTTCTTGGTGGAGGTGAAGGTCAGATTATCATGTTTGTCTTAGCAACAAGATTAGGGGAGAATTCAGGCGCTGTGTGTCTGCATTGTGACAAAGGTCAAACATATTGACACCACATGGACACTTGGCACTTTGAGCGCACGGAGCATACATGCCTGAAAAGTCAACGGCTGGATACACAACATGAATTGCATGCAATGAGTGCCCAGACTTTATTCTGGTTAAACATTCACAGACTATTTCCTTTTAGGACTATTTTGGGTTGTGATTATGTGCATTTGTGGAATGCGTGTGTATTTTACCCTTGTGTGTTGTAGTATATATAGAAACATTTGTGTACACTGTTTATATGCAAGTCTGCAGCAGCAGTAAATCCACTCCAGTAAATGATCAGATCCACAGCATGTGAGTCTGCGAGCGAGTTGTGGGCTTTTAACATTAAGATTCTGTCATAATTTGATGCTCGTCTGATGTGTTTACTGTTCATGCTACATTCATAAATATGGCATCCTCCATGTATGCGCACCTACAGTACGACTGTAGAAGAAATAGACGAACCTTTAGACCATGTGACCCGTAGGTTTCTGAAGAGTTAAAAAGTGGCTCATTCGAAGATTCCTATAGCTTTGCCATCTTGGCAGCATAACGAGTCTCATCACTCCAGGAAAATACAAAAATTTTCTTTAGGACTGACTGTTGTTGAATTTTTTTTTTTACTTAAATACATTTCAGATTCATTGTGATTGAAGAACAATTAATATGCCAAGCTAATTGCAACACCTGATTAGATGACTCAGACGACAAATGTCTAATCATGAAGTATTTTGTAGTTTAAAGGGAGAATACAGAGAAGACAAAGAATGAACTCAACTCCAGTGTCTCTCTTGAACAGACAGTAACAATAAAGAAGATTAGGTTTTTTGCTTCATTGCACTCAATGTTCTCAGCGGCTTCGTTTCATTTCCGGTATAATTAGATTCACTTCTCCCAAAGTAATGGACGGACGATTTCTGATAGGACACATAATGGTGGAGGTACCATTTCATGTTTGATAATATGATGATAACGCTATCTTCTCTGGACCTTTGCTTTGTGATATTGACCTGATGTGAAGTGGAAAACTGTCCTACATTTAATCTGATGAATCCAAATCTGAGATTCTTTTTGGGAAAAATGGATCATAAAGGCCAAAGAAATTGTGTTTCACCCACTTTGCTGTGAGAATACATAGCAAAAACAAAGCACACATCTGTGAATTTTCCTCTAAACTACATGAATTTTCCATTATTACAAACTATATAAATAAGTCTTGAAATAAATAAGGCTTGAAATTTCACAATCATCTAATGATTTAGTCTTTAATCATTAAATTATGACTGATCACGATTATAATCATTAAAAACACATTAAAGGTTCAGGAAATGCGTGCAAAACATAAACCCTACCTCCCAATATTTAGCTTAGATAAACCAAAAGATCACAACATCACACATGGTGACACATTCAGAAAACTTCTTTTCATATTCATGCACATTTAACATTAGTTTATTCTTGTCTTCCAAGTGTTTGAGGCAGATTAAATAAAGCATAGCAGATAAATGAGTCATTCACACATTTCTTCAATGTTAACCTTGAAACATTCCTCATTCTGAAATTCTCAGCTCTCTTTGTAGATCAAATGGGAGGCAAGTAAAAAGCACTGAGGTTTTCTTTAATTAATACACACTCAAAGTTCTGTCTGCAGACTGTTGACTCATCTCGTCACTGCGCCAGTATTTTACACATTTGTGCCTGCATGTGTGAGTTTGTTTTTTCCTCTGCCTACTTTTGGATTTTCCTGTATAGCATTAAGGAATATAAACTAAATAACACAGAACTTTGTTTTTTGACATGACAATTCACTAAATATGTTTTTTGTACATTTATAAAATGATTAAACATGTCTTTTCTACTGTGTTGACACAACCAATTTAAGCTAGTGCATGATGACTCCAGGAAATAGTCAGTATTCCCAAATAACCAGTTAAAGCCTCAGAAAGGTTCATGGTACCATATGGCTCACATAATTTACATTCCTCATGAGGGTCTCTGCAAAAAACTCTGAAATAAAACCTTGACCTATAAAAAGGTGAAAAGTGTAGTCAGCTTGTTGGGCAAATTTTTTTTCTCAAATATAATAGATGCAATCATCATAATTAAGACACTTTTGTTATTATAAATAATCATTATGAATAAAGTCATAACAAACAAAAGCAAACATTGTTAAGCAACATGATAGTGTTGTTAACAGATCACAGTCATGTTGTTGTTGGTAAACTAAACCAAACTACTCATTATCAGTGGATACAGGCGGAAATGAAAAACATTCTCCAACATATTTCATTTTCTTAATGCACACATGAAACCAAAAAAGGAAAATATTGCATTTTGTTTCTACTTATGATGATCAAAAGAGTTCAACACAGATTCAGATGTGTATAGTCATAGTTGTTCCACTGAAAATTTCTGGGTCACATGACTTCTCTCTGGTGAAAATAGGTCATTATCTGTTTTCAGTTTGAGTTAGGAAACAAAAACAGGGAGAAAAAAAGTTATTTTTCTTTGAAAACAAACAAACAACCTGCCTGAATGTACTGGGACCCTGAACAGCAGGTATGACAGGAACAGGAAGTGAGATTAACTGAATACACAAGGGGATGAACAGGCTACCGCAAAACTGGAAGTAAAAACTGATAAGAAGTCAAACTAGACTGGAATAGAAATGTTAAAAGAATAAAGAAGAATGAAATGTCACCTGCCATTACACAGTTACACAAATAAGTCCTTCTCTTGTAAAAACCAAAGTCTTGAAAGTTTGCAGCCTTTCCAAAGGTGTTCATTACAGTCTAGGGCTGTGTCTCAATCAGCGCACGTTCGTGCCCATTTAAGTGCTTAGTACATTTACATGTAGATTTAAGCAAAAACTCAGACTACGCACACTGAACAGACACCATATTGGAAACGTAGAGGAAGGGGCCGACCCTAACGACGTAGCAAAGTTTGCACAATAAATGTAAGCACTTTTAGCTGATTTTGCAGATGTAGTTAGTTTGTATATTGTAACACATGAATAATGTGGTTTGCAGAACTTTTATTTGGCAGATAAATATGACGAGAGTTGCGGTAAAATGCCAGTTCATCATTACTGGTAATTGCAAAACGTCCACGAGAGTGTGCAGTGCCCATTACATTACAGTTCATGTGTTACAGTGAAAAGTGCTACAAGTACATTCCATTTACTATTGACATTGATTTCACACAAATACTACAGTATATCCCACCCGCTCACAAACCGCTCTGTGAATCAGAGCAAAGCAAGAAGTGTTAGAAAATACAACAGTAATGTTTCTTGGATAGTTTTGTTCATCACATGAATCACAGTATTTAAAGATAGTCAGCCTTTTTCTAAGATCTTATAACATTACTCTGCAACACCACTTGAAAATCTTTCATGCATTTGGCTGTGCTTTTGCAGGGCTCATGTCCCACGAATACAGGGAAGATTATGTAAGAAAAAGTCTCATGATGCTTGCATGCATCCATGCATTGCAGGCTCTTATTATAGATATATTAGTATGACAGGGAGGTTTGTGTTATATAAAAACAGATCATTCTAGTGAAGAGCTGTTGTGTGTATGATGGTTTCAGGAACATTTGATCCTCTGCATCACTTCAGTACCATTATTATTGTTTTTTCTACCTTTGATTAAAACATAATAGCAGAGAGATGCATTAGAATAACAAAAAAAACAACAACCTTGCAAACACAATTTTAACACCGATGACTCATGAACTGGCTGGGATGCTTTGTTTTCATAGTTATAATTGGCTTGAAAAAGGACAAATTCAAATATTGAAGAGCCTAATGGTGCATTTGTTGTGTGAGGCAGCTTCTGGATAGAATAAATTATGTAAGCAATATTCCTGTCTGCCTCTCTCTACGGCTAGACCACATCCAGTGTCCTTTCATTAAATAGCTGAATTAATAAGGCACCGACGTGCTTCTGCTGAGAAAATGGCAATGATTAACTGATCAAACAAGATGTTTAAGACATGTAGATTTATCACACTTATTAATTTGTCAAGTAAACAATATTTAACTTAATGGAAAACACTCAAAATAGGAAATAAAGAAAAATATTTATGTTTTTCTGAGTTCAAACAGGCCCTTTTATATTTCGCCGGACTATGTAACGGCACAGACATCATGGTTTTGAGGGCTGAGCTGCTTAGTTCCTGCTTTCCTGTAGGCATGGTGGCTGGCAGTGATCCTGATTCCCTCGTTGCTCTGACCTGTGACAGATTTCCTGCTGGTAACTTTAAACTCCAGTTTCTTTTCTCCTTAGTCCAGTTTGTTCATCCATTCATGTGGGAATAGACTCAGGTCTCACCCTAAACTACTCTTTTCAGATGCCAAAATTCTTCCAGACATAAAGATGTCTAATCTGCGAGTGGATCCAGGGACCTGAGGTGCAGAAATCTTCATCTGTGTGCCTTGTAAGGCATAATTCATACCAAACAGTGCTCTAGCACCTATCAAACAAAGCAGTTTTAAAGCTCAGAGAGTTCTCACCTCACATGGAGTTGTTTGTTCATTCAGAGACACCAGAGTAAAAACAGTGGCACAAATATGGCATCTGTCATGTATGTGGACTCACAGCAACTAGATATAAATGGCTCATTCCAAGAGAATAAAAACATGTTATTTTAGAAGAAATACCAGTAGAAACAAAGATATATTTCATTTTTATTTTATTGACCTTTGATTACAAGCAGCACCTTTATTTTTTTTTTATTTTTTTTTTATTTTTATTTTTTTTAACCTGTCTTGTCCAGCATCGTTGCAAGCAGAATGATTGTCTGGCTGCTGTTTGG
>JBBBVT010000013.1:3749476-3766004 GCA_037177035.1 Craterocephalus eyresii
CACACACACACACACACACACACACACACACACACACACACACACACACACACACACACACACACACACACACAGCTTGTTGTGAACACACGCGCTGTGATTAATACTTGCATACCTGCACAGCAGAGAACCAATGTTCTAATTATACACTAAGGAAATAAGAAAAGCTGATGTTCTGTGAGATGGGCTATGTTTCCAGGATTCAGGTATGTTTTAGAGGCAGGAAATGTGGGTCACCAGTTTGTGTGGTAATATGGAATAATAGTTACAGTTGGGACCAGGTATAATCTAATATTGGTGTCTGGCTCTGATATTGATGTGATTCACAGATCGGCTATCGAGCTACATTCTCTTATCCATCTCACTGATTCATGGAAACAGCTTTCATGCTCTTGTGTTTACAAATGAGGAAGCAGGTTTTAGCCTAATAAACATGCTGATGCAGAATCAGTTAAACTATTTCCAATATAACTCGTATTATTTCTAATTTAGTTTTTACTTTGTGTTTTGTTCAGATGTAGAGTAACTGTATTCCTTCACTAAGAAGTTTGGTGAAAAATGAGCTGCCTTTCGTACTTTAGCACATCACAAAATTGGATATCATCTATACTGGAAACATAAAAAAGCAAAATGGAGATTGGAAAATGCGTTTACAGCCCAAATTTCCAGGTGTCCAGGGTCAACCGTTGTTCAGCCAAAGAAGGGATAAAAAAATGATGCAGCAGACACTTATGAAGCGTTCCCGGTAGACTTCCACCCATTAACATGAAGACTGAAGGGATCAGTCCACGGAAAAGTTGCTCCAGTTCATCATCTACTAGCTAGCAAGTTTTAATCCTGCACAACAAAATGACCCACATGAAGAAGTCATGGGTCGTTCTGCTCGTGCTGCAGCTTTTAATCTATTGAATCTTTTCCTATTACCAGGAGCAGTGTTTTCATGCTTGGCGCTCTGAGAGCTGCAACATATCCGCATCATGCTGCATCCCACGGGCTGAAGCGGATAAAAAACTTCTATTGTCAGTTTTCTTTAAACTTTTATCCTGAGAGCAGAACAGAGAGCAAGCAGCTAGCTGGAGAAATTCAAACTCATTCTTACCCACAAATCTTTGTTCATTTTTTATAGCCATACGAGACATAACTGTCAGCAAATGTGCTTTTCTGTAAAGAAAACCTGAGTTTTGACCACGCTTGTTGCCTGACCACAGAGCCTTCTTTGGTTTGATTGATGTCACCTCGAGTCAGAAATGAGAAAAACCTACTGGACAAGTATTTGCAGTGAGACAGAACGCAGATTAAACACTTTCCTGTTGCACTAAGAGATGTAAGCTGGTAATATTTTGGGAATTTTCTGTGTTCTCAATTCTTAATTCAATTTATTCATTTAAAACAGAGACAATGCAAGTTAATGAGCGTCATATACAGAGTAGTGTACAGACGTAAACAAGCAGATGTTGCAGATGTTCCTTATAATTACCAAAATAGACCATAGTAAGAAAATAAAACATGTCATTCTATTATTAAAACAATCATTATTACAAAAGTCATTAAAATCATTACACTAGTTAACACCCCAACAAAGTGCTGGCGTGCCTCAGTACAACCATAAGAGAATGTAGACAGTATAAATAAAGAAATAAATAACACACAAGTATCACTATTCACGGTAAAGTGCAAAGTGCATCTGTCCTGAGTTTCAACCAGCCAGGAATGCGTTCAGCTTGTTGTCTGTTGTGTACTACTAGTGGGCTATGATGATAATAAAAGTATACTGGTAAATGGGCTTTAAATACTGATATTCTATATGTAGTAGAATCTTATGTAATTAATAATTACAGTTAGTTCTCCTGAACTTCCTGCATCTCCAACGATGTTTTCACCCTGTTGAACTTATTTGTCCTGGTTATATCTCAGCAGAAGCAAATAATTTCTGTTTGTGCTCTTGAATATAAATTTTACTTTTTGTGGCTTTCCAGGAAGTTTTAGAGTAATTTTATAATAACTTAATGGGATGGGACCACTGTGTTAATAATGTAAAAGGAAAAAAAGCAAGTTTTAATGCATGAATTGATCCAGTTAGTTATCCCAGAGCCTAAGTTGCAAGTTTAGATGTTCTGTCTGAGTTTTTGTGTCCCCAACCGTAAATAGAAAGAAAATAAATAAGAAAGAAGCTCAGCTAGATTGAAAAGCTTGGATGAAGTTGCATGACAGCTTCAGACATGCATGAAACTCTGTTGCTTCAGGCTGTGGGACAGTTATCACATTCAATGAGCTGCATAACAGAGATTATATCAGAACAAACTACTGTCTTTGTCTCACAAAGAAAAACACATTCAGACACGCTGATATGTTTCATGTTTTCATTTCAGATGATCTGTATGCATAAATGTAAAATAGCAGTTTTAAAATGGTTCTGATAGTGTACCATACCAGTTCAAGCTGACCTTATGTGATGGGTATGTGTGTAAATATACATTTTTATGGATTTAATTCATTCAATTGACTTTGTTTTAAATGAAATGAAAATAAATAAATGAGGACAGTTGCAAACTTCATACCGGGCTTGAGATGCTCTGCAAACGTTACATCTGCTGTCACCTTGCTCTTTGCTTGTCATTCCTGTGTCTTACTCTGCGGCTCTAAGAATATTTCTGAATCACTGAACTTGCTGTGAGGGTCAAACAGAAAGAAGAGCATCTTATCTGTGGTTCTGGGGGGTTTCTCTGCATAGATTCTCAGCCAGAGGAATTTCAGGATTATGTCTTAAAGATACAGATGAATGGCTTCCATCTCCTTTTCATCTCTCTTTATATCCTCTCCCTCCAGCTGAATCTTCATATTTATCTCTGCAATCCATCTCTTCCCAAGCCTCAGCCTCTTCTTCATCTTTATACGGGCACCATATATATGAGTGCCCGGATGAGTTGGCTGATGTGGCCGTGGAGAGGGAAGTCTGGGTTTCCCTGCTTAGGCTGCTGCCCCCGGGACCCGACCCCGGATAAGCGGAAGAAGACGGTATGGACGGTACGGTACATATATATGTGGATGGATGGATGGATGGATGGATGACGCATGTAGTTCTGATCAAATCCTTCATCTAAACAGCTTAAGAGACTGTGTAAAAACAAAAGGTAAAAATAATGAATTTATTCATTCATCTTTTTTCTACATGTTAATTCATCCATTCTTTCTTTTTTCTATTTTGTTATTCAGTATGCATTTATCTATTTTTCTTATTTTCTAAGAAAAACCCGACATGAAAAAGTAAAACCGTAAAGATAAATATCTTTAAATCTATTTTGTTCTTTTAAAAAAAAAAGAAACACACCAACATAAATATTACGCAGCGTTTCTTAAGCACCTTCTGAAATGTGAAGGACCACTCTGATCTATCAGGGTGTGAGTGCCTCTGTCATCACAGCCTTTTTAAAGAGAGTCAGTGCTGAAGTGGGTCACTCAGGTCAGGAAGTCCAGCAGGTGTGTTCTGTTATGAACATTAACAGCCAGATTGAGGGGAAAATATCAAATCCAGTGGAGTCAGATATTTATTCTTTGCTCAAAGTGTTGGGACACGAAGCGATCTGTCATGTACATCGTTAACGTGCATGTTGGATCATCTGGAAAAAGGAGGATTCTTGACATGTTCTTCAGCTCATGCTGGACTGGCCCAGTGACTTTCTTACTCTGCAGGTAACTATTTTAAATTTCATTGATGGCTTTTGTTTCTATGCAGCATGGATTTTAGATGTGGATGTTTTTTTTTCTCAGCAGATCTGAGAATCACTGGCAAAGTACAGAAAATCAGCCATTGTGTTTGTGTGTGGTTACTTACTTTGCTTCCTAATTGCTTCATATTTTCTCCCCGTTGCGCTTTTTAAGTTTGTAATTTGTTGGATTAAACATTTCTGTGGTGCAGAGAAGCTTCTGGCTAAAAATACAGCAACAGTGATAATGTTTGAAATCCATCTGTGGTTTGTTTTGAGGGTCTCTTCAGGCTAAAGCTCAGCTGGGAGTTACACAGCAGACAGGGGGAAAAGTTTTCCTACATCACAACTTTTTTTCACTGGTTTTGCTCCATTGATAATTCTTTTTTTTCTCCACTGGAAAGCTGTTGGAACGGAGTTTATTCTTCCCAACTCTCATCCCTCAGTGATAACCTTATTTTTTTTGGGGGGGGTCTTTCCAGCTAGAATGTTGTTCATAGTCTAGAAGTCAGTTCTGCAAATAAAACCAGGTGAGAACTCACTTGAAGCTGTAATTTTTTGTGTCGCTGCAAAACAGAGACAGGCAAGAAACAAATGAGAGAAATGCAAAGCGACGGAGCAAGAGAGGAGCTCACAGTCAGTCCACTACAAAGAAAATGAAAGAGAGTAAATGATGGAGAGTGCAAGAGACACTTGGAGACTCAGCCAGTGAACAAGAGGGACAGTAATTACCCTTCTGACTGAGAGGGGGCATAAGGGGGACAGGAAAAGAAGATGAATTAGAGACATGTTGCAAAGAGGAGACTCAATCAAACACTGGACACTTCATGGATTAGTTACAATAGCCACCAGAAGGAAGGCAAGATTAGTTTTAAGAATTATGAAGATTAATTTTTTTTCTTTAAAAGAATAAATAAATAAAATTTACTTGCAAAATTTTAGGATGGATTTAGGTTCCATCTTTAGTTTTTGATAGTGTAAAGTTAAAGCAGATCTCTGTAACTGTGGGTTTGTCTACCATGCAGTGCACACCCCAAAGCTGTAGGGGGAGCTCCATAGCGAAAATAGGCGACATGTTGTGAAGCAGAGGTAACTTACGGTTTGTTTTGAACAGGCGGCAGCGGGTCACCATAGCTTCAAAGGCATGTAGTAAAAGTAATTATCAAAGCAGTGTAAAAGCAAAAAACCAATCCAAGAATAAATATGCATGTCTGTCCAAAGGGTTTCACGACCTGCCTTATAGCGGTAGTCTCATGTATCGCAAGACTTCCAGACCAAAACAAGCGCACGCATCAATGGGCAAAACTGAAAGCGTGGTTTCAGGTATAGGGAGACCGGATAGAGGAGGAAATGTCAGCTTTTACATCAGAACGGGTCAGTCAAACAAATAATTACCTCCAAGCTGCTTTATGATTATGACAAAGTTGCAGAGAGCCTCTTTAATATAAGACATACTTTGTCGATCATTTGCTCAGATCGGCTTTTACTATGTGTAATCAGAATGTAAGTTTGCATTTTTGATCAGCGGAATCAAAATATGTAAATGAGGGTCTCCAAAGACTGATGATGACTTTGTCATTGTGATTCTGGGTGTTTTTTTTTTTTACTGCGATAAACAATGTTACCTATCCGTGTTGTTTTTTTCTTACTCTGCTCTTACTCATCATACCCATTGCTCTTTTCATCACCTCTTCTATTTTGTATTTTTCTGAAACCCAGCTCACATAAATGAAAAAATCAAATTAAATTTCTCCAGTTTTGGTGCAATGAGTTAGTTAGCAAGATATTTATCAACTGATTTAATAAGTTATAGTTCTTGATCTGGCAGGATTTGTCCCCAGGTGCAGAGATGATAGTGTACAGTATGTACTATCAACTTCTTTCCAATGCCTCATTAAAAAGCCTCTGGAAATGTCTGATGTCTGTCAAACATTTTAACATTGTTAGTAGTTTCATGCACATCTCTGAGACTTATTGTAAAGCACTTTCTCATTTTGGCTAAAACAAAATATAACATATGCCATATAATTACAACTACTAGTACAGCAGCCCCTGACATGTCATTTACATGTCATTTGTACGCCAAAATCTGGGTCACGTTGTTTGATATACATATGAATCAGATTACGGGAGAGAGTTACCTGGAGCATCACGTGACTATGCAGCCATATACCAGTGCCTGGATTTGAAAACAATGGGCATGTTGGGAGCCCATCATGGCTGATTTAACAAAGAAGTTGAAGAGGACATTATCAGAGGGAGCAAGAAGAAGAAGGAAAGAAAAAAACAGGGCCAGAGATAAGCAAAGATCCAACATCAGACTGGCATTCACTGGTTGGTGGAGGCTCAGAGAAAAGACAGGAAACAAGACTGATTCTGAAGTCACCGTCATTAGGGGGCGCCAGAGAGCAAAAATCACCCAAAGCTTAGTAATGTTGCTATAAGACTATAATTGTTAGTTTTACCATCAACTGTTGCCTATTTTGATGTGGATGAGGCATCTGTGGAACAGTTTTTTTTCTTTTTTCGGATTTAGCAAATGCTCAGTTAAAATTGGGACATTTCCTAGAAAAACCATTTAAGACAAATCTAATTCCCTTTACTAGTCAGAGCTTATTGAGGCTAATCAGTGGGTTTTTTTTCCTGGCAAATCTCTGACATATAAAAGTGGTTATGACTCAACTTAATTTTCAACACGTATCGCCCTAATTCTATCAATTGTATGTATTATTTTCCAGAACCATGTTGGCTCTCTGTCTACTGTGAAAAGTAAACAAGCACGCCTTAAATTATTACTTTGGCTTTTCACACAAAGAAAGATGATTATGAGCCACTCTGACGTTATTAAAGAGGAGGTAAAGAGGGAGAAATATCCCATTACCCACTTCAATTCATGACACATTTGTGCTAATAAAGAGTCAATTATGGGTTGATTGGAAAAAAATATATGAAGGTTACAAACAGTGTAAGCAATTAAAATAAATATTAATCTTAACTAAAATGTAAATCCACATCTGACGCAAAAGGATGTGGCAGTGTTGTTGGCAAACAGTCCATTAAGTAGGTATGAGTCGGAGCGAGACGGCAGCACAAAGAAAATGAACTAGACAGACAGACAGAGAGGGAATGTTTTATAATCCTAATTTTATTTTATTTGAGTGGCTCTTTCTTTCAATGAAGAGCACCTTCAGATGACGACATCTGTTCTGGAGCGAGGAACTGCTTTTCCTCCTGCTTAAAGGCAGGAAGGGAAACATCAAAAGCAGTGGGCGATGATACGCTGCACCGTTTTACCAAACCATTCTAAGCTAAAATAACAGCTGCTCCTTCTTATACTACTATTACTCACCAGCTCCATGTGTTCACAAGTTAAAACAAATCAACAAGTGGCTGCTTGTTGCTCAGCGCAGCATAAGTGGAGACGCACAAAGCTGCTTCTCACTGTGCTGATACCCAATTAAAGAAACTTGTAGCTTTATCTTTCAGTGAATTGCGTTATCCTGGTTTGAGAATAAGCAGAGTTGTTCCTAAAACCTGCCCAAAGTGACGATATGATCCTATGATGATTGTTTGGCAACTCCATAAACTTCATGGTTTGTCTCGCGTTTTACCCAGATACTGCTGAGCTTTGCTGTAAATTTATAACTCATTTATAATTCATGCAGCCTGCAAAAAGGTCTCCATGACAAAATAATGAAGATATTTAGATGTTTGCAAAACCATTAAGAACACAACCTGAGTCCCAGCTTGCCTTTGATGCAGTCCCACATGATGCACTGAAGTGTTTCCTGTCAAATCCACGGGGATTATTATAAGCCTTAAGGAAAACCATAAAGACACAGAGCCTTCCCTTAAGAGGATTTTGTAGAAGAGACAGTGTGAACATCTGACTTGAGGGCTGAAAAGGAGACAGAGGAGGATGGGTCGTATTAAAATCTGTTACCATCCACCTGTTTTTCAACACATTTTCTGTTTGTCAGTTAAAGTGAAATATCAGGTACTGTTTGTACCTGATATAACGATACGAGTATGTGAGTTTTGAAAGATTAAATTAGTGTCTTTTGGAAAATGAAAAAAATTTACAAAAAAGGGTAGAAAGGGTAGCTCTTAATGGACACTGGATTCGATTAAAGGTAAGATATAGAATATTTGCCATTTACCTTTTTGTGACTTTTACATTAAGAATGTGAATTTGACATCAATTCACAGTTTAGTTTGATTCTGATTCTTGAGCTGACGATTCAATTCTGTATCAGTTCTCCATTCATTCATAGAAAATCGAGAGACCTCTCGATTTTATATCTTCAGACTCAGAATCTTCATAAATAAGAATCTACATTCTGATATGAATGGATTTTCTGCATTCCTATAGTAATTTGTGTCTTTTGTCACATATAATGAAAAATTGTAAGTATAACTCCTAAGAGGTCTTAGAAGTGGGTAGAAATGATCATTTAAATTGTTTTACATCTACGTCTGGGTAAAGTGTAGTCATTCTTCACACCACAAGACTGGCAGGCAGGCACTCACACACACACCACAAAGTGTGTTCTAAAGTACTGTAAACAATGTTATGCATTTATGTTTACTCTGAGGATTACTAAATGTGAACATGAGGGGTACCAAACTGTATATGTTGGGGTCACACCTCACATAATAAGGAAAAATAATTTTCTAAAATTTGGTTTTGTGCACATGACAGCTAATAATTGGATGGAAATAAAATAATTGAAGTAAATTGAAGTCTTTTCTCCATGAGGATACAGGATAAACTGACCTGAAATCCCCTGAACACACCCTCAGGTGATGATGAATGATTAATGAAGTCAGAGGAACATACAGGAAGAACTCTGCTTTTACCAAGGTGGCTCAAAAGTACTGTGAAGTAATTTGTTGATGACACACGAGGTACAACAATCTAGGACATCAAGGTCATGATTTACCTGCTGCTCGGTCTATGGCTTACATTCAGGTTGAGACATGGTGTTGGATTTCAGGGTAGGCAGGGCGAGGAGTCGCTCTCATAACTCGTCCCATGATGTAAAAGTCTGGCCGACAGTCAGAGATGCACAAATCTGGTCTTCTAGAGCTTCTACCCTGCAACTTTTAGTTGTATTCCTTCTCCAGCACAACTTAATCAAATGGCTGAATAAGCTCAGATAAAGCCATTCTGCTCTGCAGGGCTGCTAACGAGACATTTATATGATTCAGATGTGTTGGAGAAGGAAAACATCTAAAAGTTGCAGGGTAGTGGAGGACCAGATGTGCACCTCTGTAAAGGGCGATAGCTGCTGGTACGTCACATTTTCAGCCCAACTCCGCACCTTCAGAGCAGCAACAGAAAGTGTCAACTCCGCCTGAGACCAGTTCAACCCGGGCCGAGTGGTGGTGATAGAGGGAATGAGCCATAAATAGTAAAGCAAGGGCCGTGTCAGCTAAACAGCCCAAAACTACATCGGAAATGTTGTTCTCGAAGAACAGATGCTGCTCTTCAGAAATGCCAAAGAGCCTGCGGACAGGAGAGGTTTGTAAATAAATAATGATGAGCACAAAGAACTGAATGTACACATGTCGGTTTTCATATGGATCCCAACTGTGCTCTCAGTGTTTAGTGTGCCTTTTTTTCATGTAAAATGTACACACACACACACACAGAAAAGGCAGCTAAATGAAGCATAATTGTATGCTTTGTAAGCAGCTTTGTGAAATGATCACATTGTGTTCTGGATAATAACCAACAAATGCTTTGTTTTCCCACAGCTAGTGTTGGAACACGTATTTATTTTGTGTATCTGTTCTCAGTTTGTAACTCTTGGTAATTTCCCACTGATCTTACTGGAAGAACGTGTCCATACTTTTGGCTGGTACATATACATTCCTGGATCTGTTTCTCTGCTCTGCAGCAATGCAAGGCTGAAAATCTGCTCGTCATCACTTCTTTTTCTGGGATGATTCATCACTTTACAGCTGAGTTTAGTTTATGCTCTGATTCACACGCCAGAAACTTGATATCAACCAAGCGGAAGCCTTTGTGCCAAAAACCGCAGTTCCTCCTTCATCCACTAGGGGCTGGCTACAAAATAGAGGAAAGCCCCATAGACTCAGGTTTAACTGTAGGGGAGTGATTTTTTTTTAACTCATTCTTTTAGAAGTTATATCATCTTGAAACTCTTTATAGTTAGGTGGTTGTCCTTTTGATTGGACGGTGGCATATATCCAGCAAAAGGAGGCAAAGGGTAGCACAACCGCGGTTTTTAGCCGGCTAACAACGCGCCATGGCTTTAGCCCACTTACTTCTGTTAGCCCATTAGCTCCCGTTAGCTCCGAGTTAGCTTTTTTAGCTCGTAGTTACAGGCAGCTACAAGTTTGATGGGTGTCTATCATCCGTCCCCATGCCCACAACCCTTCCCCCCTCTCCCGCAGCTCCACCTTGCTGTCCATTTTTGTATTTTCCAGGAGTAATGAGACTCGTGATGCTGCCCAGATAAGGTAGGAACCACCCAACAAGCTTCGGTTCAGCTCTTCAGCAAACTACGGGTCACGTGGCGGAAAGGTTCGTCCATTGCTTCTACAGCCACTCATATCACCAGGCTAGTCACTTTGAACGTGCACCGTGACTGAATCAGGAAGGAAACACGCAGGACACTATCAGAGGAAGAAAGGGAAAGAGCAAAAACAAGACAAGAGTCAACATCGGATGGACTTTTAGTCACGAGACAGAGCTCAGAGTACAGGAAGGATGCAAGATGGCTGTCGAATTAGTCATTGGCAGGGCCGAGTTCACGTCGTACTGTTTTAATACATGATTGAATTCTCTTATTATCTACACTTTTAGATGTACTTTTATTTGTACTGTCACTTAACAGCTGCGTATTAAAGCACCATGGCTGATCCAAAGCTTTAATCATGCTTCATCGTGACCAGAACTGGAAGGGAAGGAAGCTTGGTGACGTACAGGTTCAGATAAAGGGGACAGAAAACAGAAAGAGGCACAAAGGGAGAGAGAACAAGAGATGCTTGAAGGAAAGAGAGAGAGAGAGCAGATGAGCCAATACAGTCTGAGGGAAAGAGAGCTTGGGTAAATACAGAGAGAGAGAGAGCGGGAGATCCCTGAAGAGAGAAAGAGAGGCTGCATGTGAGAAGCAGCGAGAGGAGAGTTGGAGCAGAGAGGCATTCAGCTCCTGGTTGCCACCGAAGACGACTCCACAACTTAAAGGCACTCTTCTGGAAACCTGAAAAACCCACATGAAACCTTCTTTTTTAGTTGTTTTTTCCTTTCTGGAAAAGTGACAAGACATGGAATATACCAACAGGAAAAGAGGAGTGTGTGTGAAGGAACGCGGTCTGCCCTGGTTCCTGGAATACGTGGATGAAGAGTGACTGACATTTTCCACTGGACGTTTATGCAAGCAGGAGAATGGAATATGCCAAATCTTTGGAGGGCTGATGGGGAAATTTATTAGAAAAGAGTGGACTTTCTTATCAGCAAACCCAACGCGAGTGTGTGAAGGAGAGGAGAGGAAAGTTGGCGGCACATGGAGGCAGTCATGTCGGATCTCATCAGGTTCATCATCCGTCTCTGTCAGCTGCAGTTGCACTCTCACAGGTGCAGGGATGAGCTGAAATGAGAAAGCAAGGATGGCAAAGGTTTTTTACACACATTTGACATCACACATACTCACACACCAGCACAATGTGATTATCATTTTAAGAAAACCCAAACTCTTGAAACTTGCATCCACTTTTCTAAAACTGATTAAGATGAAAACTCATTTTTGTTTTTGAAATGTACTTAATATTCTTTAAAAAAGAGAGAGATTTCAGCCGGGAGATAGAATTCAGACTTTTAACACCACATACTTCACAGGGAGCCTAACATTTCTGACCAGTTGGGCTTTGCGGATGGGAAACCTGCAACTTTCAGATGGATTCTATTATCAGAAGACAGTTGCTTTTTTAACCTATTTGCTGAAGAAGTGACTTGCAACCAGGCCAGCGTTTGGTGTCGGACATTTTTGGGGCAACTAAACCCTTTTTTCTCTCTCTTTGTTGTTCCAGGACCATGAGACACAGTGATGGTGTTAACAGAACAATTACATTTTTATGTACACGCTATTGTCATCTGAGATGAGGCAGCTGCTCTTTTTGTTGCGCTGAATTCAGCAGTCTGCTTTTTTCTTTCTCTTGTGTGGATGTCATGTGTTGATCCAGACAGACATTTCCAGGTTTCACTTCCTCTGTGGTGATGGAATAAATAAGAGACAAGCTACTTTGAATTAACATGTACAACCTGAGGGATTTATGCTACTCGCCTGAGCAAAAGGTAACAGAAAGTGTGTAAATGATCAAAGTTTCCACCTTCTTCCTCAGCTCTGACTCATTTTCCTGGCAGCGGTCCGGAGGCGTTTATCTTCGGGGTAACTGAGCTGAAACCATGACCCAGCGTGGCGGAAACGTGTCCGAGCTGATCTCTCACACCGTCAGGGCCGTTACTGCGCTGGAATCCAACCCCTGGCCTCCACCTGAACTTGAGCAAAGCAACGCCACCAGCTTGGCCTGTCAGTGGACTGACTTGGGCCGTAACGGCATTGATTCGCTGCTGGGGAACTGGTCCCACCACGACGCTCCTCAGTGCCCGGCCTCTGAGATGCCGAAGAACTGGGCGGCTCTGCTGATCTTAGCCGTCATCGCCGTCACCGTCATGGGAAACATCCTGGTGATCCTGGCCGTCTCGCTGGAGAAGAAGCTGCAGAACGCCACAAACTATTTCCTGATGTCACTGGCAGTGGCAGACATGCTCTTAGGCATCTTGGTTATGCCGGTTTCCATGGTGACCATCCTCTACGGTAAGCACTGAGTGTCACTCACATTGGGCGGTTGATGTGTTGCAGATCTGATGGCACAGCTCTAACTTTGCTCACTCTGCAGATGATTTTTGTTATGAGTGGAGATATGATGGAAAAGATTTTTGGATTTGGGATCCTGGTGCGGTACATTTGCTGTTTAAATCATTGGTTGTGTCAGATTTCATGCGTGACTCTGCGGTGGTGGCGGGGGACAGATGGAGAGCAGCAGTGATGGAGGTGTTCGGAGCTGTTATTGAAAATGATGTGTTGTTTTGGAATGCTGCTTCAGTGAAAAAAGAAAGAGGCAAAGCCAGCGTCTGAACAGATATGAATGAAAAACCCTGCAGGGCCATGTTGATGCAATGTTAATAAGTTTCTATTAACTCCTGCAGATCCTGTACATATAATATGCAGTCATGGTTAGATCATGATTAAATTTTGGGGGACTGAGGCAATGATCTGCTCTTTTGTCTTCTGGACACGTATTAATCCTCCAAACTTCTTCTGACTAATTTAGTGTAGAACTCACAGCAGATTTCAGAAACCAACTAATCCTCCGCCCATCCTGGAATATTTGTTACTTCCTTAGATTCAATTTTGTTGTTTTATATTGCTTCTTAGTCCCCTCTGCTCAGTTAGATGTAACAGCTTGCATCCCATTACTTGCTCACTTCATTCACGTCGCTCTTATAAATACAATTAGAGAGCAGACCCAGAGCACTTTTCCACTCACACCAAAGATTAGTGTGAGCTAGAGGGAGACGACTCTCCATGAGGCGCTCATACAGTACAGCTCACTTTGGTTGGCTGTGAAAAGTAATAGTAATAGGAATTGAAAATGTCACACAAACCTCTTCACTCAGAAAGCCCCCCCCTCTGAGCATCACACTGTAATGTTAGCTTAATAAACAGATACAGGTTGAAACCACCAACACACATTTCAACATAAAAAGAAACTCTAATTCAATCCAGGCAATGTTTATATTAGGATTGGGAATCCCTAGTCATGTGATATTATATCGATACAGTGATACAGCGATTCAATGTTTGCCGATATCTCAAATTCAGTCATGGTATGATTTTGATTCGATTTGATCTAAGATCCACTGATCGATATGAAACTATATAAAGCAATTGTGAGTGATTGATTATAATAATTGGCATTCATCACAAAAATCTAGATCATTATTTAACCTTTCTTTATTCCTGATCTCTGGCTTTAACATTCAGTTTAAAAGAAAATATTTTCAAAATAAAAGTGTGTTTGATAACTGGCTACTCTATCGATTTTTGGCAGGTGTTAGGATTTTAGATCAATATCATTGACTCATTGACCATATGATCGATGTAGATAGATGTATTGACCCACTCCTAGATTATATGTGGTGTTAAATCAGATATATATTATATTTTTCACAGTCTGTACATTTCATCTGACTTCTGGAAAGGACACAGGCGCCGTAGTTCTGTTCTGGAGGAGGCCGGACGCGGCAAGATCGCATGCAAACACTTGTCAAGTTTAGGCTAGAAGTAAGCAGAAAGCATCAGAGAGAAAATGGGGGCATCCTGCAGCAGCTGCAGGCATGGTGTCAAAAATACATGCAGGTCTCTTGCTCAAGGTCAAATATCCAGATGTAGTCGCACAGCCAGGAGAGTACCAACCCACCCCCGAGACCTAAAAAGGCACCACCTGGGCCACTGCCACCAAAAAACAACACCAGAATTGAGTTTTAAGACCAGCAGTGTGAGGAAAGCCTTACATCGTTCCCACAGAGACGCCACAATGCCACATTTCAGATAAACTCAGTGTGACCAGACATGCGTGAGCACAAGCAGAACTGTGGGGACCAAAGCCGCTAGAGTCCACACTGTCAGACTGAAAGCATCCACATCTCATCGTATCAGATGTTGTTCCCAGAAATAAGATGTCATAAGATTTTACAAAGCAGCCAGTAGAACCAGGTTCGTCAGTTTATGATAAACCCAAAGTGACCAAAACTAAATCCAGCAGACCTTCATGTCACAGTTACAAGGAATATTGAAAATAATGTAAACTAATATTTTTACTCATGTCTACTTTTAGGTATAAAAAGATAAAAGTAAACCTGGTTTTCCAGTCCGTTCTGGTTGTGCAGACACAGACATATGTGGTTTTTGGCAGAACTTGATTTAATGATATTCAGCGTATCAGTCTGAATGTTCTTTATTTAAAAATGAAAAAGGGTAAGTGGGATGTGATGATTGTTATATACAGTACACAGTGTTTTATCTAAGGTTGGCAGAGTTAAAGTCCAGCCTGTGATATAGTTTGTTTAACATCAAACATGAAGTTTCCTTCTGCTATTAACATCTGCTGTTCTTGTCTCCATGATGTAAATGCCCATTGTGAAAGTCAAATGCTCAAAGTCCAGGTCTCTGACTTTTTCTTTCCACCAACAAAATACTTAACAAATATTCTCCCCTATCCTCGGGCTTAAATCTAAAAAAGCACTTTGCAGAGGCAGACTGTTTCCAAACATTTCCTGTATTTCATTATGTATTCCTCCCTGTAACTTAACATGACAGTGCCAAAAACATAATGATGATTTGCTTTGAATTTCCACGATTTTCCTTGCAGGGATGGAGGTTAGTGAGTTTTTATGGTAGGCTAAAATAAAATACCTTATCAGACTTTTTCAGCCAAATTCCTCCCAACTTTGCTTTCTGCTGTGTTTCCTCCTGTGCAACACAATATTTGTGTGTTGCAAAGATGGTGGTCACCACCAAAGCTGCTTTTGTGGATGATCCAGGAATTTGCAGGAAAAAGTTTGGTGAATTCTGTCCAGACTTCTTCGGGAGGCTTTCTGTTGGAGATGTCCTCTCCCAGACAGAAATACAATCTCTGATCATTTCATCGATTTTCTTCAACCACTGTGTCTCTGAGACAAAAAAGAGATCATATCTAAATAATAATCTAGCATGAGGACAAGAACTATGACAAAATATTTTGACTCTTTTATTAAAAAATTCAGTAGAGCCACAATTCCATAAGACTTACCACGTGTGGCAGAGAGGGTGGCACAGGCTTCTGATCAACCCATGAGGATGCTGGAAAACTAGTTCTAGTGTATGATATGAATGCAGTAAAACACCAAGAGAGAGCAGAGAGAGAGAGAGAAGAGCTGATATACAGACTCATTTCATATTTGATGCAAAGCTAATTAGAATGATTTGTAAATGATGTGGAACAACTTCCACTGATGAGAACTCATTTGAATCAACATTTGCATGCATACTTGTGAATTTGTCAGTAAATATTTTCATACCCAGAAACTGCTGATGTTCCATGGATTTTACTGGGGTAGCGGCGGGAAAATCTGCAGAAAGTTTAGAGCTGATATTGAGAAAATCTGCACCAAATGATGCAACTCAAGAATATCTCCTGAATGTTCCAGGATTTGTGTCCACATGTTTGTTCATTTTTTAAAATTATTTTTAATTTGGATTCACATTAGCTCTTGAAACATCTACCACTATTCTTCATAGGAGCAGTTTATGCAGAATAAAACAACTACACAGACACGTACATTTACATACTAGGGGTGGGCATAATTGATCGATGATCGATTCATCAGTCATTAAGATTTTAATCAATCTTTTCATCAATTATTCAAATGCATCTTCTTAGTGGTGCTGAAGTTGTAGGTAAGCGCATGTTTTGTAGTGAGACCATTGAAAGAATCGTATTTAACTGCAACAAGAGTAATAAAAATTAAATTTTTTTTCCAATTTCTCTTCATTTAAATAGAGGTTTTAAGTATTGAATTTTAATATAGAAATATTAATGATTAATCGATTACTGATCATTAATTTTCTTGATAATCGATTAAAGCAATTTACTCGAATGCCCGTTCCTAAAAAATACATCATATCAATGGTTGCAAAAGCCATCAACAATTCATTATATATATACATATATATATATATATATATATATAT
>JBBBVT010000013.1:3766104-3790753 GCA_037177035.1 Craterocephalus eyresii
GGTTCAGAAAATGGATGGATGGATGGAAAAATAGCAGTTCTGCTTCCTTGTAATGACTAAAGCACGTGGTTTCTGTCAATAATGACTCAGAGCACTTGCATCACAAATTACTCACACCAGATTCAGGATGAATGAATCACATTATTTACATGAATCTGCTAATCAGAGAAAATTTGATCGTTTCTTTCATCTCAGTAACTCATTTGTTCATTCTAGTGAATTGGTCTTTATTAACCTCCACCTATGAAGCACGAAGCTGTAATGGTATTAGTGTTGTTATGCATTTTGTAAATATTTGTTATCAATACAATGGGTTGAAACATTTAGACTGATTCTTCTATGATTGAAAATATGTTTCTTAAAATGCCTCTACTGAGTTGTGGTAGATTTTTGCTCCTCCTATCAAAGGCTAATTCAGCATCCATGTGTTAGCATCCAATTTCTTCTCTGAGCTCTTCCCAGCCAGTAAAAGTCAGTCCAGTGACTCTTTTCCTGTCTTCCTTCGCTAATGTCCTCTTGAGTTTCTCCAGATGCTGGTGTGTGTGATAAATTAACACAAAGCTGTGGCTTGATGCTTAGCGCTGGAAAGTTGTGAATTGTTGCTTGTAGCCCCAAGGATGCTTCTGGCCAATGACGGCTCCAAGAATGTGTACAATGAATGTCATGGTGACAACAAAACAGTCAGAAGCACAGAGTTTCAAAGTTGGAAAGTTATGTTGTGTTGCTTTAAGTTTGATAGGAAGGCACATTTTAAAGGTGCACTGTGTATCAAAATAGTGACAGAAACATTTAATTTATCATTAAAAACTGTTTGTATTGGTACCTTTGTGAAAGCCTTTAGTTTTTATTTTGCTAGAATGAGCCATTTACGTCTACTTGTTGTGGGCCCACATACATGGCAGCAGCCATATTTGTGCCATGATATTCACTACGGTGTCTCTGAATGGACAAACATACCTCTGAGCTTAAACTGCAGTACCAGCTTTGTTTGATAAGAGCCAGAGCACCATAGAAGAAGACAGTGCATGTGCACAATTTTGGAGCAGTTAGCTAAAGTTCAGTCATCAACACACCTGACACCACTCGCAGATGAAAACGGGTTAATGTCTGGAAGAATTTTTGCCACTGACAGTCACAACTGTAAGCAGAATATGATGTGGTTTCTATAAACATCTTTACCACTAGGTGTCAGTAGTTCTCCCATACATTCCTCTAAGATAATGTGGCGTCTAAAGCCCGGGCAACAGTTTTCTTTGGAAAAACAATTTGGAAATGTGAGTCTGAGCTGCATCCAAGTTTCTGAAGTCAATGATGAAAACTTTGGTTATTTGCAGCTTAAGCTTTGGCTTCAGACTTAATCTGTTCAGGGCTTAAATGCATGCAGACAACATGTTTATACAACATGTGAATACTGGTTTATTCCAAAATCTTATATTTCCCATCTATGTGTCTTTTGAAGCTTGTGGTTCATGCTAACAAATTGTCAACCCAAACAGCTGAGATCAGGGGAAAATAATGTGGGAAGATGTTGCCGATATGACTCTTTTGTTCAGTTCTCGCCTCATCAGGACATGTGTAGAGGCAAATTTTGTCAACTTGTCAAAGAAATTGCAGACTTAAATTCCATGTTTGCAGACATAAAGTTGGTTTGACTGTTTCACCCACATTTTAAGCAATCTAGATGCATAAATTAACGTCTAAATCCTTAACACATGGCTTTTTGTGTAATCGTATATCTCATATGTACAGACCTAACCATTTACTTTAAACTCTAACCCCTTTGAAGGTGAGAGCAGAAACAAAAACAAAAATGACAGGAAGTAGAAAAATAATGACAGGAAAAGTGCAGGACTTGTCTCAAACCAGCAATTCTGTGATTGCTGATGATTAAAAGATGCACAAAAATACAAAAACTTAAAAAAGCTAATTGATTAAAAGAGAAATGGTTCAATTATATCAGTGAGAGGCAAAGTTGCTACGGTGATGCATCACATAGCAAAACACTGAAATACAAAAACAAGATTGACACAGCATCAAGAAGATGCAGAGGGGACTCTGTTGAGGGACAAAAGAGGACAAAAGAGAAAACTACAAAAATATGTAAAGCAGCCACGATGAATAAAAATAGACAAAAAGCATTTAGAAATCATTTTGCATCACTCCGTCAGTGTTGGTGCCAGTGCTGACGAGCCGAGAGGGTGGGGGGCTTTTATGTCTGTGCCCAGGGCATGATTGTCTCCTAATCCACTCATGCCTACTAAAGCATGTTAGCACTGTTACTGTGAACATGCTGCCATTCCCGGCAGCGCACCTCTCTCTGCAGCCTCACCGAGCTGCTGGCAGGACTGCTGCTGATTATTGGGCCAGAAATGGAAATATTCAACTTGAAAATCCAGAGCTGGGGTACAGTCATATATCCGATAAAGTACACGACACACTTTGTACGTAACAGCTGCGATGCTGATCTGTTTTAGCTTCGTCGGATGTTTTGCCCGTTATGTTTGTCCTTGTTGACAGATGGCCCAGAACAATATGATTTCGATTTCGATCTGTTGTACAAATTCATCTTAAAACAAGCATTTCAAGCTTCTCGGGGAATGTGGGATTAACCGCTGCTGCTGTATGGACCCAGTGGACAAAGAGATTGTTTTCTTTCTATTTCACATGAAATCACGGAAGGCGATGATGCTGCAGTTCTGGATTGTTTCAGGTTGTTTTTCTCATGAGTTCCCCTGGGTCGAGCTGTCAGATAAAGTTGACAGACGTGTTTTCACACCTTACACAATCCGCCCGACTCTCAATCCTTTAAAGAGCTTGAATAACTTAAGAGTTTCACTTGGCTGGTATTTGGCCCCATGATAGTTAGAGATAGACAATCCTGAACTGTCACTGGCTTCTCTAAACAGATGGTTCCTCTACGATCTCTTTGAAGAAATTCAGGGACTATATTTATTTACCCCGAAGAGATAGACTGCAGCAGTTATTTCTGAGGGAAGCAGCAGTTTGTCAGATTGTGACACAGTTTGTTAATCAGATTTCCTGATGGCAAATGTCATAATTTGTAAAAAGGCAAAGCAGAAACTGTCTCAGCATTAAACTTGTTAACAGTGAATGTATGAATAAAAATACTGCTCATAAGCATTTATTCAATGTTTCAGAAGTCTTAGTCACTAACAGCTAAGACTGCTAACTTCATGGTTAGTTGGAGATCATGTTGTTTTTCTTCTACTTTGAAATGAATTTTACTGGACTAAGAAGTCTCTTGCTGGAGCAGTTGGGATTGATGCATGAAGCAGTTACACATCTCAGCGAAGGATTGATGGAAAGGGATGTCAGTCAGTCTTTCCACTGCAGTGATCCAGGCTGAAATCTCTCCAAGACTTCGGATTTCAGAGGCAGACTGATACTCTGCCGACCAAACCTGCTGAACTGCTGCGAGCAGAGCAGCAAACTGGATTAATCAGCATATGTGTCTGTTTGGTAAACTTTTCAGCCTCAAAATGTGCAACCAACAGCTAAAAACTACAAACTGACACAGAAACTTCCTGAAATGATGATATGTAACTTATTAATGGGTCATTTGGTGACAGTTGTCCCATAATATCCATAAAACAGTACAAGCTGTTCTAAATCCTTAGCGAGTTACCAAGAAAAAAAAAAGGATAAATGAATCAACTGTAAACACTGTTTCTCATCATTGCCTTTGTATTGTCGTTATCGTTAAAGTGCTCTCAACCACCTCAGGTTTCCTCTTTCTTTTAGGTAAGGGAACATTGAGCAGGTTTAGTTTGCATCTCCGTTAATGGTGGTGCACGTGACATAAAAGGTCATGAGATATAGTCATATAAATGTTTGATCTAACATTTGTTTTAAAAACCACTGATGTGGGCAGAATCTGCTGCAGTTTAAAGCTAAAATCCATGTTTAAAAAAGTTTGATGAGAATGATCAACTACATGGCCACAAGAAACGGCTGGAATCCAACTTCCTGCTGCATTCTCTCACCATTATTTGATGGACTTCAACCTTTTGAAGCATTTAAACAATTCAGCTCACAACGACAGAAGAATTATTAGTGTGAAGCGGGGAGCAAAACTTTGGTATCGATCCGATACCGAGTAAATCCAGGGCAAACATTATCAGTACTGACATGATTTCTCTTCTTCAGACCATTCTCTGTAAACCGTAGAGATGTTTGTGTGGGAAAATCCCAGTAAATACTCAGACCAACAACCACACCACGTTCAAAGTCACTTAAATCCACTTTCTTCCTCATTCGGATGCTCAGGCTGAAGCTGAAGCCAGTCCTCTTCAATATGTCTATGACTTCATGCACTGATTGCTGCCGCGTGATTCGCTGATTAGATGTTTGTGTTAACAAATTGAACTGGGAAGTTACCATGCATTTCTTCCTGTGGATAAAATATATTCTCCAATGGCATCTTTTTGCATCTGCTAAGGTTTGATTGGTTCTTTGGTGCAACACTGCAACCCAATATACAAAAGAAGAGAGAGAGTAATTGACAGATTGATTTTCAAGTATGTTGGTTTCTATGCCATTCCCTTAGTTTACTTTTTATTCAAACCTCAACTGAACAAAACAACTTGCAGGATTCTGATGGACATAAACTAGAATCCTCATTTGGGAATTCTAACAGATGAGGAGCATACCAACTGGGGGCTTTACAGGAGAATTTGCAGGAGGATAGATGGTATGGTTGGGCTGAGCATTCATTATGTCGAGCCAAGGAGAATGTGATGTGCAGGGAAAAAAGTATTCCTCCAAAGCAATTCACCAAGAGACGAAGCAGAGACTTAAAGTCAGAAGCCTGGGAGCACCTGCTAACACTGTGTTTGACACAACAATCAGCCTGGATGAGAGGCCGAGCAAAATGCTGCTGGAGCTGACAGCTAAGCTCAGGTGTGCCAGCTGCTGCCTGCTGAGGAGCTGGAAGCAATCTCTATCCAATGAGCACACAACCTGATACAACAAAACACAGTGAACAGAAGGGGAAATGGAAAAGATTAATGTTTTCCCATCTTTTTTCAAATAAAGCTCAGAATCATGGAATTATTTTTCTACTGGGTTTGTGAATAACAAGCAAGTCCTCCCCCGGATACTGGTTCACATGGCATATCCAGGAAATCTTTAATGAGGGGGGAGCAAGGATAAGACACAAGATGGTGAGGGGAAGCCAATCTATAGATTGGAGAAACTTTGACCCATCAGGATCATTGTTTGCTTTGGTTAGAATCGTGTGAAGTCCAGGGACGCTTTGCTATCTCAAGACTCTTGAATAAGAGATTTGGACTCTTCCCAATGATGAAATCAAAACTGATCATAGCCCGATTGTAAACAATAATGACTGATTAGATTCATATTGGGCCTTATTGCTAGCATCCCTCAGTTCATCCACTCCTCAATCATACCTGGTGATGGTAAGATGGAGCAGACTGTTGGAAACGTGGCAGCTGTGTGCACCAACGGCATCCCTGGCCACCACCTCTCCGCTGCCTTCTATGTTGTTTATTTTGCTGCAGAAGGTTCAAACAAGTTTAACAAAGCACAAAACTCTGCAGAAGTTGTATTACAATTTATTTTTTCTCCAAAACAGTTTTTACTCCACTTAAAGTCTCGTCCTACATCCCAGTCTGCCAGTCACTCAGGTGCCGAACATGTTGACAATATGTGCATGAAAACAGTTTGAAGAAGTCAAAGCTAACTCGAGTCTATCAGTAGCCTAAACTAGCTTTCGGCTGGAGTCAGCCCGGCTTCTGCAGCGTCTTCATAAACATACGGTATTTTTGTTCTATCTGTCTGCCACTATGCTCTCAGATGAACTCTAAAGGCGTACTCTGAAACATTTGAGCCAATTATCAGCCTATTGTGTGTAACAATGGATTATTTCTGGGGTTCATTTTGTGTTTGAGGCCAGTCTGGGGCTGCCCTCTTCAGAAAGCAGACATTGTGATTTTAGAGGAGCAGATGTGACACAGCGCTTTGCTTTACATTTCCTCTATAAAAACAGACTCTGTTTTGCTACTTTTTCCTCCTCTTCAATCTAAAGTTTGTCATGGCTGAACTAAGTGAGAAGGTGAAAACGGTGTCTGAAGAGGCCATAAGGGGTAAGCTAAATGAAATATAATAAAATGATAAAATGGATACATGTGTAAGTCAAAGCACTAAGTCAAATCCCTCGACCTATCCTTCAGTGGTGAAGAATCCTTTGAAAAATTCCTAAATCCGAATTTCTTTGCTGTCAGCTGGCCAAACAGGTCTGCAAACAACATTCTAAATCATGGATAGAAACTCTTTTAACTTCGCAACAGTGACATGAGGCCCAGGGGAAGTTGCAGGTTTAGCTCTCTCTGGTGGCCAAAGGTGGCACAGTATCATTTAAACATTAATCACTGCATCAACATATAAAGATGAATGAGTATCAAAATGATCAGCTTTATTAAAAACATGATTTATATTACAGATTAAACAAACAGAAAGACCAATGATCAACCAATCAGCATGCACACAGTTGTCCATCTACTGGCTGATGGTGGCACTGTTTGCAGGGCTAGCAGAGGGTTACCCACCAAACCCAAACCTAACCTTCGCCATTATTTCAAACCCATAATAAGCCATGTTGGTCCTCAAGGGCTGCAATCCTGCAGGTTTCAGATGTCTGCCTGATCCAACACACCTGGCTCTCCTCAACAGCCTGTTGTTAAATTCTGCCCCAATATCTGATTCAGGTGTGCTGCAGCAGGAAACATCCAAAACCTACTATGGACACCTACTGAATTAAGCACATATACAACTCTCTACTGAACAAATATATCTGTACCCTTTCTATCATCTTCTGTCATTATTTTATGAAAAAAAAGATTTATAATTCATGATAATCTACAGCTCATATCAGCTTTAAACATTAAGCACTTGCCCATAAGATAAACCATAAAGAACATAAAAAGAGTAACCAAGGTGGCCAATGAGATTTCAGAGGTGGCAAACGATTAATAAGGCTTAAAAATCTTATTAAGGATTATTTAAGCTCAGATAAACTCATTAGGTCAACAATTTTATGCAAACCGCATCTTGTCAAAGCATAAACACCAGAAGGAACACTTTACTTTCAACTAATGAATTCAAAGAAAAATGTCACTGGATAAAATAAATTACTGAATAAAATTCAGTAAGTGTTTGCAGAGGGGCAATATTCTGAATTGCTGGAGAACTCTGTTGATTCAATTTGCAAAATGGGATGAAACTCATCACACAACAGATTTGCCTGATTGCTGTTTATTATGCCAACATGGATAAGGTAGAGCTGTGGTCTGCAGCTGCCACCATGCCAGAAGCAGAGCACACACTGGACAGGTTGCCAGTTCATCACATAAACTATGTCTACTCACTACTGAGGTCAATTTATTGTCAAAAATGAACCTGAAATCACATACTTGCATTGTACGCATTGCATCCTTTTGCAAAGTGGAAGGAAGTCTTAGATGCACGGGAAAACAATATTCATGTCAAGTTTGTGGCACATCAGCCTTTTTTTAATGCAATGAAATACAGTTTTGCAGGCATTTGGCTTGCCTTCTTTTATCTTTTTCTGTTTGTATGTTCCTTCATACTGTTTTTATGGACCTACTTTTTGTGTCTGGAATAAAGCATTATTATTATCATCATTAATATGATCACACGAAAACGCCACACAAAAGGGGCTACATAATCCTTTCACCTTCAACCTGCCAGTTATATTTATCTTATTATTTAAATTAGGTTAAGCATCAGAAATTTTGTCTACTCAACTATTTCAAGCTTTAGTTGGAAAATATCTTTTAAAAAAGGGTTTGTTAGGAGGACTTATTACCTTAAAAGTGAGAGTGTTGGAGCTTATTTGCTAAGCGTTCCTTATTTTCATGTCCAGCAGATGAAAAGCATATTCAAAACCTTATTCTGACAAGATCATTAATGAGATATAATCTTGTCCTGCAAGCCTCGACACATCCAGCATCTTCCAGATGAACTGCAACACTCAGCAGGAGCCAAACCTTATCGCCAAACAACAGTGTCCCCGATTCCCCTCGCTGAAGGTTGAATATCAGCGAATGGGAGCAAATCCCTGCGGCAGGTTCAGTATCTCCTGGAAAAATTTGCACCAGAGGAGACGAGCCTGTTACCGTTGAATAATGATTTTATTGTCATTTCACACAATCTCAGTTGGTGTCATTCAGGTAGCGGCCATAACTGGAGCGTGTCTTGCCTACTTTCTGTCCTTACTGTGTGATTTACAATTGATGCAGTCTTAATGTTTTCATTTTATTGCTTCATTATTTTAATATGGTAAGTGTTTCATGCAGTAAATTGTATCATAAAGCAGGAATCATAACAGGAACAGAGATATTTGCTTATTTACATTCAGGGTCGGTCAAGGTGGTTGAAACAACTTAATATCCAGCAGGAAAGGAGAGCTTGCAGGCTACCAGAAATATATACATATGAAATGCTAGGAGAGGAATTTCTTATAAGACCACTAACCATGCAGATGAGTTTTTTCCTAAAGATTTTGTGATGCTTAGGATAGGGAGACATTTCACCTTGGGGTCATTGGACACCTTGTGATAGTGCAAATTTCCCCTTACAGTATGCAAGAAACTTAAGCTCAAACCTTAAAACCTTAAAACCTGAACCAAGAAAAATGGGAGGAATAGTCACATTATTTTTTGTCTGAAGGCTTTAATTGCCCTCAAAATGTATACAAATAAACAACAAAATTATTTTTGTTGTTTATTATTTTTATTTACAATTTATTACTGTGTACATATGTCATAATTATTGTAATATAATCTTCTGGCCCCTGGCATCCACTGCAGGCAGAAGACAAGTATCAGATTATGTGCAACAGGGTTTGGAACAACATTTTTATCAGAAAATGATGCAAAAGGTCCCAGAAAACATCAAATATGACACATAAGGCATTTTAGGGAAATGGAGTAGGTCAAAAATAAAAATATTAATAATAGAAAAATGTTATATATCATTAAGAACTTTGATTCTATTGGTACCTAATCACTTTAACAGTGATGAGCCGTTTATTCAGTATACTGTGTATACCTGCCAGGGATATATGTAGATGGAACAGAATGATTCACTGAATCTTTGTTTGATCAAGGCTCAGAAAAGTTGTTCAGTTGAGCTCATACTTTTTTAATGGGTTTTGATAATAATAGTTATCATCAATGAGGTGTACTGTTGAATTAACACATTCAGGTTTTTATGTCTTGGACACCAGGTTTGTGATGATATTACCAGAAAGAAGGCAAACAGCTCTGAATGTGTCTGTTTTCCAGCTGAGTGATTTATTCTGCTCCTCTTCAGATTTACCCCCAATGGATTTGGAATAATTGTTGTTTCTGCTCATTCATACATCTTTATCTTTGTTTCCTCTGTTTTATCTTACATTTGTGTTATTTAACTCTGATACACCTGAGAACTGCGGGAAGCACAGAAGCACTGTCCTAATAGAAGTGGTAGATTGTGCAAATGTAGATGATTGTGCATGGAAGTTTCAGCGTGCATAATGCTGCTGTCAGCAGTAACTTAAAGGGAATACCCACTCATGTTTTAGAAGATTAGTGTTGGATTCAGAGAGCTGTGCATCAAGGCAATGAGTTCAAAGGCAATCCTGAACAATGCATGAGGAAAGGGCTATTTATTAATGAAATGAGGTTGATGATGAAAATCAGCAATTTGCAGGGTTGTTGCTTTGAAGATGTTTGTCTTTTGAGAAAGTGCTTCAAAAATGTTTTAAGGAACTGAATACAAAATTCCACTAACAGACTGCATGAAAGTTGAAATGCATTGCGTGGCCAGAATGGATAGTGGCCAGAATCCATGGATTGATGATATGAACCTAAATATCTGAAAAATCTGGATAATTTCTGATGCATATTAAGACGGGCAGCATATCTGGTGATATACAGATAGAAGATGCTGCAGCAGGACCAGATACCAGATGCCTCTTATGTTTGTCATATGAAAGTTCTGAATATGGGCTGAGGTCATGTCTGAAAATATCTAAGGTCGATATCCTGAATAATTTGGGCACATTTCTCTAAGTCTTAGAAGAATCTTGAACTTTTCTGATGCATGTTATGAGTCGGTGACACGTGCCTTTCTTGGTGATATACTGGCTCAAGATGTTGCACGAACAAATATATTATCTCAAGATACCAGACATAGTTTTTTTGGTTTTGAATTAAATTAGCTATGCACTTAGAATCCACCATGTTTTAAAACAGAATGCCACAATGTAGCAATGACAAAAAAAGTAACAAATATGCAGGTTTAGTCATCACACAAGTCTGTACGTGGTTCTCTGAGGTGGAGATGGAAAGATCCAAACAGTCCATATCTAAGACTTTAGTTGTTTTCAATAATCTTAAACTTAAGTCCGTGCTTACTGTTATATACTTATATACTACAGATTATATACTTTTATACCGTGTTTATCTATACCGTACTGTCCTGCAAACAAAGCTGAAATTTGCCTGTTCATACCAGAGACTTACCCAGACATTTTAATGACATTATATATTTGAGGGAGGTATTACTAATTACTGCTAACTCTTGTCCAATCGTACAGCATTGTTGCTTTGAAAACACACAGCTTTCGTCACAGAAAGACTTGAAATAAGCATTTCACACTTTGTACCAGAGCACTCTGTCAAAAAGGAAGGGGAATGTTGACATACTTTTTGACAGCAAAGAGAATCTACATGCTCAGTGTTTTCCTTCTCTGTTTGTCCGTCAACATTTTTACTATGCTCATTGGAAAAGATCAACAGAAAGCTCTGGGGCAAGACTGTAAATAAACGCCATCCACAAACATGGAAATGATAATCAGGCACCCTGAGTTCAGACTGACGGCAGAGTTTTCATTCTGGTTGGCAACATTTACTCAGTTAATCATCAGTTCACGCTGCAGAACGTGAACTAGCTTCAATGTTTTTAAACACAAAACTTTGTCAAATAGAAATATGGAATATAAAACAGTTTGTGTTTTCAGAATGTTTGATTTTTATCTGTAAATTGTCAAATGTCTATATTATTTACTGTTATATTTCTCATCTATTAAAGGAGCTACACCGGATATTAAGTCTGGCTACTTTAGTAAGCCAGTAAGAGCGTTCTTCTAGGGATCTGGACATTCTGAAAGTTAACCTCATTGGAGGAGAGAGCGTAATAATCTTAACGTTTCCGGAGCATTGACTGCGACAGCCTAGGACAGTATCTGCTACAGTATCTTATGCGTCCACCTGCTGATGATGTTCATCCAATCAATGCCTCTGCAGTACTTCAAAAGTAATGTGAAAGCTGCTTGAAAGCTCAGCTTAACAGGCTTTCCAAACCGAGCTTTTCCTAAAACGAAACCAAGTTGCTAAAATCCAGCCTTTAACGTAAAAGGAATGGAACAGCTGCAGAGTAAGGCCACAGAACAGCGGTGCTACTCTTAAATCAACCAATTAGAAGAGTTTGTGTCTCCTTTGTTGTGTCTGCACCGTTCAGATCTACTTTTCTGCCACCTCCAGCAGTGATGTGACCAGCATCATGGATACAACCCTCAAGCTAACTGAAACAATTTGTTGTGCTTTTATTGTGCACGTAAAATCAACTTGATTGTGGTTGTTTGCGGAGTGACGTTTCAACTTCAAGTCCCCTGCCAGCAGCCTTTTAACACATAGAATAAGATTATGGAATGATTGACTGGGGTAGGAAAAGTTAAACAGATTAAACACAGCTGAGGAACCAGTTTTATGTTGCTCTGGAGTCTTCTTCTTTTAAAGATAAGGACTTCTGACAGGCTATGGACCCAGCTTAGGCTTTAATAATATGAGCTTTCATTTTACCCTGAGAAGCAGCGCGGATTTTAACAAGTGTTATACGACAAAGAAACTCCTTCAATGCTGGTTTTATGATCACCTTGATGAAGCAGCCGATCGCCCTGAGCAAGAATAACCTCTAATTCCTCTGCTGATAGAAAAGAGGATGAGGAAGGAATAAGCAGAAAGCGCCTCAAAGAGAGGTGAGATAGAGTCCCAAGTGGAAAATCGCTTGTGTTGTGCTCATCCATTTGTGTTCAACCACATACAATAGAAGAGATGTTTTTTCTTTTTGTGTCCCTGAGCGGCAGAGGGAAGCACAAAGGAGTTTAAATAAAAAAAAGAGCAACAACATCAGCCAGCTTCCCTCTCTCTTCCCCTCGCATGGCCAGAGAGAGCTAAATGAAACACATGCAAACAAAAGGGGAGAGCCATTATCAGGGTCTGCTAGCCAGATGTGAGACAACAGAACAGAAGGTCAATCCAAAATAAGCGGAGTTGAAAGGAGTAAGATGTGGGTGGGGTGATACGAGGGGGAAAGGAAAGATGACATGATCTTGGAAGGAGATATTTTCCTATTTATTTTATATTATCACATGTACATGCCTGAGACCTTGAATAGTATTAAGCTTGCAGAAAATGAAAGAAAGACTGAATGAATCACCTTCATTGCATCTAAAAAAAGTCTGAATTTAGATTGATTCGATTTTTTAAAGAACTTCTTTCAATAATTTCAAACTGACATAAAAACACATATTGTATAAATATATATATTTGTCTTTTGCATTTAATGTTTCAGATTTTTAAACATCTTTAAAATACCTGAGTATGTTGCAAACCACTCTTGAAACACAAAGCACATAAATAGATAAAAAGTATGAATGTTAACGTCTGTCATACAGCAGATGGTCGGTGGGGATTGCTGCCATAAATCTTATAAAATCTCATGACCAAAGATTGATAAACTTTCCCATGTCACATAAAAGTTTTTCTAATTAGTCCTGACAGCAGTGCATAATGAATTTGGAATAATTATGGCTTATGATGACACACTGCTGTGGCATGCTGTAATTTGGCCTGAGCACAACGGCTTCGGTCTCTGGAGAGGAAACTCACTTTTCCACCAAGTCCACTAAAGACATAACTTATCAGCGACTTTCTCACATGTGCAGCCATCTCAGTGTGATGGTGCTACTCAGGTGCATGGGAATAATGTGTGTGTGTGTGTGTGTGTGTGTGCGTGCGTGCGTGTGTGTGTGTGTGTGTGTGTGTGAATGTTTGCAGATGCTCTGCTGGAGCTGGTCCATTCATGTTCTGCAGATGTCTTTTATCACCTTGGTTAACACCTTATTATTCCTGAGTACACACCTTAGAAAAGCTGCACCATTTAAACTGCCACATCATCGCTTTAACTTTATTTTTCACACTGTTTACATTTATAATTTATCTGTCTGTTTTCTGTCTCTGTGGTACATTTAGTTTCAGCTGTGAAGGTTAGATTTTGTTTTCTTCTAAAAAAGTAAAGTTCTCTTCTGTTGCAGAATCTAACTTATCATTTAAATTCCCCTTATTATTTATTTCTCTGTGACCCAGAAACATCCTCTGCCTTTACATATTTCTCCTTGTTCTCCATCTGTACATAAATTACTGCAACACAAGTTGCCTTTCATTAAGGTATAAAATGAGCAGTTATGGTTATCATGTGTGAGGCTGAGGCCACACAGTTCCTTTGAAATTCAGTTTTATTAATGAGCTATTCAGCAGGATTTGTCTGTAGCATGGCAAAAAAATACTTACCTATTTCAGTAATTTCCAGAAAAAACAAACGAAAATATGGAAAATATTTTCATTTCCTAGCACCTTGTCCTTGTTCTCTTTTTTAAAACACTTTCTCAAACTCCATGAGCCTCATTTCACATTAAATGTGGAAGTTATTGACAGCATCATTAGAAAAGGCCTACAATATGGTTGTATGAGGCTTTCAGGAGATAGCCTGTTTCCCTTAAGACAACATATTTGTATCAGTTCTGGAAAACTTTCCTTAAGTGGAAATGTTTGATCTTAATGCAGCAGTGGAGAACAGAAACACACACCAGCACCATCAAGCACGCGGGTGGGCTGAGGATGTGGGCTTGTTCCGCGGGACCTTGACATCTTGTGGTCACTAAGAGGATCATGAGCTCCTCTGTGTAATCTATAGTTCAAAGTGAGACCGATGGCCAGAAAGCCTGGGTTTTGGTCAGAGATGTGGACCTTGGTTTGGTTGAAATGTCAAAAGGAAATGAAGTGACAGAACTTTAAAGAGATTAAAGAGGATGCTGGCAAACCAAACTAGTTCTGCACATTGTTTTATTGGATAAATGATGACAGTATATGTAATACATTGTTGTTTAGGAGGAGCTCATTTTATTACCATGTGTGAAACCTTAAAGACCAACCTCCTTCAGTTTTATCGTAGCTTTCTTTTGGGAACTATATGTCTAATATTAACATAGTTTCTGAGACATCAACATGGGCAACAGTGGTTCAGGTGGTATAGAAAGATTTCCAATGACTGGAAGGTTGGTATTTCAAATCCCCCATTCCCAGTTGTTTGTTCCCCTACTTCCTTCACCTTCCATGACCCCAATGTTGGCATTGCTGGTACTGAATGCTTTGATGATGGAGACAAAAAGAGTGCAGTGGCGGCCATGTTTCTGGGGCAGCTGTGGCTACACATTCTGCTTCCCATCTCCATAAGGAGCGGATGAATAATGGATCCAATGTAAGTGCTCTGAGTGTTGTCAGCTGTGAAGTGCAATATAAATGTAATCCATCAATACTATTGTGTAGTTTTAAAATATTACATGTTCTCAGCAGGATGCTTTTTAATGAGGTCATGCCTATTTCAAGTGTCTCCGACAGTAACATCAGATTGGGCTGAACACACACTTCCACACAAAGTACATTTATATAAACACTCAAATACAGTTATTATTCTGAAAAGAAAGTAAGTAGGTATAAGTTATCCAGGTGTCATTTAAATTTGACTGAGGTATCATCACGACTGTGTACTTAAGTTAAATAATGAAATTCAGTGCTTACCACAGGCTCTTTTATATTCATGCAGACAAACTGTGGAAATTACCAATTCTTCCAAAATGTTGCATCAGATAAATCTTAAAGCTCATGATTCTTTGACAGTGATTGATAGAAAATCTAAAACAGGCATGATTTTTATCCTCTAAGTTTGTGAATGATTTCCCAAATGAGAAAATTGGATAAGACTGACTTATCCAAAGGCAAGCACATAAACCCCTGCAGCTGTATCCTGAATTAGATCAGCACAAACTCTCCCATTCATATGCACCTCAGCATCAAACACCAAGCTGCTTGTCATACAGTATACGGTGGTGCACGCAGTGTGTCTATTTTGGTTAAAATTCTAAATAGTGTGATCAACTATTGTTGTATTCTCCAAGCTTTTTTTGTCTCTGACATATGCACCAGGTGTCCTTTGGATCTTGTTTGTGATATGCTGGCAGGCAAGGGCAAAATAATGCAGCCTTATTAATGAGGAGGCAGGAGGTGAGACATACAGACCTATTTACTCAGTTATATACTCACCGAATTAATGTTACCCTTTTTATGATGTGATTAAGAACATAAAGAGAGAAAACACCTTGAAAGTTCAAGCAAGTGAGTAGAGATAGAAAAAACACATGATCTTCAAAACTTAAGGACTTATATGGCGAAGGAAAAAGTTGATGTTATTCCTTAACTGGTCAGTGTAAACCATCTTTATCATCATCATTATCATCATCATGCTGAACATTTTTTTTCCCTTTAGGGATTAAGAAAGTATTTTTCATTTCATTTTTATTTAAGGTTAATTTCTCTATGGTGCAAAAAAATCCCTTAAATGGGCGTACAAAGGCTTTCTCTCTTATTGGGTTAGGCATCAAAACAAACTCAGGTCATGGAAGATCATGCTGTGGTTTAAAATCATTCTCCCACTACCCAGCATCTTCCCAAAGATTGCTTTAGTGTACCCAGGGGGGATACAGTCTGGTGTATTGGGGCTGGGATGTGTCCGAATGAGACTGGACTGGGTATTCAGCCAGCTTTCGACATAGATGGGAAAAAAATTCTCTTAAACTTTAATCATTGTATGATTTATTGCCTGAGAGAAAATAAGCTCCATTTTCATTTTTCTTCAGATAATTGAGCCGGCAATGGGAAATTTCGGCCAATCACTAGTGTTCTTTAGACCATGTTGGGTGAGGTGGTGTAAACCATGACCGGGAATTTTTTTGTCTTTTATAAAAATAAAGATAGACAATGGTTAGTGGCATTAATCTTGTTGACTGTCATGCAAAAGACCGAGCACAAGCCCCATCCAACCCAATCTTTTCCAATTGATTTTATTCTCAATGTTACTGTTTAAAAAAATATTGGACCCCTTATTGATTATTATTCATCGTTTTAGACAAGCCAAAAAGCTAAAGAATAAGCACCACTGCCATATCACAATTTTTTACATCATTGTTGATAAAAAAAGACTCTTCATTTAGCCTTTTTTAGTCAACTGAATGATCTATAAAGTTACAAGTCAATCAGAATTTCAAATGCAGTGTTTTTTGATTGGAAAAATAAAGCAGATAATAAAACATAATTCAACGTATTGATCAAACCTTTTCCTTCACTTTCAATGAAAATGCCAAACAACAACATTCTGTCATCTCAGGCTGTCTCAGACTTCAGACCCATATGTGATTCTCTATTTGCCCCAATGATGAAATCCTTTGCTTTATATTAATCTTTTGTGTTGATGCAGCAGACCTTGCAGTCCATTATGCCTTATACTTGGTTGAACACAAGCCACTTATGACCAAGAAGCCTCTGCCTCATCTTTTCTTTAATAATCCACACTCTCCTTATTTTCTCTCCTCTTGTAACCAGTTCATTCTTTACACCCACCAATTACCGCCGCATTTTGTTTTTCATTCTCCACATCATTTAGCTGCGGTCAATACAAAAGCATGCAGTCGACATCATCTCCAAATACCAGCCTTGTTACGGCATTTTGGACTAATTAGAAGATCTAATTAGATTAAAAGTTTCATTTCTCATAAGAGCTAATAACAGAAGTGCTCATGTGAATAATAAAAGGGATTTTAAATGTAGGAATCTGCACTTTTTATTATTTTATTTTATTTTCTGTCCTGCTCGATTTGATTTGGGGAATTTTGTGAACCAGACCTTGAACTACTGGAAGACATAAGTCAGATCCAAATATCCAAATGCAACCTGTCACACGAGCAAAGCAAAGGAAACTGAAAACTGTTCAGCGCTTTTAAATAAAAAGGTAAGATTGGAGATGAGCAGCTAAAGAAGGAATTTATTTTCAAATCTGTTTAAATATAATTGCATGGATAGAATACAACATAAAACTATTTTCAAGTTTTTTACTTTATTATGATATGCATCTCAGAGGAGAGAAGACTAAACTAAAACCACACCAGTAGAATCAGAAAAAAGCAAGATTATCCCACTTTGCCGGTAGTGTATAATTAGTAGAAATCTTATGCTGTTGTATGAATGAATATTTTACTTTTGTATAGGGCGGTCCAGCACAGACCATCTTTTAAGAGATTATTCAGACACATTTTTTTATGTGATCCAGCACCCCAACAAAATAAATATAACAAATAAAACTGTATGTTTGTATGTATGTATAAACATTTATATGAAAATATGACATAATTTGCTAAATATAGCCCAGAGTCAAGCTATGAACCCTTTGAGGTCATCTCCTCTTCCCTTTCACTTATTTTGACACAAATATTGTCAGTTTAAAATAATGATTCATCTTTCCTCCGAATTTAGATAAATATGCTACACATTTCACATTTAAATCTATTCATGTATTTTAAATCATAGTAAAATGCTGAATCTTGTATCCAATTTATGTCACTTACAAGTCCACTTTCTCTTTAGCATAAAAATCTTACTTTCATGAATCTTTCAGCTGTTAGAGGTTGTTATAGGGCTCCAAAGAGCTTCAAAATAAAAGCCAGAACTTAAAACTTAGGGGACAGTAAGGATTTTTCTGGGCATTACTGTTTAAAATTAGTTTCCTTTTTACCTGACACATAAACTGCCACACATGCCTGGCGTGTTTCCACAGTAACCCTTCTGTCTTCATCAAAGGTCTTAGTGAATGGATAGTGACATATTTATCAGCTGTTGTTCATGTGAGCCTTGCTGACCACCTGTTGTCTCAGGAGATTGATCCAGGTGTGGATAATAATACAGTTAAGTGGAGAGGCGCCACAGAGCTTTGCTCGGTTGATTGGATTCAGTTAGCGCACCGCTAGCTGGGTGTAATTATTGCACACTGGGGCTATAATGTGCAGGTGTAGCAGGAGGGTGTCAAACTGAACCACATCCTTAAATACACCTGGAAACATTCAGGTAACTCTGCACTTCTTCTATCAGCTAGTTGAACAGAACAGATGGATCCTGTATTTCCTTTTTTATAATGTAAATAAGGCAGTGATCCACAATATCAAGCCTTGAAAGCCATGTTTTTATGACCATGCTGGGCTCAGCCTGCAAACTTGGGTGAAATGATTTTTTACCAGATGACTGATAAAAACAAAGGTGGTGTGTCATGATCTTTTGTTGATTGATTGTATTTTGTGTAGTGCTTTTATTCTAATTCAGTGTTTTTATTTTTTTTTAAAAGTATTTAAGGTTCATTTTATCATCATCTCATTTTAGTGTTTTTATTTTATTTCATTGGACCGTCTAATGTATTGCTGGCCTGTCTGTGAACAAAGTTTCCCTTTGGGGACAGTAAAATGACTTTACTTAACTTTGCCCTTTGAACCTTAATCTCTTTTTTGGCTAAAAATTGCATCCTCATTATGAAATTTGTTTTTCTGTGTGTTTTCTGTATGAAAACTTTTATAGTGTTTATAGAGACACTAGTGAGTTTTATGTGTAAATATCATTAAGTTAGTGATGAAGAATAAATGAGAATGGTACTCAGTACAAATTAAAAAGTTAAAGGCCCAACTTAAAAGTAAAAAGAATGAATACGAGTGACTTTGGAATGATGTAGCTGTAGCTCTAAACCTCTATCAGATTATAGAACAAAATGGGAACATTGTCTCTGCAAAGGCCAACTCTGATGAAGTGAAGCGGAACAAAATCAGAGGTATAGGTCCCGACAGTTCAGGTGAAACAGTTTGGAGCAATTTGGCACCATCTAATCCCAAACTGGTGGATCTCAAGTTTCAAAAGGTTTATGTTAATCTGTCTTCAAAATTTAATACAAAGCAAATGTTAAGACATTTTTAGATGTTAGGTGATTTTATTAATTTGAAGCTTCTGTTTTGCCATTTGTGAAAAGACGTGTCACTTGTAACATCAGTGGTCTCTGCTTGTGTCAAACATTTTGGTAATGAATAAGAGAGGTGTCATTCAAATATCATCTCATTAAAGAAATCCAATAAAGAATAATAGCCACATCTACACACAGCAATATTTTGGTTATTGGCAATATTGTGATATTTACATGAGCTGTAAACGACATGCAATTTATCTTCCAGTTTGTATGTTGCAGAGCAAAGTCTCGCATTATGCTGCTCAGCCTACTTATGATGGTGGAAATTTGACTCTCATCAGTGTTATGAGAAGAAAGTTTTTTAAACCACCATGTCTTTCTCAAATAATGGGAGGCATTTCATTTTTTCATAAAGCATCCCAGCTCATAGTCATTTCGATGGTACCAATACCAAGCAGTGAAAAGCATCAAAACAGTCTGGAAAGGGGGAACAAAAGGTTAGAAAAATTAATGACATTAGGAATAAACAGCTGAAAGAAAACAGGTTATTTTCTATTCTAAATGTTAATTAATCATCAGTAAAACACATCTTAACTCATCAAGTCTGCAGCTGTGAATGTTAATAAGGTGTTCGAATAGAATTTGGACTTTGGTGATTTTACACCATCCATAAGTGTGACCATCTGCTTGAGGCTGCTGTGTCATGAATACACCAGCCACATTTTAAACTGCAGGTAACCTAAACACACCAACGTTTTGTACTGAAGCACTTCAGCAAGTTGTGATCATCATATTTGGGTGTAGTGCTTGAATAGTTTTCTATTTTACCAGATAAGTGCAAAAGAGAGGCAATAAAAAGCAGTGGTTCAGCCTGCTGAGTGGATTCTTGTCTCCATACGCCGGTCACATCTATCTGGGACTCCAGGGCAGAACCACGAAATGCTGGGGGGATTATAGCCCCCATCTGGCCTCAGAATCCTGTAAAGAGAGGGGCATCTTATCCTGTTGTGACCATTACCCTACACTGGTTGGATGGGTGACCGTTAAACCTTACTCCATGCAAAAGATGGAAAAATGAGAGAAAGGTGGATTTTTATGGCAGCTGCAGTCCAAGATGTCACTGAAAAGGTGTGAGCATATGAATATAAACCAGCACAGCCTGGGAAGTTTTTCTGTTTGTACAATAGTTTGTCACCGAGGGTCCAGTAGTGTTAATATTTCAAATGATAAGATTGTAGCTTATAAAACAGGATTACCACTCATCAGATTTGCTTTGAATGTGAATAGACTCTAAGTTTACATGCAGAACTTTTTCAATGGCTAAGTAACGCTGTTTGACTCCTCTGAACTTCACCACAGCTACACGAAATAAAGCTATTCTTTTATAACCCACAAACTCTTTCAGTGATCCACAAAACATACTAAACATAAAAGAGACCTTGCTTGCGAACGCATGCAACCTTGTTTGATTGCAAGCTAATCATTAGCAAGGACGCTGCACTTTGCTAATGGTAATGAATGAAGGCAGAGATTCTTTTCTAATATTTCATACCCAGAGATGGTTTCAGATGTGGAAGACCAGACCCACAACCTCCAGCAGCAAAGCACCAAAGAATTCTTCTTGTGAACATGACCTTCTGCAGATATCAATTATGTTAAATTATGCACGCTCCAAAATTTAAAGATTTAACTCTCAATGCTTCAGAAATGGTTGCTTTCCTTTGCAAACTGTGACATGCAATAATTTTTCATTTCATTAAACTGTCAAAGATGCAACATTATTCTACAACACTGGTTCCCAAACTCCTTGGGACCCCTAAAGTGACATACTGTATATGGTGTTCATAACCTTCCCTTTTGAGTTGCCAACAATTAATTAAAAATCAGACGGGTCGTCCTGCAGAATCCTCTAAGGTTTGAAAACAGTCTGTCTTCATAAATACGGAAGATTAATGTGGATTTATGCATTAATGTGTGAAAGAATTAATGTGTTAAATTTAGATGTATCTCTTTGTTAATGGTTTGATTTTGACAACAATGATAAAAATCCAACATTTATTTGATAAATAAAGGTTTAATAGTTTTCAGAATTATATGGTGACCCACTGAATTGATCTTATGACCCACAGTTGGAAACCACTATTCTACAATATCTTATTTAAAAAAACTCATTCCTGAGAGAGAGAGGCTGAAGGGTTGAGGCTTCACTGTGGACTGTCATGCGAGGGAATCAGTTTTGAATCCCATCAGACCCAAATTTCCCCAAGGGCTTTACTTTTCTATCTCACTGTCAGTCACAACTGGCTAAGGATAAAAAACATGGTCAGCTTCTCATATCAATGAATACATATTGACACTGGCATCTTGTAAACGCTGCACTAAGAGAGGATGTTATACATGACACTCTCTCAATTTATGTGCTTTTACTTGGAAGTTTGTATGCTTTGGACTCGCGGACAAACATACTGCTGATGCTTTTTTCATCAAACTGGACTTACAACAGAGATATGACAAATGACACAAAACATTTGCAGAATGTAATTTGACCATCGAAAAAAGATAAATATTTATTTAAAAATGGTCACAAGAAGGGTTTGAAAATCATGGGGACTTCTAAAGGAAGTCTTGTTTTTGTTCATTAAAGGCACACATTATATTAATGCACGGCAGTATGGTCAGAAATAGGGTTACAGCACTCTTACATCTCTGTTTATAACATTACTTTTCTGTTTCTCATTAAATAGAATGTTATCATGTTTTTAAAACAAAGTTATGTTGGATTGTAATGAAATTTTTAAAAAGATAAGGGTCAGAAAGGTATTTCAGCTACCCTGAAAAAAACTCAATTAAGAGGTCACTGCTCTGACATTTCGCAGCACATGAAAACAATCCTGCTGCTCCTGTAATGACTTTCTCTCCATAAATGATGCATTCTGACCATGTCCCGTAGAACCAAAGTCATGGTAACTATCAAACTAGGTTCCCAGGACAGACAAGAACTATTTCACCACTGCAGCTCCACCAGCTCACCAACCCACAGGGTGCATGGACCATGACTGATTAGATGCACAAAATGTGGTCTACTTTTATCTTTTTTTATGGATCTCTGCAGGTATTTAAAATCCTTTATGAAAAAAGGTGCTTGTCTATTTTCTAAGTTGCTTTTTATTTTTGACCAAGGATCTATGTTTTAAAATATTGTTATATTAAAGATTTTGATGAGATATGGATTCAAAGGTTTTCAGCTCCCAAAATACCAGTTCCATCTGAACGAAATATCCAAATTATTTAAGAAGAACTTAAATAAGCATGCGCTCTGTACAAACAAAATCTCATGCACCCTCTTTGCTCTTTGGGTACCCCAGTTTGGGAACCAGTGCAATACAGTGAATTATATGGAAGGCTACTTTTTCATATTTGGCTTAGGACATGAAGAAATGCTGTATGTTTAATAAGTTTAATGTAATAAATGATTAAACACAAAAAATAAATGCTGCTTTTTCAGTTTAGGAAAAACAAGGAATTTTATTAGATGAGAGTTAAAAAAAGAAAAAAAAACAAAAATCAATACAACCTGAAAGTGGACTTAAACAGTAGTTTAGAGCTGCCGTTTAGTGTTTAAGGTAAGCATTTTTCTGGAGGCTCATTTGCTTTCCAGGGGACCAAGCTCTTCTTAGCTCCTTCGGTAATCCAAACCATGATCACAGAACACAATTTAAGAGAAAATTGCAACATAAATAACCATGAAATAATGTAATGTGACCTCTAACTAAGGTAAAAATGATTTTAATGCACGTTGGAGTGAAATGAAAGTGCAGCATTTTGTAAAGCAGCCAAAGACACTACAAATTAATCTTCTCTCTCTTAACAGTGGGTATTTGGCAAAGGTAGCATGTGTATAGAAAAAAAGTGATAATTAGATAAACTCCTTTAACCATAGAGACTATTACAGAAAGCCGGAAAGACATGTTTGATTTCTACACACACATAGTCTGACGTTTCCATCATTTTCACACTTTATTTTTCTTTAATCCATCTTAAAACAACTTTTAATAGCTAACCTTATAGTTTTATTGAGGGACTTGATTTTAACCTGCACATAACATGAGCAATACAAGCATGCATGCATGTGCAGCAAAACGCTGCTGTATGTGGGCTTATAAATGATGGCTGCATCTGTGTGACTCATAGGCTGGTGTTTGTCACACAGTGGAGGGCGGGTATCTGCAAGAACCAAGGTTGAAAGCTCACATGTGAATGGCGTTGCTATGGGGCAATGGCTGTCAGGCTGCTGGTTGGAAAGGCATTCTTCCACTTTCAGATGCAGGGTGCCAAGAAGGGAAGAAAGAAATTGATTTTTTTACCTGTTGTTTTCATTTGTCATGAGAAAGAATTGGTGTTGTTTCCTACACAACAGATGGGATTTTATTTAAAAGCAAGATTAGGCAGCGTGGGTTAATCAAGATTTCTGCAGGCTGCTACAAAGCTGGTCCTTTTTTTCTTCAAGAGTCAAAAACTGAAATAAATGAAAATGGAAACTTTCCTTAAGTATAGTACAATATTCTGATTTTTAAAAGGGTCAGCGATAGCAGAGGTGGCAAACTCATTTTAGTTCAGGGGCCAAACAGTGCAAACTGGTCTGAAGTGAATGAGACTAAAACGACAGCAAAATAATCTAAAAATAATAAAAGCTCCACATATTCCCTGTTTAAGTCTAAGGAGGTACAAGTATATGTATATCAAGATGTTTATGTTTACTGGATTAAACTGTTAGAAAACATTATTAACAAAAAGTTTATTTAGAAAAGTTGATATTTTAGAAAGATGATATTTAACCTCAGTCACACATTTTCTAATTTATCAATTTTGATTTCTGCTGTTTGATTCTAACTTGCCTTAGATCACAAGTTTAGTTGTCAATGGGCACAAAACTCCATGTTGTCTCCAGTGTGGTCAGTGACTTTAGTTGGAAATCCCAAATTAAACAGCCTTTACATTACTAAATGGATCTACAGTTTATTCCCACCCAATGGAAATCAGAAGTTGTTTGTATATGAAAATAGCTGTAATTTGTGCTCCATGAGTTAAACTTTGGTCAGTTCCCAAAAATTTAGTGTCTTACTTTTTTTATAAAGCTAAAATTATGAACAGATACTTAATAACTGTGATAACTCATGTAAAAACCTAACATTTTCTGTTCATGCAGCATGTGAAAGCTATGCTTCCACCCTGCTGCCAGACTTCAGGCTCTGAGTCACCAAAGGAAGCTTTGAGCATCACACATGAAACACTTTGCAGTGATAACTGTAGTAGTTTATGTGGAGAGGAAAAAGGTCACCGCCACAGTGGCAAATGTCAACCACAAGCTCAATATTTATCACTATGGATAAACATAGTCATGTAATGAGTAACATTTATAGCTTTAGGTTGAAAGATC
>JBBBVT010000013.1:3816685-3827849 GCA_037177035.1 Craterocephalus eyresii
TGTGCGTCCCGTCCGGACATGTGGGCTCTCCCTTGCCCGGTCTATGGGTAGAAAAAATCTGATCGATTGCATTTAGGAACCAGCGGACCAAATCCATGTTCAAAGAGTTATTTAGGTTAAGGATGGAATTCAAAGAGGCTCAGAGAAATGGCAGGACAGAGTAGCAGGGGAGTCAAGTGAGGAGCAGAGAAAAAAAAAAAGAGAGAAAAGCGTCCGCCTCCGTCGAGAGCAGGAAAGACAGAATTGCGTGCAGAAGAACATTTTGTAACACGTAGTCTGATGATACCATGAAATTTTACTGTTAGACATCTGGGATGGACCATTCTGCCATAGGTGGTTATAAAGGAGATCAATCGGATACTGGACACACTTCCAGACCAGAATTTTATTAGTAACGAGACCAAAAGCCAAATTTTGTGAGTGTGTGGTCGAGTGCTTCACACTTCTGTAACGGCAGTATTAATGAAGAAAAATATGCAGAGATTTTATAACATGCTGCCTCAGATATTCATGAGTTCAAATAAAGACCAAGTGGCAACCTCTGCTTGCAGTTCCCCCCTCCTCCACTAGGTGCTGCTGAAAAACAGAGCAATTCCTCATAAATTCCCATGTTAAAAAGGCTAAATTTACAGCAGAATTAAACGTGTTTACAGCCTGGTTCAAAAAAACATTTTAGGTTTAAAAGATCAGGTTTACCTTCATGACAACTGTGGGGGGAGTAAAAAATTCTAACTCATATGTTTCGATGTTATTTAATCCTAGAATTCTTCATAATTAAGGGCTTGTCCTCTTGATTGACAGGTGCCAGCTGTCTAGAAAAACGAGGCCAAGAGCACAATAGCGGTTTTTAGCTGTCTAACAGCGCCTTATCTTAAGCCCGCCTTCCTCCGTTAGCTGGTTAGCGCCAGTTAGCTCTAGCTTAGCTTTATTAGCTCATAACTCAGAGTTTGATGGGTGTCAGTCATCCTTCCCCATACCTATAACCACCCTCTCTGCACCTCCTCGTCTGTCATTTTTGGGTTTTCCAGGAGTCAGGAGACTTTTCTTTTCAGCTCTTCAGAAACCTCCGGGTCACATGGTTTTACTGTTCATCCATTCATTTTACAGTCTTTGATAAAGACTGATGAATCAAACAATGACGTTAGAAATAATACACAAAATAAATAAATCTTCCAAATGACTTGCCATCTATATAAAAATTAAAGTAGACAACAAGGATGCACACAACAACAAACACTTGCAAACTGAACCTGATAATAATTTGAAGCTTTTAAAACTAAACCGAGTTTTAAAGCATTTGCTACCCTAATTGCTGGAAGGTTCATCCTCTTTGAAGATGATAAGCTGTCCTCCCACTCCCTTCATCACGCAGTTTTATGTCCCATCATGTTCCTGAAGCATTGTTGTCATGATGGTTATCTTCTGCTTTTCTTTTCTTGTTGTTTTATGGGTCTCTTTAGAGGGCTGGAGGAGTCATGTTGATCATAGGTGCTGGGGTATCTTCACTGCAATGTATCAGTGCTCATCATCATCTCAATCTGTTGGCTGTAAAGCCTGTCGTCTATGTTGCAGACCAAATGTAAATATAATCCCTTTTTCCGATTTCTCTTTGAATTGACAATCTATGTGTCAACTTTTCCATGACTTGGATGTCCTCTATGATCTCCAACCACTGATTTTGAGTGAGTGGATCTTGTTTTATGTTTGTTTTATATTTCTTATCAATTTCATTTCATGCTTGTGTATTTCTGTTGCAGCTCTAACAGGGAGGTCAAGATAGGATGTTAAACCCGAAGCAGACTAAACTGAATCAAGTTTATTGTTTTTTTGAGTCAAAACCATCCAGATTTAAAAATAAATGATACTCTTTCACCTTTTTGATGATTGGTGCAGCCCACCCTCCTTTCTATCCCCATCCCCACATTCAGTCTTTAACTGTTTCCTCCACTAGCCTGCTATTTGTTATGAGCAGGTAATGAGAACACACCATGAGGGAGATTGTTTGGTTTATCTCCTCTGGCACAAGAACTTCTGATATCATACAGAAACTCATCCCAAACTTTTATCAGACACTTTTTTTGATTAGTTTTATCAGAACATGAGGCTGCAGAGGCAGCAGCAGGCCATAAAAACGGGAACATCAACAAAACAGGAATTTCAGTGGAGGACACCAAATTATAGAGGGTGTATTTCAACGCCACCGTGACACACAACCCAGAGAAGGCTCTACTTCGGAGGAACAACACAAATATGAAATTGTTAGTGACAAATTGGAAGACAGAGGACAAAAATAAAATTGAGCTGCTGCTGTGGCCATAGCTCGTCTGCTGACAGCTTCAACCCACAGAGGAGAGATGGGGGTCACGGGGACAAATGAAAAAATAAAGTTTTAACACAAGACATGATGGAAAATTTGTCAAGGTAAATATGAACAGATTGTGTCAAATGGCTTTCCCTGGCAGGTGAAATAACAGAAGATGTTGAGCTAACAGCTTTAGGCTGAAGGAATTTCAAACCAAGAATTTTAACTAGTTTTTTTTTTTTTACTATTTATACAAATTTAGATTTTAATTTAATAATAATTTCTGTTTTTTTTCAGAGAAAATATAATTGTGTTAGATATTATTTTAAATGAATAAACTATTCATACTAAACCACCTTCTTGCTGTAAAATGTTCCCCACAGAAATTGAGTAAAGTTTTGAGACAAGTTTTCTGTTCTCCTTGTACCATAAAGAAGCGGCCATTTGTATCAGATGTTTAATGTTTTAATCATTTAAGTAATTTCTTTCATTTTTGTTAACAGTTTTTCAGCAAATTGAATCGTGAAACTTAAAAGGTGTAATGTGTAGCAAGGTCAATAAAAATAATAATTCAATATATCAATAAAACTGTGTTTTTATTGGTATCTTGACCCAAATCATCTCTGGTCATAAGCAAAGCCAGTCCGGCAATTTGAAAGGTCAAAAGGTTTTAACTTCACATACATAGTTGTTTGTCCTCTCAGAGACACCATAGTGAAAATTCTGGTACATGGCAGCTTCCATGCATATGGACCCACAGTAAACAGATATAAATGACTCCTTCTAAGAGAATAAAAGCAAAACACTTATTTTGGTAAAGCAGAAATACAGTTTTTGATGAAAAATTGAATGTTTCTGTCATTTAACTTTGATTTTATTGCATGATGCTGCATCTTTAAGTTGAGGACCCTGAATGCAACATTATGTTTTACTGAGGTGTTAATTTGGGGAATTTGTTATAAAATCCTAGTTTATAGAAAACCATTAAATGATTAATTTGACTTCTTGAAAGTTTGTTCATGAAAACTAAATGTTGGTTTTAGATTTTAGAGTTATCAGGTTCAGAAAATAGAACCTAAATATTGTTTTTTACTGTTATTTTAGATTTTACTTATAGTTCAGCAACGGAATGTTAGTTTATATAGTTTGGGCTTTCATTGTTAACTCTGGTGTCAAGTTTGCCTGAATATGAATAAAGTCAAATCTTTGCAGCACTTTTTTTTATTCCCAGTAATCCACAAATCCACTGAGTCATTTAGTGATATTCCACTGATCTCTATGACTTTTCCTTTTACTCTGCAGGGATCTCGATGCCAATTCCTGTGTTGGGACTCAGAGACCACTCCAAGGTTTTCAAAAATGACAGCTGCTTGCTGACGGATGACAACTTCGTACTGGTGGGCTCCTTCGTGGCCTTCTTCATTCCTCTCACCATTATGATTGTCACCTACTTCCTGACCATCAGCGCGCTGCAGAACGAAGCCACGCTCTGCTTGGACCAGCTGGTCCCCAGACCCAAATGGAGCACCACCTTTACCTTGAGCTTCTTGCCCCAAACCTCTGTATCTTCCGAAAAACTCTTCAGGCGTTCCATCAGCCGGGAGGTTGGAGGCAGAGGAAGCAGCAGCGGCCTGGGCGGCGCCCGTGGGAGCATGTCCGGGTCGATGTTCGGGCGCCGCACCATGCAGTCCATCAGTAACGAGCAGAAGGCCTCCAAGGTGCTTGGGGTTGTGTTTTTTCTCTTTGTGGTCATGTGGTGCCCGTTTTTCATCACCAACGTGTTGGTGGTTGTTTGCGACCCGGCTGTGTGCGACGCAGGAGTCATGGGAGGTCTGCTGAACATTTTTGTCTGGGTTGGATACTTGTCCTCTGCAGTTAATCCGCTGGTTTACACACTGTTCAATAAGACGTACCGCGCAGCATTCCAGCGCTACATCCGCTGCCGGTATCAGCCGGAGAAGAAACCTCTTCAGCTCATACTGGTTAATACCATTCCACCACTGGCTTATAACTCCACCCAGTTACCAGTAGGCGATGTCAGCAAGCTGCGGAACGGAGCAGCACACTGTGATAGCGAAGGGAAAGAATTCACGTTAACCGGAAAGGAAATGGGGAAGTGTAGACAAGGAGACAAGGATGAGAGCTGTGTGTGAGAACATGAAACACAATCCACAGCTCTGATAAAACTTCCACATTTCATCAATGCAGTCACGATGTCTTTTTGGAAAGAAATGTGATATTTAAAGTACCAAAGACAAAGTGCCTCCCAGTCCCAGATTTTAGACATGCTAAGGTTAAAATGTACCTAAATATGTCATTCTTAGCATGACCTGGAGCATCTGCATTAAGTTAATTTCCTATCATTTGTTGTTTTACACCAAAACCATGTCAACCAGTTCTTCTTTGAAGGATACAATTCCCAGTTGTTGGTCTTACTGTCCTTTCAAATCCTTAACCCATTAATTTTCATTTCACATTTTGCCAAATAGCTTGTAGTCATGTGAGGAAAAATGGACTGACCATGAGATAAAACACATTCAGACACCTGGCCAGAACAAAAAGTGGCAGGATTGACCTGTTTGAGAACCACTCTCCAGACAAGAAGAGTACAAAAGACCACAGATTCTTCATATAATTTCATTTTTCATGGATACTAAGCCGATGTGAGCCCAGCAACCTTTTTTTTCCGACCAGCTTCTTGGCATCAACCAGGTGCCCTCTACTTCCCATTATACTGCTCCTTTGGGGGGCTCAGTGGGGATTAGACTGGATTTTCTGCCACCTAGTCAGACAATGGAGAGGGAGAGCCTGGCAAACCTTGACTCCAGACACTTGGAGGTCAGACCGAGCTGCCAAAAAATGGAAGAAAAACCTCAAACTGCCTTTGTGCTTTCTTTGGAAAATAACACAAGGAGGAATTAACAATAGAGCAGATGTGCATTGGGAAAGGGAGGTAAAGATACAGTAAATAAATCTATATTTGTATTTTGTGAAAATCTATGTGAATAAATGTATATGACTGTTTAGGTTACAGAGATTTTAATGACAGGATAAATACTGTAGCTAATATGATATGCAGTATGAAGGCTCAAAATTGAGATTATAATGGCAGGACAAAAAAATATTTAAATGTAAATGTATCCTCTGTCAAAGTCACAGTTTATATTGTGTTCTTGCCAAACGCATCATTGCACATTGCCACTGTTGTTTCAGTCTTTACACATTGTGTCAAATGGTCTGGTAGGTGGTGGACGCGTATTCAAATAATTTTTTGGGGGGTTCGTTTTCAAATCTGTGAATGTGGAGCTGCTGAGGAAGACTGAGGCTAGAATCATAAATCCACGCCAGGGTTTGTGAGGATAAAAAGAAGCTCGTATTATGGGTTTATTGTCAATGTGTACTCAAACCAGTGCAGCAGATTTTGATTTTGCTCCTGCTTCTACTTTTGATGCATTTTGCCTGAGTGAAAATAACCAGTGAAAACCAGAAGGAGCCCAAAACTGGTGTCAATCACTGCAGTTACCATGGTTGCTAGCATGCACGTGCATGAAAGCCTCCTCCTCAGGGAGTAGTTGAAGCTGAAGCAAAGCAGAGAGGGATGGTCAGCAAACTTTCAGTTGCTACATTTCTTTAAAACAGAGCTTAAAAGCTCTACTTTAAAGATGCACTCCGTAAATTTTCAACTTTATAAGTCTGGACTTGTTTGATGGCAGTGGCCCAAGGCTGACAAACCACAATATAAAGCTTTTTAATCTGGGAAACTGTCTGATGTTGCAGTTCAGTATAGGTTTGAACACGCATCACAGGCTAGCAAGCAGCTATAAACACACCGGCAGTTTTGAATGGGCAAATAAACGTTAAAAGAAATTATCAAAGGAAAAGAAACTAAGACTGAGCAAGCAATAGAAAATGCATCAAACAAGTCAAGAATGCAGAGTTTTAAGGTTGAAAAGTTCTGGAAAGGGTCTTTAATGTCTGTTCAGAGGTTAAATCAGTGTGCAATGACGAATTTATCATCATGGTGCTTTAAAATGTATAATTAAATGAATTTTCTGATTCAATTTACATTACATCCTCTTTGGTGTCTTTGCCAACCTGTCCTGATGTGTGTTGGTCCATTTGAATTCTGTCATTCAATCATAAATTTCATTACTCCATTTTCCAGATACTACCCAATATAAGTTGCACAAATTAGCCCTCCATCCGTCCATGGTCTTGTACGAAACCTAAATACAATTTTGGCAGCTCATGTATTCCGCCAACAGGCCCCAAACATTGACAGTAACTTTCTTGATTTAGAAAATATTGAATAAATGTAGTATATTATAAATGTGATTAACTAGATTTCACACAGTTAGCTGCATCACAGATAACAGTTCCACCAATTTCTATCAAATGATTGCAACTCTTTATTTGCTCAAAACTTTTGAAACTGCTTTTGTAATTTATAGGGAAGTTATCATAGATGCGAAACAATCATGGATCAGAAAATAACAGCCAAAAATGAGAGATTTTTTTAAATGGCAAAGAAGATGAAAATAAATGAGTTTGTAAAATAACGGAATATCTTTATCCAGAGAAATCTGAAAAAAATTTGAAAATACGTCTACAGTTGTGATCATATATACTCATACAATCCTATGCATTTTCTAATATAAAAGGATGAAAGTGCTAAATTTGAAGTTATACCTGCACCTTTTGGAAACAGTAACTATTCACAGGTGAAACCTGAGATGACGCCTGCTGAGCTAAATTGCACTCATTGTCACACACAAGTCTTTGTGTGCGAAATGCCAAAGGCATGATGTAGGTGGATTATTTATTGCCGCCACAGCTGCAATTATGAACATTTGTCAGGCATCTGAGGCTCAGAAAAATAATTAAAGCAACAAGAAAGTGAGGTTGCTCTAAGAAAACATTAATGATCCTCAGCAGGTGTCTGTGTTGAGTTGCAAAAACATTTAAAAGTGATGAACTTTCTAAAGGATGAGTCAAGATCTGTTTATATAGACAAATATTTATTAAGCTTCTGTAACAACCACAGATTTCTGGTTCTCTCCAGCTGATTGATAGCAATATCTCCCATGCTTAACCTGATTTGTACAATAGATGCAAGAACTCAGAAGACTGTCTGAAAAATGAAACAGAAAAAGTTCAATTTTAGCCAGAACATTTGTCTTTTTTTCAGCATTTCAAGCAGACTGACAGTTGTGCTGATCAGCAGGATTTTTTTAAAGATACATCAGACATATGCAGTCTTTGTTATGAGCAGAATCATTTAAGAATCGATTTTTTCTTCAAATCATTGTAAAAAAGAAAACATTGAATTATTTTGACGGAGAAAAAAAATGCATATCTGCTTTTTTTACATAGGAAAGGCAGCCTAAGGGCAACATTTAATATCTTGTTTATGAAATTGGAGCTAGCAGCTAAAAACTAGTTAGTTGGCTCATAGTTACAGTTGTCCTCTGAGTTCGGACAGAAATGATAAGCGATCTCAGAATTCTGAGCCAGGAGCTCATAATTTGCAGAGGACCCCGAGATACCAGATTTAAAAATGGCTGCACCCTAAACCACTATTAAAATTATATATAATACATTTACTGTCCGTTTCGTCTCCAGTATAAACACCAGCGGGTTGTTGTTATAATTACGTTGTTATGGCGAGTTTCATGAAAAATTGCATCAAAATGTGTGATTTATTATTCAATTATCACTAAAACTGGCTGGAGTTTGAATAGTGCACATTTTTACAATGGTCTATCATTTACTGGTTCTATCAGCGTTTTTAAACACTCACAAATTAGTTGTTTTGGAGATATTTAGGTTTTTCCCAGTTGGTGCAACTGGAACGCCAACAAACTGGTAATGACGTCACTTACAATCGCCGGCTCGGAATTCCGAGACAACTGGAACGCATCATTAATTTAGCAAAATAGCAACCAGGACGCAAACAAACTGCTACTCATGTTTATTGACTTAAAAGCGGCTCAGAAAGCTTTCTTTCTTCCCGAATGGTCACTATTTCAGATTGGATAATAGATCTTGGTGCTGTGTCCAATTAAAATTGCCGATATCACTTAAAACGGAACAAATTGGGTCAGTTGGGCTAAAATGGCTTTCCTTTTAGCTTAGTAACTCTGAAGCTTGTGTTTGCTGTCATGTCTTGTAATAACTCAGGTTCCTGTATGTTGGGACTAAGAATGATCACTGCACCTCAGTAACACCACTGAATTGTATTTCTTCACTGCCAAAGGTCTACAAATTACACTTTTACAGGTCTAACTGCAGCTATGGCAGGTGAAAGTTTGGCTTTTCTGTGTTGCTCTTTCGGATAGCTAACAGGCCCATTTTGGGTTAAATAAATGGATCAGCACCCACTGAGATAATGTAGTTGATATAGTTGTGGTTATATTGCTGTTGCAGTTAGACCTGTAAAAGNNNTTTGTGAAATGTGCTTTTATGTAGACTTTGGATCTCATTAAGACTACAGAGACTGTGAAATCTGATGGTCTTGTTTGTAATTTTAATGTTTGATGGTGATGTTTTCTTTTTGTATGTCAAATCTTTGCTCTTTTTGGTTTCAAATCCAAGTAAAAAGAGAAAACTGGGCATAAAGTGTGGGAGTTTTGTGATGAATAAATGTTTTTACATGTTAACTACCTGCTTATTCAGGAAAAAAAATCTGAAACGTTTTTCACATATTCCCTATTTGAACCAGCACAAGGAAGATTTGCAGACCAATAATTCGGATCACATAGATTATTTCATGCAGATTTCTTCTAAGACTGAACTTTTATTACAGGTACTCTGAGCTAACCCTAACACAGCATGTCATGTGATGCAAAAGCTGACTTCTATCATTACATTTACATAAAAAATATTTCTAAAAAACGGAGAGAAACCAGGCTCAGAAAAAAAACACTAAAAGCATGAATGTTCCTGATCTGAATTCTTTCACTGAAAATATTCTCTCCACGGTCTGTCATATTTTAGAAGCAAAGCTAGCATATTTAATGAATTAATAATGCCTGATGCTTCCGCATAGGGTGGAAATCTGAAATAAAGATTGTGAGCTCAAAATAGTCTTTCAGCTGATATTTATTAAAACCTTTGCTAAAGGCTGAGACAGATACAGAGTGCCATGAATTCTGGTTGTGCCTATCTCTTCAGGTAAAGAAATAAAAGATTTTACAACCTGCAGCTGGTTTGGAGGAGGATTAACCCCTTCCATCAGCTTGAAGTTGTAAACGTACGTTACAAGCAAACCTTCCTAAGAATGCAATCCCAGTTTTCTCCCTTATTTTAGGATTACACTCTACTAGAACAGTCACTCTGCTGTCCAACTTACATATCTACCCTTCAATATGCAAATAATAAAAACAAATGAATTACATTTTCTTCAGCAAGAATGACCAAAATCTTTTATTTTTTGTCTTTATATATTTGTTTGACATCTTGATATAGTTCAAATACACAAAATGTAGGACAAGGATGTGGAGAATATGGAGCTAAAATTTAGGGGAGAGATGTAGCAGTAAGCAGGCGGATCACTGAAGAAGGTTTAATGAAAAAAATTAACCAAAAGACTTGAATGGAAAATGGAAACACTGAAGATTCAGGACAAACCCCACAAAGGGGAAACACAACAGATGATCTGACGCTGACAAACTGAAACCTACGACATAAATACATGGAAATAATTACTAAACAAGAAACAGGTCAGGTAACTAAAGAAACTAGGTGTGATAATTAGGGAGCAGAAAGTAAAGTTAACACAAAATACATGAGCAAAAAAAATCAGGAAACAAGACAGGACCAAAAAAAAACAAAAGGACCATAAACCAACAGCAAAACCCCACAGACCATGATGCCGTGAGCTCATCCTATACAACAACAGTGATTCCCAAAGTGCTTAGGCAGGACACCTGGAGGGGCCAGACATATGTCAGGGAGGACGCGGTAAGGTTCAGTGAAACTGAGCACATTTTTGAGAAGTACTAAATGGAAAAACAACTATGAATTAACAGCAGAGATTTCATGTAAAAAAGGAGATACAATATCATGAGGCATATCTGTCCCTGAGCTTGACCGGGTAATAGTAATAGCCAACGGTGGGTAATAAAGAAAGACCTCAGTGGGTTGTAGGTCTCAAAATACCAGCATCTGACAGGATGCAGCCACTTTGGGATTTTTCATCCTGGACACAGAGAAAAGCTTGTCGGCAGAACGTTTTACTAAAGTTCAGCTGCAGAGTTAAACACACTATAACAGAGGAATTGTTCTTTCCTTTGTCTCTGACCTGGTTTTAACCATAGGTAATAGCCAGTAAACTAAAATGGTACATTTCTTCATGTTGCAAGCTTCAGGTGCATTTGGTAATATTTTTGATTAAATTGTTGTCGATGAAAGGGGGACCCTGCAGAAAAGCTTTGGGAACCACTACCCTAGAAGCAGTGATGCCACAGATTACTCGAAAAAGTAATCTAATTACTTTACTGATTACTGAGGTTTAGGAGTAACTAAGTTAGATTGTAGTTACTTTTAGTTAAAACCCCCAAACATAAAAATATAAAAAATAAAATAAAATTTTTTTTTGCACATACTTTGATGAAAGTGCATTAGTTACAACGGTGACTTTACAATGTTTTGCAACTTGTAACTTTTACTTGTTTTTCACCTTCTATGAACGTAGAGTCAGTCTCTTCTTAACTTTGTAAATCATTAAACTAGTGCTTCTGCCCTCATCATATACATGAGTAACAGATTTAGTCAAAAAAATTCTATCTTATTATTGGTTTGGAAAAGTTCTGATGAGGAAGTGGACGAGGCGGACTTCCCATCATGCACCAGGGCAGTAAG
>JBBBVT010000013.1:3829234-3844440 GCA_037177035.1 Craterocephalus eyresii
TAAGTTTCTGTGTCATATTTTTTTCTAAAGTCATGTGCAAAGTCGTGTTTGTTTCGATTTTCATTCAAAAAGGTCAATTTTCAGTGGAGAAAAGGCAACTGCATGCTTATGAGTGCATAAGACATGTGCACCACCGTGACTGAGAAGGTGTTTTGAGTTAAATATAGACACTATCTTCGATTAAAACAGTGTGCGTCCTAATTGACTTCTAGTAAGCCGTTTCGAGATGTAAGTGAGCACTATGTTATTGACTGAAGTAGGGTAAGGTGACGCACGATATGAAACGTGAGTAATGATAAATCTATTTACATAGTCGGACATTGTAACGCGTTAGATTACAAATTATTGATAATTGTAATCAGATTGCTGTAATGCGTTACTACTGGCATCTCTGCCAAGAAGGTGCAGCAAGTGTTCCAGGTGCAACCACGATGGATAATTACATACTGAAGTTTACAAGCCCTCTAAACTCCCTCATGTCGCCACTGGAAATGCAGAAGTGCTGCAACCCGTTCTGTAAAAGGGTTCCTTTGAAGTCCCTTCCCTTCCTCGAGTCCTCAGACGGCGCAAAAGGACAAGGCGGCTGACAGGTGAAGTGCAGCAGCTACTGCTCAGAAGATATCTAAAAACCAACACGAATCACCCAATACAGCAACAAACAGCCTAACAAAAAAGTGATCCTGTCCTGTCTGTGAGTAAAGTCCAGCTAGTCAAGATTCCTATAGAGGTGTTGCCAGCAGGTTCATAAGGAAACATCCACATTTACGCTTGCTCCCTGGCTCTTACACAACTCATTACATAACCTGAACGGAGAGGAAAGTCCTTCACAGATTTCAAAGGCTGGATTTTCGCCAGAGATGTGTGTGCTGTGGAGGAGTGGCCGCGCTGCAATCAGAAAGTCCCAGACGAACAGAATGATTTGAGGAACAAAAGAGGTTTCTTTTTGTGATAACCTGAGATGGTTCTCCACCCAAGCTCTGAGGGATTATGCTAGATAAAGAAAAAAAATCTTGCAAAGACACTAATTAGAAGTGACATTATATTAGCAGAGGAGTCCCAGATTAAAGCAGAAGATGGAGATGGGGCCTTCAGGATTGTAGGTGCAGAGTTTGGTTGAGATGCCGAGACAGCAAGGGGGGGATGATGGGAAAGAACCGCCAAGTTCATGCCAGAAATTTAGGGTGGTAATCTTGTGATGTGACTATGACTTACATTTTCTGACCAGCCCATAGTAATAAGGTATTAGTGGTAAAATGATTTGTAAAACCCAAAGCAAAGCTAAATAGTGGAGACGAGTAACAAACAGGCAAAACTCAAATCCAGTAGAATAACAGCTGCAGAAAGTGTCCTCTAAACATGTCTTCCAGCTCATACCAAGCTAAAGCATAAAGAAATGAAAAGACTGCATGTCCCAGGTAAGTAAAAACTAAAGTACACGCCATGGCCTTTTTTGTGTGTTTCACCTCTCCTCTGACTCATCAGGCTTATTAAACTGTAACTGACAGCTGAGGCGTTTCAGGGTTATGAAGTGTTTTCGGGACAGTCACACTTTGAGAGCTACTGAGGTCCTGCCTGTCCAGCGGTAATCTGAGTAAGATTAACAGAACACTCCAGCTTCTTCTATCTTATGCTCTGCTAGAACATGATATGACCTACATTAAATGACTGTAATTAGTGTTGGCAATAACTGGCTTTTTTAATTACTCCCCTTACCTCTACTTTCCTCCGATTTATGCAATCTTCATTTTGTTTTGACAAAGACAGAAGACAAGAGGCATAAATTAAATAAAAGAACAAGCCTCATGTCTTCTGGTTTGTTTATTTTGGTACATTTTTACTTCTCGTTCCTGTTGGGGTTTTTTCAGATTTCTTTATTACCTCATTAGTTTAATCTCTGTAGAGTATATTTATGGCTCAGTATCACGTTTGATAATCCTTTGAGAGATTTGGGCAGTAGTGCAGGAAAGACTGAATTCACACATACAAGAGAGATGAAGCGTCTTTTGAAGGTGGCCGGCTCAGCCTGGGAGATCAGAGGAGGAGCTCCTACATCCGGATGGATCTCAGCCTCTATTCCTCAGCACTGAAAGGAGTCAGCTGAGGTGGTTAGACTTCTGATTAGGATGCCTGCTGGTTGCCTTATCTTGGAGGTTTTATGAGATAGTCTTACAAGGATGAGAATCCTGAGTAGATCCTGGAGTCGTATGGATTACATAAAATATGTCTTCTGGCCTGGGAATGCTTAGGAGAGGAGTTTCTGGGGCTCTCTCTTGACCCCGTTGCCTCTTTTAATAAGCAAAAGAAGGAGGGCGACAAATTTGGTTCTTCCATAAATATGAGAGATAATACCAAAAGCATTCCTGGAAGATGGAGCAGCTTCAGGGAATCAGTGGTACTAATTACTCTGTGCAGATTAACAGCCCATAAAACTTTCAGGTAAATGTCAAGAGCAGGCCAGATTTCATCATGTGAATGTAATTGTTTAAACCAAACAATTAATTATCAGACAACACTAAGGGCCACAAACGTGTCAACACTTTATCTCTGTGGCTTTCTCTTTGTATCTTTATTTCTTTAGTGTTGCAGTCTGATACTGATGCTGCTCCTGTTTATTATGAAACCCAAAACTATCTGAACCTTTTAATGTTTGCGCCAAGAAATATTTCATAGCAATAATGACAGCATGAATAAACATTTTCCACTCATGTTCAAAATTTTTTAAAGAAAGTAATGACAAGTTCCTATTTTTTGGCATTGCATATCCAAACAAAGTGGTGCACATGGCTCGAATTTCTACGTTGGCAGAGCGGAGCATTAAAGCGCTCAGCCCCTTCTCCTCCAACCCACCTGAAAAAGCATCCTTGAAGCCCCAGGTGGTGATGTGTGTTTGTGCTGAGCAGATCATGAAGGCTCTGAGTGTCTACTTCACCGGGTGGGTCCTGATTTATCATCCTGTGCTGTGTACGGTCCTGAAATGTCAGTCGGCATGACTGCTCTCACTGCTGCGCCCACTTTATGAGCTTGTTCCTTTTCTACCATAAATTATTCAAACAGCCTATCGCATTGATATTCTGCACTTCCACTGACACCACCAACAAAATATGAAGGGGAGGAAGAATCACATTTTAGTGGTAAATATTGTGCATCTTGGCAAACAGAAAAATAATAACAGACTATAAGAGGAGAAGTGCCCAAAGTGAAGAATTAAAAAGTCCTCCCAGGCTCTCCGAGCTACGAACGCCGGCAAGGTTATGAGGCCATGAAAGTTTAGTTTTTAAGTGGTTCTATAAGCATGAGGTAATTAAAGGATTCCTCTCAAATCCTTCTGGAGATAGGCGTGGGCAGAGGAGAGGATTAATTTTTTTCAAAAATAAGTCGAGGAGGAGAGGACGGAGAACACAGGAAGAGAGTAAGAAAAAATGGTTTGGAGCACGAAACGTACCGTGGTGATAAACATCACACTGAAACTGAGAGTATACATGATAAGAGGGAGAGGAGAAATGAGAGGTAGCTAGGGTGAAAATGGGAGAACGAAGAAGTAATGATGAGTTAATACGACAGTCAAAACTTGAGTTTAGCAGCTTTAAACTTTTCTACCTGACTTTTTGCTGCAATCTCTAAACTTTGCTGTTTTTCCATCTCGTCTCCCTCAGGGCGAAGCGGTTGACAGACATTAGAGAAAAACAAGCTTTCCGTCATTCCCTCAAGTCTTTTATAGAAGAACATTTCTAGAAATGTAAATGATCCTGGAGTCTCCCAAATGCATCAAAATGTAAAAGCTATGTTTCTGCATATGATTTAGTTGTAATCGTTTTGTCAACGTCAGAGTTATTCGGACTTGCTCAGATAGAGTCTAACGGGGACGGAACAGGTGGATTTGCTTTCATTCCCTTAACTATATGCCTGAAATGGAAATGGATGAGTAAAAAAAATGAAGCATATAAACATGAATAAACAGGAAGAAAATCTAGTTTTCAGTTTGTTTGTGTTGGTTGTATGCTGTTTTTTCTGTGTGTGGGTGAGTGTGTGTGATGTATTGCTGTTGTAGTGTCTGAGCATCAGTGTAATCACATTTGGATCTACTAACCAAGTTTGCCTGTACTGGTCTGGTTCTGTAAATATCACACACTCTTGACCTACAAAAGCACAGGAACTGGATGTCTTGCACTTCTTGCACGTACGGCGTCATGTTTGTCTCCAAGCAGCTCTCATGTCTTTGTCTGAGGCTGGATTTTCATGCTTGGCGTAGGAGTCCTCACTGATTCTGCACATCAGTTTTAAATATCTGATTTTTGTAATAAACCTTTTTCTATTTTGCATCATGCTGGTGTTCACATCACCTATTTTTCTACTCAAGTAATAAACGTCGCTATGCTCTCTGTTATTCTTATTCCAAAAAGGTGAGAGCAAACATGTTTTCTTCAGTTCTAGCTGGTTCAGGAGATCCAGAGGAGCTCCTCCTGTGGGGTCATTAGTCAGCCCAGTTTCATGGCAACACAAGGAACTCATGCAATGCAAACTTTGCATTCATGCTCATGTACACGAGGATTTCATTCCTTTGTTTGTTTTTCTGATTCAAAGAAACATCTGAGGAGATTTTCTGGTTTGTGTGTCCGGCTTGTTCAACCAGAGAAAGGAACCTTGTGATCCACAGTCTATTTTCCATAACTACTGAATTCACTTCAAGTCATGGGAAGAGTGGATGTATTCAAGCAATAAATGATCACAAAATAAATAAATCATTTCATTTTAAATATTAAACATGTTTGTAGTGACTGAAAAGTGTAGAAACAAGTGAGCCATCTTCAGCACATGACAGAATGAAGAAGAGCACTGACCACCACAGACTCATGATGTATCCTGTGCATCTTCCTGACCTTGGCCACCTCAGAGACGGTTTGGCCCTTCCTGTGTATTGCATCAGTATTTTTGGACAGTGTGGTCTTCCACACAGCATCCTTCAACAAGAAAAGCCAGTGTTTTGGTCATTTTGTGTGTAAATGGACCGCAAATTATGATTTTGAATTGAGCTGACTGCTGGTAATTTCATTATTCTTTGAAATATTGTTTTGCATTAGCTGATATTGTGTGTTGCTATGGCCAGTAATAGCTTAACAGATCATTTTTTCCCTAAAAGCTGTGATTTATCTATTCTGAATATATGTGTATAAATAATCAAGTTGTTGATAATTTATGTAATTCAGGAAATTCAGTTTTCTATTTGTTAGGAATAATATTTTATAGTCACCTTTACCTGTTAATTACATCACACACGGATAAGTGATCATTCATTGTGTTGCTTAATGTTGGGTGGTTAACTTTTTATTAATATAAAGTTTATCTGTAATCATTGGTTTACAATGATTGCCTTGCTTTGCCTTGCCTTGGATTGGTGATACACATGGTTTTACATATTAAATGTAACTGTTGGGAAATGACTTCCTCATGAAATTCTGTGGAACTATTTCCGTGTAGCGAAAAACAAAAAACTCATTTTTTGTCTGTGCACACAAATCAATAGACCGACTTTAAGTGACTCATGTTATTCTAGGTTGCATGCAGGTTAAGAATCAGTGGGGTCACACATGAATAAGTAACCAATCCAGGCGTGTGATGGTCCCGTCACGGTCCTGCACCCTCAGCGCAGAGTAACAGATACAACTCACCTGTGGTCGCCTGTTACTGTCACTTTAAGGCAAGATCAAAACTCTGCACAATAACCTCAAATGAAAGCTACTTGTATTTGTGTTGCTGTTTCCTTACTGCTGCAGAAAAGACTGACATAAAAGAGCTTTTTCTTTTTTGTTTGCCCTCCAGTGAAGTGTGGCAGGACTGAATAAGGACATGACTGGGACAAAGACTGGCTTAAAACCACATGAACACATAATTAGTTTTTCTGTGTTGGCTCGCTATCAGTTGCTATGTATAATTAATTATCATTGTGTTGATTTATTTCTTTCATTTGTTTTTTGTCTGAGTGGTTTTGTTCCTTCTTATTTACGCCAATTAAGATTTGTGTAACCTGATTTCATAAAAGGTTACAAGCCACAATAGCGATTACACAATGAATTTCTTTCCAGAGAAAAAGAAATTATGTCCTCCTTCATATCAGGGTCATTTTAAAAGCTGAAAAACAACTCATGCCATATCATTACTATGGTATCGGTCAAAATGGAGAAGAAATGTGTAAAGAACATTTGGGGTTTTCTTCCATGGAAAATAGCAGGATAAATGAAATGGTGCAAAATTATCAAGTTCCCCAAGAAGTCCACAGTTGCTCAGTCACACTTATAAAGTAATTTAAAATTACTACAGTAAGAGTCCAGAGAGTTTATTTACAGGACGAAAACATTGAAGAGTTCCGTCGATGTGGTAGTGGACTCTATGTTCTCTGCAAGGTTACAACTGAGATACTGAAAAAAAACCAAAGAGCCACGTCTCAGACTCTCCAGGCTCAGTTAGCATGTTACGTGTTAAAGTTGATGATAGTTAAATCAGAAAAAAAGTATGATTTGTTTGGAAGGGATGCAGGAATTAGATGCTTCTCTAAAAAGAACTTGTTGACAAAGCTGCATTCGAACATCCCCCAACAATACTGTTTGTGAATGTACATTTATTATTAATATTACTAATGAACTGGACAGCAGAAGATGAGACAAATACAGATTAATTGTTAACGAACGAATCAAAGATATGAAGATTTTTATTAGTGCAGCAATCTTCTTTAAAAGTTCATTAGTAAGACTTAAGAACTAACCAATTTGTAAGAACTGTGGTCAAATGATGTCCATTGTTATTTGGTATCAATCTGATACCAAGTGAATCCAAGGCAAATATTCCTGATTTAATAATAATTTTATGACTTTGTCTTTCATCATTGGTCATGATTATAATCATTATAAAACAAGATAAAAAAAATGTTGTAAAATAAAACATTCTTTTGAACAAATTAAGTTGGCAGTTGAATTGACAGTATAAATAATAACAATAATGTAACAAAAATGATGTTATTTTTCAGTTTTATCGCACATAACTGTATCAGAAAAATGAAATCAACAGAGCAAATTACTATAACTTAGGTTTTTGCCCCCAAGGCAAGAAAATTATCAGTCTCATCATGTTGGTATCATATGATGTATAGCATCGGTATCAAAACTATCGATATTTGGATGTTTGGTTTGCATAGCTGGACATTTTTAAGAAACCAAACCCAACATCTCATATACCAAATCACATGGTGGCGGTTGATGACTAAATCTCTCCACAAGAAAATGAGCCTGACGAAATGACACATAAAAACATTACTTTAGAAATATATTATTTATGCTGCTAAAGGTGACTCTCATAGGGTATATTTACAAGCCTGAGCTTGTGTGAAGATTACATTGATTTTAAAAAATAATTTTTACTAACCAGCAAACTCTTTATATGTAATATTTGTAATATTTTGCATTCTGAAATCATTGAATCTTTCATTTTATCAGGCCAAATGTGTCAAATGTTGGCATAAAAGATGTTTAAAAGCTCACAAAAGGGAAATAAAACCTCCTCATGGTCAGAAATCCTGATGTTCCAACCAGACAGTACACATTTTACTGTCAATCATCCAACACAGCGGCACTTTGTGCCCTTGATTACACCTCTGCTGATGCTCTTTGACAGGTTCCTTTTATATCCAAAACACACAGTAAGCAGCTGAATGTGAATAATTAGTCTGTTTGTTCCTCCAACATTCAGCCGGTTTTATTCATTTTTTTCTAAACATAAACACTTTGGCAGCTTTCACACTGATAACAGATAAGCTAAAACATCTTATCAAGCTTCAGTCCTCCTGTAGGCGACAGCTCGTTAATTTAACTTGACTCAGCGCAGCTCGGAGAGATAAACCGTCGCGTGGATCAGAAGTCTATCAAAAGCTTTTTTGGGTTAGATATTGGCTTTGAGGGCTTTCCATCAATGAGCCTCTTGAGGCCATGCTTGTGAGTAAATAATTTAATAAAAGCAAGAGATATGAAGACCCAGTAGGTGCTGTGGCAGAGGATACCACAAAATTGATCCAGAAACATTTGACCCATTTACTGTCTCCTGATCCCACCCTAACACTCTTTTCCCCATCAGAAATATATGCGGGATTATCTTCTGTCTCTTCCCCAGTTTTTAGTCCCTGCAGGTTTATTGATCATCATCAGCGCATGATTTTTCTCCATTATATATATATATAATTATAATAACATATAACAATAATTAAAAAAGCATAAGGAAATTTGTAATTTTCAAACAATATTTCTTAAACTCAGAATTTATCTGGGCAAGTTTGCGACTCTTTTATTCAGGCACTTTTGCATAGAAATGACTCTTTTTGTTCATCAAATGTGTTTTTTCAGTAGGGAAGTTGAGTAGTGACAGACAGGAGCTTTTCAGCTGAAGTATTTAAGAGTCCAGACAAACACAAGATTTCCTGGGTCTCTGTCTACTTTTTTCAGTCACCTTATTTTATTCCATCACTTTCACTCTTTTCTTTTCTGCTTTTAAAAGATTTGCTCACAGGTCACCATGCTTCCAGAGGCTAGTAAAGCATTGCTGTCACTGCCTTGCATAAGAAGCCATAGTCTGACAATGTTAGATGAGTGTGTGCTGAAATGACTGAAAATACAACCAAAAGTGAAAAGCAGTGCTTACTGATTTGTGATACATGCTTGTGATTATTTCAGTACTCTCACAGGTCTTGCAACGCCTTTCATTCCTTTATATTTTGTATCCAAACAGCCAGACCATTTCGTATTATCTTAAAGAGGCCTTGAGTATCAGACTAGTTCCCCAGGTTTTCTGAAGGTCTTTTTTTTTGCTGTTTCTGCACTTGTTTTCAGTCCAATCTTTGTACCTGATCTTTAGAGGAATGTGGGCTTTTTATGTTTGTTAAGCCACTTAACACCAACCAAAACATTATTCCCTGATAGATAAAACTACTCCCAGCACAGGGAATCAGTGTCATATCAGCTCATAAAACAACTTAGCTGATCTTGGATCTTTAGGCACTCAAGTGCCACAGTCAAGAGTAGAGGAATGATGCATTATGGAGACAGGATCAGGCACTTTGCAGGGATCGAACACATAACCTGATTCTCTTTATCAAACTTTTATATTAGCACATTTTTTAAGTCTAAAGTGCTTCTGAGAGGGAGTTCCTCTTCATACAACCCAGCTTTGATTATCCTTAGTGTGAGAATGATGAAGAAAGAGGAGGGGGGAAGGAGTTCAGACTGACATGTGCTCTAACCAAATAACTCATAATAACAAAAGAAAAGAAAACTCCCTACATTGCTTTTGCATTGGCATTGTGAGCATAATTGTTCACATACTTGCTTGTTTGCTTCATACCAGAGGATTGTACAAAAACAACATAATTGAATGCTATGCCTGTAAATTTACCCACAACTGATATAACTACTTGAGTTTCCAGATAAATAAGGCCTGCACACGACAGAGAAGAATGCAGCTTACAGTACAAATGAATATCCCATATCTTGGTGAAGCAAATGAGGACAGTTATCAAAGGGATTATCTGCATCTGAAAGGAGTATATCTGACACAGTTTTAAGACATCTAAGAAAGGCTTGATGTAAAGACCCAAATCAGTTGGAGTGAAGGTGGGATTGTGAATATATGGCAAGTAGAGGATGGCAGAGATGGCAGGGTGGTGAGTTAGTGGACGATGTATTTCAGCAACATTTGTCCATGTTTAACTCTGATGCTCAAGACCTGCAAAAAGCAAAGATATTGGCCAATACCTACAAATAAGATATGAAACACCTTCAAGTAATTCTGTTTTTATAGACCCACCAATGATTTTGTTTTCAAATCCCTTTATGATTGATTCTGTTTGCAAAAAAGACACTTGTGCTTGCACATAGAATCAAAAGCTCCCTTCATAAAACAAATCTTCATTTATTTGAAGATGTTTACACATATTACACAATGCAAATCAAAGCCAGGGTCAGTCCAAGAAAAGTGCTTACTATTGATTTCACTGAAATAACGCAATCTGACTCAGAGGTTAAAGATCATCGGTGCATGTTGCAAACTGCTGGTATGGAAGAGAACATGCAAGCATGGATGGAGTATAAATGACAGGCTGACAAGTAAAGTTAATAACAGGAAGAATGAGAGACAGGAGTTTTAAAAAGGACAAAGTTGATGCAGTTAAATTCATTGTGCAGTCATGGTCTCTTGGTGGGAGGAAGTGGTTCCTGGTCAAATTTAATTACTTATGGATTACAGAAGGGATTCTCTGCTGTCATAACTAGTAGGGTGGGGGTGGAAAATAACAGAGAAATAATCCAGACTGGATTAAAATTGCTGACCAGAACAAGTAAATATTGAAATAACCTCTTGAGAAATGATTCCTAACCATTAGGCAGCTTAAGACACACTGAAGAGGAAAATGTTTCCTTTTAACCCCACTTCACCTGCCAAAACAGCAAGCATGACCCTTCTCAATGCTCAAAATGAATGGCTCTTCTGAGTGGTGCGTGCCGCAAGGAGCATGTAACTAAAAATGTAAAGTCTTTTATGTATTCATGGAAATGCTCCCACCTTGCCTCCTCCTCATTGTCAGCTGGGACACGTAAGAATAATTAAACATCTAACAAAGTGTCTTACTGGCTTTGCTTGTTCAACAAACCAAACATGTAGCTACTCCATACCTTTTATAGATAAACAGAAATATGACGTGGACTTCCTGCATATTGAATTCATACATAAAGTAAGCAAAACTTAATGATCTGAGACTCTTTTATGTAGCAGTGTCCTCAGTATGCAATGAGCCAAAAATGTTAGCCTGTCCACACAGCGCAGTCATGTTATCTGAGAAGCTTTACCCTTTAAGAGGTTTTCTTAAAAGTTGTTTGCAATGCCACAAAACTGTATTTGCATGTAGATGAAACATGGATACTCAGACCTCCCTCTTCTCAGCCATCTCTTTTAGCACCCAAGCTGTTCCCAGCCTAGCCCTGAATGTAGAGGAGACGCCGTTTTACTCCGATGGCTGAGCCTCCCACCCTATCCAGACACCCCCCAGGGGAAAAACCATTCTGGCCGCTTGTATTCAGGATCTTGTTCTTTAGGTCACTACCCCCAGCTCATAACCACAGGTGGGAGTGGGAACATCGATGGACCATAAGTTGGGAGCTATGCCTGTTTCCTAACAAACAAAGTCTCCTTGACTCACATACATATTTTGCTAAATGAATAAATGGCAGATTATAGGCAGACATGATTAAAGAAGGAAGCATCTTAATCAGAGTCAAGAATGTTTTCCTGCTTCACCATCCAGCCAGATTATTTAATAATCCTGCTTTACAGTGTAAAATCAACACTGCGCTTTAGTGATTTGTGTTTATTTCAGCACTATATGTAAACTTTATGCTTTTATTCAGTTATATTTCAGTATGAAACATCTTTCTTTCTCCATATGAGCCATTTTTCCTTTTTACCTTCTGTAGTACTTCTTTTTAAAATTTAAATAAAAGTAATCATAACCTTTTGAAATACTGTCGGTGATTAATGTCATATACAGTAACCTTAGAGAAGGGTATTAACTGCAAACTTTCCAGTTTGCCATAATTAAGGATTTATTGGGGTCACTTGACAAATTAAAGCCCTTTTATCTAATTGTCTCCTGACTTCATGACTTGGGGAAAAAATGGTTAAATTAATCAACTATGTGACTATTTGCACATGAAGAGTTCCAGTCAGGCTTTAGAGCGAATCGTGATGGAGAAACAGAGCTGGTGGAAAATTCCAGCAGGTTATTAAAGTAGCAGGTTATTAAAATATTGTTTTCACTAACTTTACTTTCATTAAAAAAGATTGTATAATTATTGAAAATAATCCCACAAAAGGTTTAGCCCCTGTTGATTCAACTTGGAGAGGTGAACTTGATAAAAACAAAAAAAGTTGTGAAGGGATTTCCTATAAATTATTGTTTATTGTTTTTTTTTTATACCCATATTTTAAATTTATACTTGATTCCCTTTCAAGAAACTAAGATTCTTCTAACTGAGAAACTTCCCTGCACTGTCCGGCATCTAGTTATTTATGACAATCACACTGGTTGAATTTTTGATGATAGTCATCTTCATGTTAGACTGCACTTATCGCCACACTGCCCATGTTAACCTCATAAGTAACCCAATTATTCAGTCTATTGTATTGTATAATGAGTTTTGGAATGAACAGTTGGCAGAATGACAGTAATGGTAAAGGTCTTCGTTTAAAAGATTTTGTTATTGTTCCAGCCTGTGAAAATCTAAATAAAATGAACTAGCCAGTAGCCACAAAGTGACCACAAAGAGACATTTGTCGGGTCATGCTCTTTTTACATCCATTTAAATAAACCCATTTTCTTCATATCATACCCCTAGATTTATCATTCAGATATGTCAAATAACTTTAAATTTGCTGGAAATGGAAAAAGAGAATGACTTGCATCTGTTTGACAGGTTTTTCCTGCTGGGAATACGGCACAATGGCGTGGCGGGCTTACAGTTATGGCTCCTTCTTCAGTGAACAGTCTGTTGTTTGATCCGGCTCTGCAGTTCTGACAGATGAAGCAATTTTCAGCGCTGTCGAACTATGCATGAATACTTGCCCCATAGTTCGTACAGAAACGCACACTGTGCTTTGACGTGACACCTTAGTTCTACCTCTGGTATAACTTTTGATCTCAGTTTTGCCTAGGAAAAATCATCATGGTTTTCTGTATTCTGGGAACTTAGTTTTAGACTTTATTTTCTGACTTGTTATAAAGACACACATGCAGATTTAAAACTTTAAAGGATATCATGGAACATTTGGCCACTAGAGGGAGCTGAACCTGTAACTTCCCATTGGCCACCCAGCACTGTGTTTGTAGACCACTCTGACCAGCTGATAGTGAATTAATTCGGATTCAGACATTTTTCAAAGGATTCTTCACCACTGAAGGATCGAGCCCTGGTGGAGGGATGTGACTGAGTGCTTCTAGTTATGTCTGTTTGTTGTAATGAAAACGTCAGCATTAGCCTCTAGCTTATGGTACATGGCAGCGAATGGAAACCATAAAACTAAAGCAGCTACTTTCTAATAATTCTTTTACTCCAATATTTTCATTAATTATAGGAAATGCATTTTGCATGAAAACCTGAATCACTTGCACAAAAAGGTTCAGGATGTCACCCTAGCTTGGGACTGTAGCTGACTAGCTTCACCACAGAGATACTGTAACGTTCTCCAGTTCATCAGTATTTACTGCTGTTGTTTTGGATAAACGCTACTCGATTATGTTTGGGCTCCTTTTACCATGCTTTATCAAATAACTTTATCAAAAGGGGAGGAAAATGAAGCACCTGCATGTTTATAAAGGGGGCACGTAAAGCAAAAAAAACCTCCAGGTCACATGATCCCATGAGTGCCAGATCCACTACTGCAAAGTTTTAATGTCTGAAGAGCATAAACACATCAGATACAAACCCCAGAAATCATCCATTATTACTCCATTAGGCTGATATTTGGGTCAAAAGTAACATGTTATCCCTGTTAACTAGCCCATAATCTTAGACATTTACCTGGGAGTCAGACTAATGCTACATCAGCCTCATCTCTTCTAAGTGTTTTTGTATCTAACTGGCTGGTAAAGCAGTGGACTCATGGGAGTTCACCACTCTTGCTGCTTCAGCTTGGCGAGATAAAATGTGTGACTTACCTTTTTTTCAAATAAAACCCACTCTTTTTTACTGGGATTGTTTTCAGTACTTTCTTTTTCACAGCCTTTGAAGGGTGAAACAGGTCAGTATGGGTATAACGAAGGGTTTTTAGGTTCTGCTGGCTGTTAACTAATGAGTCACCATCAGTTCTGGTCGGCCTAGATTATAAGAAAGGCTTATATATTCAATTAATGTATTTTGTTGAACTTTCTAAATGTCACCAATATGCATATCTTACATTGTGATGAACTCTCCTCACAGATATCCTCCAGTGAATTAATTTCCTTGACCCCTACCCTATTATTTCTGCTGCCATGACTAACAGTTGGACAGTTCCCTCTGAAGGAAATCATGGCATTTCCTCGGGACAATCTCCACCCTTCTCCTCTGCCATTGCTTTGTTAAATGCCAAGGTTTCCTTCATGTATTATCTCAGGTCATGCCAACCTCTTCTTCTTCTTTGATTGTAAGATAGAAATTCTGATTCTGTCACTTTAAAAAATCAGAGCCATGACATGATGAAAGAGAAATGCGGCACCAGCACTAAGTGCACTACGTTAACAGCACAGTCATATCCAGTGGCACAGGAAACAAATGGACCAATCTGGTCAAATACCAGATTTAGACCCATCACCATTGCTGAGGTGGCATTTCTGCAGCTGTTCAAACAGCGGTGGAAAACTTTAAATGTGGTATGAAAGATAAAGTGAATGCAAAGAGCAGAGAGCTTTTCGTTATAATTCTCTGTTTCAGTCGGTGTGATGCTGAGGGTGGCAAGGATGGGTATTTTTTGGCCACGGATGCATCCACTGGTTGTGTGTTTGCATCATGGATGGATAAACAGATAGACACACCCCACCGTTTGTGACCATTTGCACCCTTTGAGCAAAAAACAAATTCTTCACATTTAAATTCAGATGTTGCTGGAAATGTTGCATATCTAAACTATGGAGTATAAAATATTTACATCACATATTTAGTTCTCAATTATCCCCTTTATTTAACCCTCCTGCTAATGTATTCCTCTGTAAAAAAGCATTTCTGGTTTGTTGCTCCAATCTGGAAATCTGGAAACTGTCACAATACAGAGTTTGTAAACTATAGTGGATATATTGCATTTGAGCAGTAAAGTGGTTTGAAACATTTATAGATTCTATTTTTTGCCTGCATTTTGCTTTAATTATCATTTGCAACACAAGCCAGGACTCAAAACCTTTTTTTATTTATATATAAAAATATATTTATGTATAGTTATAAGTATATACAGTATATATTATTCTTATGCAAACTTCAAAGCAATGTCTTAAAATAATGGAGATGTTAAATTTTCTTTTATTTAATTAATTTGATTAAAGGAACTATACCTGATATTATTTTAATCTTGGGCAAATGGTTTTCTACGTGGTATAGTATGTGGTAAAAGTGGTAATTTCATTACAATTAATGACTCATTGATTGCGCATA
>JBBBVT010000013.1:3911924-3947026 GCA_037177035.1 Craterocephalus eyresii
CCTCCTGATTGCATAATTTTCCTGTTTTTGGGATGCTGATTACGGATGGGCATTCAATTAAATTGTCTTAATCAATTGTCCGGAAAATTAAAGATTTATTATTGATTAATCATTAATATTTCTGAATTAATATTTTGCCTATATTTGAATTAAGTTAATGTAGAAATAACATATATTTTCTTATCAAAATGTTTTATTACAAAGGATTGGCACTTGTCGCGGTTAAATGGGATTCACTCAATGGTCACACCAAAAAATGTGCGCTTCTACAACTTCAGCACCAGTTTAAAGATTCATTTGATTAATCGATCAAAAGATAATGTAATCGGTTAAATTGTTATCAACCAATTAATCGATCATCGATTAACTGTGCCCATCCCTAATGCCCATCCGTAATGCCAATGCTATACTGCCCTTCAAAAGGAATTTTTTTAATACAAAAATTGCTTTAAAAATTTTGAAGCAAAAAAGCGATATTTATGTGAATCTGTTGTACGCTGAGTGGTACAACATTTATAATGTCAAACACTAAGTTAACCAATCCTTGAATCTTTTTGCAAGCATTGAATACTTATGGACCAGCTGTTTTACAGGACCCCTGCTGATATAACAGTGTGTTGCAGTTTAATCTGTTACTGGAGTACAGTGTGGCTTCATTTGCGACTTGTCATAAATAAGTGGCCACTGCATCTACATTTATGATTACAGCCTTGAATATTATACATCATTCAAGTCTAAAAAATGGAAGCTTTTTAATGTAGATTTGGGCAGAAAAGTGAGTAAGATAATATTCATTTCACTGTTATCAACAGGTGAAAGCCCTGCATAGTCTATTCTTATAGCTTGATTTTAAATCCAGGTAAGCGGACAATGGAGTGGTTATAAATATGATGCATTAAGTAAATAAAATGTTTTTGTATAAAAGGTACAAGCAGAATTTGCATCAGCAGTTCTCCAAAATGGCAGACTGTTGAGAAGTGTCTTTGTTCCCCTTACAAATAAAGCGTGAACATGACACTACATATTTGGATATGTTCTGTTCAGCACCAGTATGTTTTCACTGTGTAAGATGTAATATCAGTCAGTTTATCTTGTGTATAAAATCTGGTCTGACTTTAACCTGGAATTTAGCCAATGAAGAGATAATTTCTTGGGAAACTTAGCTTTAAAGACTTCAGTCTGACAGGCGATCCAAACGGACGTCATTGACTGAAGCATATTTTCAGAGTGAAATCATGAGGAGCATGATTTTCTGTGCAGAGACCTGGCTCACAGAAAATAACCTCCAGCTGGCTTATCTTAAGGTTAGCATGAAGGAGCATTTAAGCTTATCTCACTGCAGGTTTCCCCGCGTCACACTTGGCACTCTGCTGTCAGCCCCACCAAGCAAAGATCACATCAGCGGCTGAGCCGAGGCTTTATGAGGCGGCAGCAGCTGCAGCTCTCCAGCCCTCCTCGACCTGCCGCAGCGTCGGCGAGGTGTGGGTGGTTCTCATTAAAGATCAGTTTTCATCACTCTGCTCTCAGATGAACTACAGCAGCGGCTGGGCGTGGTGGTCCAGCGTCTGGGAGTCTCTCCAGATACGCTTTTTACCAGCATACAGCAATGTGGGGCAATTATAAAATGCACTCATTAACAGAATGTAAACACAGGTGTCCCTTCAGATTGTTTGGTTTTTATTTGGAAAGGATTTCAAGTTATGTGGGTTTTTATCTTTCTCTTTCAGTTTGAATGATTGAATGAATATGCAACGCAGTTTTTTAGATATATGAAATGTGGATTGCTTGAGAGTCAGAATTACCAAGAAACTTTGTTTGTCTCTTATCACTGTTAAATGAGGCCATGGCTGTTTGGTTGCATAATAATTTAAACAGGAGATTAAGCTGGATGTCTGATTATAATTGAACAATAGGCCACTGGGGCAGCTTCACTTGTTATTTTTAAACTATTTCTGGTGCTTTGTCTATTTTTATGGCCAATGTCCAGACAAAAAAAAACTAAAACAAGCTTGCATATGTATGTTCTAACGATGGGAAATGAGAAAAAACCTGTGATATGAATCATCTTTGATGCGACCCAACAGACCTTTGTCATAACACACGTGTTGACTGAAAATAAACAGTCACCTTTCTTTGCATACAGAGTTTTTAAAACCAGTTTTGCTGGACCTCTGATGTCATTGACTGGATTTGGAGGAAAAAAATGTTAAAACTGAACTTTTTAAGCACATGTAAAACATATTAGTGAGTCACATAATGAGGTGGGAAGCAAATCATTGGGACTCAAACTGGCCTCTACCACAAGGGATTAGCATACATCTAATTTGGTTAGATAAACAAATGGATAAAGTTTCCATCCATCTATTAATTTATCCATTTCAGTGTCAGGACATGAAGTATACAGCAAGTACAGAATAGAGCTGGAAAGCTGTACCACTCAGCTCTTAAATCAGCTAATTTCCACTCAGCAACACTGGCACCTGTTTTTGTGTGTGATGTAATAATCCAGCTAGAAAAAGCTGAAAGGGTTATATTGCAACCTGTTGTAATGCAGATTGACAATATATTGATTATTTTCCATGCATATACTTAGAGTGCAGTCAAACCCCATGACCTTGCTGAGCGAGCGTTGGTTTTAAGTTTCTGAGGCTGATGGTTGTGTCTTTCCTGCAACTTCTGGGTGATAAAAGTAGATGTGTTTATAGAAAGTGAAGTAGAAGTGGATGCACATCCAGGAAGCAAGCTTTATAAAGCAACTCTGCTTGTAGGTGTTACCCTGTTGGTGAGACGGTGTGATAGGGTGAAACATTATTTTTATACCCATATTAAGGTCAAGAGCTGCAAATACTCAGTCGCTGCTCGTTCCTGTGCGCGAGTTCTTCTATGAAAAGCCCGACTCCATTAACGTCTGCATCAGCATCAGTCCTGTTACAGCATCAGCGTTGAGAAACATCCACTGTGCAGCTTTTTATGTACTTCTAACAGTGTTTTTGAAATCCTAAATGGTGACAGCAGCTAGATTGACTTTCTGAAAAGTCGATGCTTCGGATCTCGTGATTTATCATCAGAGGAATCAGAAGATGAAACCAAAGAGCATGTTTTTATCTGCTGCTCACGTAGGTTCATATTGGCCATTGTGAGCAGATAGTGGTCAAAATCAAAGCTTTTTTGTGTATTTCAGTTTCTGGGTCTGGTGAACAAAACATTTTGCAATAAGGAACAAAATTCAACCTTGAGTACAGAAGGAAGGGATTATAATGAAAATTACTTTATTTATGAAGCAAATCATCAATGAAAATAATAGTTCCTGTTAGTTAATTATTATAGTCAGTTAATAAAGTTTATTAAAAGATTAAAGTTTCAGTTAGTTAATAAAGTTAATAGTTAACAAAAGGGTTCCTCCTTCTGTAGAACAGAAGAAAATGCACGTTTTGCCGTGTCTACCTTCCCATGCGTCAGTGTACTCACTTACAGATTGGAATTACAGGCCAAGCCTTTTTTTGGCTACTCAGGCAGCTTTCCTCCTGTGTGTCCTCCGATTGTCATCTAAGGCATGCTTTAGTAGGATTACGTTGTAATCAGGTAGAGAGAGACTCAGCCAGAGCGTTTTAGTTGCCTCCCACCAAGAAGGCCAACCATTAAAACTCAAGAAGAAGGGAGGATTAACCAAACAGGCGAAGTACAGCAGCTCTGAGGCACAGAAGTGCAGAGCAACACTCCCTCTTCACCTCACACTGCTAGCTCATAACCCGATCATGATAATGGAGCCGTAACCTTGCAGATGCAGGAATTACACTCAGTTAATATTTGTTTTTATGTTTTTAATGTGTACTCTTATTAGAGTTATTCAATCCAAGTGCTTTATAATTCCAGGTCTAATTAACTTAAACTAATCATAATGCATTGCAGGGAGCCACTAATAGGATTTGTGTTAGATAGATTTTATTCTTCCCTCTGAAGAAGAACTACTTTTGGTCTTCTTTGTTTGCTTTTTGTCACTTAAAATCCAACGATTTTAGTTCCAGGTTTTTTAATCTGAGAATTTTCTGTGTTATTATAGTTATATTCCCCTTAACATCTTTCTGTCTGCTAACTTGGATGAGGGATGGAGTTTCACGTGCCTGTGCCAATAGACTGAAATCCTACCTGGACACCAATACTCACCTGTCGCCACAGAAACAGAAACACAAGCCGATGTCAGGTGGACCGACGCTCAGGGCGCTGCAGGTTGATCCACTTAAGACATTTACTGGAATCATGTTGAGGACAAGGAGAAACTGAAAATAGTCCTTCATCTGTATGGTGATTATTCAGGAGAGTAATTAATTAATGACACAGTAACAGTGGAATAGTCCTCAAGGAAACATAGATAGAATAGCGAAGCAGGCTGTTTGACCTCATACACAAGGCTAACAATAAATTTGCATAAAGAAGTAATCCTTAAAAAGGGATTATAAATGATTAATTCACATGAAAGAGTTGGCACTGGGCTCCTTGTTTCTGCATGTTTACTCTGCTTAGTTAAGACAAGGCGAGGAAACTCCTTTTTATCCAAAGAGTCAAAGTAAGCTCTGATTGGTTAGCTCCATGGACCTGAACAGGCTCCGTTGGTCATTAATAATCAAATATATATATTTTTTTTTTACATTGGAGATTAAAGCTTTTGATAGTAAATGATCAAACTAGGGGTGTAACGGTACATGTATTTGTCCCGTGCCGTCACGGTACGGGCCTCAAGGTTCGGTACACGCAGACCCACGACGAATACGTCTGAGTGAGCTGCAGTGGCACAGACTGAACTGGCTGGTTCACAATCCATAACAGAATGTGGCGGTATTGCGCCAATGAGCTGAATGACTTGCCCGAAAGTTGCCAGAGAAATAGTACTAAAGAAGTATGAAAAGGACGAAGAAGTAAAGTGAGGGATTGTTTTTGAGTTTTAGAAGGCACCAGCTTAAATCAGCTGAATGGGAGTGTGGATGCGCATGAATACCGATGCATCCAGCATTGCACATGCACATCCAGGAAATACAACAGGCTAACGGTTTGGGCTCTAAAAATATACTAAATGATGTTTTTGCGACTAAATTATGGAGGCTACCCACTCAGGACACGCGGATTACATTGGACGAGCAGGATCGAGGAATATCGTTTTTGTGGACTGTTATGGACATTTTTCTTGGCTGCATGATGAATATCAAAGAAGTGTTCCAGAGTGTTAATCAGCATGAGGGTGTGTAGAAAATGAAGGTGCATCGTTCTGAGGGGGAAGTATTCTTTTAAAGGCACATTTATTTTTTTGGGAGTGTGTAGCATTTCTTTTTTCTACTGATTTTTTTCTGATTTTTATCAGTTGTGTTTCTTTTTTTTTTTTTTTTTGAAATTGTGCCAGTATAGTTTACTGTTGTAATGCAACATTGAAAATGTTTGTTAGAAAAGTGCTACCTGACTAGCTCCATCTATTTTTTAAGAATGATAGTTGTCCTAATGCATTTTATTCTTTTTATTAAATTTAGTTTTTACTTTTATAAAAGGAGATGGCTTTTACTTTGCACTTCGCAACAGACACTCAATTTGTGTCCGTTCTAAATAAATGAAAAGCTATATATTATTTCCGTTGTACCGAACCCGTACCGAACCGTGACCCTCGTACCGAACCGTGAGTTTTGTGAACCGTTACACCCCTAGATCAAACTGATAATTACCAAGTTGCGACATGTGGAGCGGCAGGCAGCTTCCTGCTGGCTGCAACAAATCCAACACAAAGGCACAAACGCAGAGATTGATCTCTGCACTTTAAAAATCAATGTTGGATCATTTAAAGTTCAGCTACAGTGATCTTGGCTCGGAGTAATGTGTTTGCAACGTTCCACAAATTTAATTAACTGGAAAATACTCGTTCGGTGTGGCAGATTTATTGTGATCAGCTGATTGATTCGTCTCTAAGACGCAGAAAAAACCTGCCATTGTGTGGTGGGAGCAGCTACAGCAGAGACAAAAATGTTAAAAACCAACCAGGAAGTTTTAGAAGTTTCTGTCAAAGATGGGAAGAAAGGAGAAAGAGAGATGAGATGGATCCATTTTACTGTGTGCAGGAGAATTGGAAACTCTACAAAACATGCTAAGTTGTGCTCCAATCAGATATTTAATATCTTTAAATGAGGAAGCCTAACGTAACTGAAATGCTATTTTTATTTGGTCAGTTAAAAAAGAAAATCCCATTTCCAAATTTGTATACATTTCTTATATTATCCAACAACATTAAAAACATTCAAAGACTGAAACTCTTTCAAATAATAAATGCTAATAGATTAATAACTGTAAATAACAATCATAATTTGCACAGAAATGTTTTGTTTTTTAGTTAACGTTTGTTGTTTTCTTGCAATTTTAATACAGACCAGAAATTAAATAAAGGAAGAAAAAAAGAGCGAGCAGACTCAAAAATGTAAGTGGGGGTGTCTGGCAAGTTTCTAACTAAAAAAAATCTAAACCGTAATACTTTATTTTGAAAATTAAGCAATTAATCTTTACCTATCCAATTATAACACAGTCATTATAGATTGGACTAATGTGGGTTTATTTTAATGAGATCACAATGAATCTGCTTAATCTGACTGTCTGTAAATGACCCTAAGATGACTCTGTTGTGCCAAAACAAATGCAGCTTAATTAAAAAACTTGAATAGATAATGAATATTTGCCTGTTTAAAAAGCTACATGGTTGTTATACTTCCTTGTTTATCATGATACTTCTTAAACCATCAAACGAAAATAATAGTTTCAGCAACAAAAACAAAAGAAATCTGTCGCCGGAGATGAGAAAGGTCTCATCATATGCTCTGGAAACTCACAAAATAACAGTAATCACTTGCAGTTGATGCCTCAATCATCAATGCTTTACTCAGGGTACATTTTGTTCCGTCTATGTGAGGCGTTAGCTCACTTCTCCGTGTAGAAAGAGTGTGTGTGTGTTATGAAATGCTTGTCTGAAAGCCTGTCTGGTCTTGTTGGTGAAGCGTTTGTGAAACTCGTTTGTCCCTCTGCACAGTTTGGTTACTTGTTTTTTAAAGGTTATTAATTGAAATAGCGTGAAAGAAACGATGGGGGGAATAAAAAGAAGCAGCGTAATGAGCTTATTGCCTTTCTAAACTATGTGTCTGTATTGTCTTTGCTTGACTGGCCTGTTGTTGCTCCACTCTGACCAGTTTACTGGCCCCAGCTCAAGTTGAATCCCTCTGAGTAAAAAGGAAAAAAGTGTGTAAAAAAATTCAACTTCCATTGGATTATTTAGCACAACTTCCATGGTTCTAGACTGCAAACAATCTTTAAAATCAACCATCTTTAAGGAAAAATGTTGAATAACGTGTTTGCTGCAGAGGCTACACAACACACACTGTTTAATATTCCCATCTTTGCTTTTAGCTCCTCTTTTTCTGTCAAAAGAAGTGAGCACTTTGAACAAACCTCTGCACAGCAGAAGCAACCCGAGCTTGCCAGCCGATGGAGAAAAGCCTCAGGAAATGTCCCTGTTTAGTGTCTCTGCTCAGATCAGTGGGCCTGTCAGATCTCTAATGCTCAGTGTTTGCACTTTTAAAGGCTTTTCATTCACTTCCTCTTGCTTGTTTTCACATTTGGGTTTGTGCTGTGTTAAACAGCTTGTGTTTGGTTCCTCTTTCGCCAGTGTGCGTCCTCATTCAGCTTATCACATTCCTTGAAAAGTGTCACGAGGACATTTTTGCTTGCGTACAGCAGTTGAAGTGTGAGAGTGCTGACTGACTGTTTTTCAACTTGCCACCCTGATGTTTTGTAAAACACTGTTTTAGTTTATTTTTTTTTTCTCTTGGCTAACATGCTATTCCCTTGTCAGAAAGCCCTGATTCATCATGACTTTCATAAAGGCAAAATGTCACCAGTGTGTTTTCGTATTATTGCTGATTCAGCAACCGTCTTGCATCCCGTCTCTTCTCTAAGCTCTTTCCAACCACTAAAAGTCTGTTGTTAGTTCTTTTCTTATCTTTTCTTTCCCTTTCTCTTTTGCTTAATTCCTCTGATGATATCCTCCTCGGTTTCTTTCCCACATAACAGCCAGTGTGTTGATATAGTTTCTGGCGTCTGACGCAGTGCCATAAAGCAAAATATTTCTCTGATGTGATGCTCCACACTAGTGAAGTCTGTTTTTTGGCCTCAGTACGTAAGGAATCTCAGTGTGCTGTTAAAACCGGTCAGTTTTAAGGAAGGAAAATTATGTAGTGACTAGGGATGGGAACGACACGGTTTTTGGACTGTCGATTGTCGTGACCCTTATGTCGACTTAAAAAATAAATAAATAAATAAAGCAGCGCCAATGCCTCGGGTGGAAAATATACTACACTATTGTAGCCTACTAGTTCATTTTGGGCTCAAGACATGGCTGTAAGGTCCAATATGACCATTAAAACATTGCTAATTAAAACAAGATTAAGAGTGATTTCAAATGTTTATTCAACATCATTGTAAACAAATGGCACGCGCTTCTTGCGACTTCAGATGGGCAGTGTACTCCGTGATATAGTCCTCTCCGAAGAATGTGACCATTGCATCCACCTGTTTCACTCTTTTTGCGGGACTTGTCATAAACGTGCACCGTCACCTGAGCTGCGTGAAGACCGGACAGCAGATCTCTAATCTCTCCGTGCACAGCTACCTTAACCTCGTCGTGCATTTGGCGTGGATCCAAAAGGATGAAAGGAAGGCTGCCTTGTGGGCGGTGCCGGTATTTTCAGGTTTCATTCAGAAGTGAGAGACTATCCACCGTCTGGTGTGAAATTGAATAAGGGTCAAGTGGACAATCAAAATCAAAATATTTTATTTCCTCGACATGTCGACACTCTTATTTTTTTGTCGCGGGGAGCTTATGTCGATTGTCGGTCGTTTTGTCGACAAAAAGTCCCACCCCTAGTAGTTACACTTCAGAGCAAAATTCCCTTTGTTCCTTGCAGGAAAAGAAAGTGTTTAGCGTATAAGAACCCTTAAATATCATTGTAATCAGCTTATACTACCATAACAAATGCTGCATGCATTTTAATGCCTAAAGAATGAAGAATAATACTTGGGAGATTTTCTTTTAAGCTTCAGAGAAAGAAAGAAAAACCCATTTTAGTGCAGAAGTTGCTGAACTCATCTGGTAAGGTCTGTTATTCTCAGCATGTGCAGTTTCCTGTTCCTGCTGCTTTTTTGAGCCTGTAACAACAGCAGGAAGTGTTTGTGTCCTTGTACTGTAGTGTTCTGCAAAAACAAAGACGAGACACAGAAAGTTAACAGTCTTTTATCGTAGATTTGTTGCTACACAGTTGTTATTGTAGGTTTGTTAACTTTTTACATTATTCCAACAGTTTGCAGTTTTACCATGTGGCTTTCTCTAGAAGAATCTGATATTTTCTCATGGAGTCACTTAGTTTCATGTCTGTTTGTAAGTAAGGAGACTTAAGTTTCCAGGACTCATACAAGCTATCTTAGATCACCCTTCCACTCTAAATAAAAGCTCTAAATAAAGGTACTTTGTTCAGGTTCTCTTATTTAGTTTCAAGATCCTGATTTGTCTTTATATGTTGTGGCATTGCAATGTTTCTGCCTTTGAGTTAAATGCTAATAAGCAGCATTGAAACGTGCAGTCTGGTGGCGATTCTTTAAGCCTGTTGTAGCAAATTTGTTACAAACCACTTCTGGTATTTTAATTTTTTCCCCCTTTTTTATCTATTTATTTACTCTTGTTAGTGTATTTAATTTTATGTCATTTTTTCATTTGTCATTTGTTTCCTAATAATATTTAACTGTAGTTTTTTTTTATTCCAGTCTTTTTTTCTATTCTTTTGCTGATCATTTATTTCACATTTGATAATAGTTTGTTTTATTTAGTCTTTTTATTTGTTTTTCACTTTCTCATTCATTCAGATCTGAAGTTTTTATTTGGCTCTTCAACAAAATGTAAAAAACATAAAATAGACAAGAATATTTTGCATATATGTACTGTCTGTTCCTTCTTGTGTTATGTCAAAATGATTGTGCCAATAATATTTACCCGGGGCAGAAAACTAGCATCAGAATGTATACAGCAGCGTTTAGAGCAAAGTTTTTACCATAAAGTTGTACAATAAATCTCAAATACGATTATTTGATGCACAGAATGTAAAAGGGTAAATGTCATGTCGACCTGTTTGAATATTAATGGTAAAGTATAATATAATTTTGTAGGCTTTGGTTAGCAATGAATTTTTTTCCCCATAAAGTCAAGATTTGGCTTACTAAATGAAAGATAATAAGAGATAAAAGGTCATGAGGAGATAAATTGCTTTATTAATTCTTAACGGCTCGAAAATTCAAGGGAATTTGTGTATATGAAAAAAAGAAAAAAAAAACAGAACATAAAAAAGCCTACAAAAAACATGAAAAACATAACAGAGTTTCTGGAACTGAACCCGCAGGTGGTATTTTCAGACTTACAGTAAGACCAGCAAAAGGGAGGCGAAGCTTAGAGATGCTTCATGTTAATGATTGCAGTCAGACTTATTGAGGTTGGAAGGGTGAATCTAAAGCAGGCCATGTCTTTAAGGTTTTTTCAGGAAGAGACTGGCTCTGTATGTTTCTGACCAGTACCCACCAATAAAGCTGCCAGTCAGGCAGTTTCGTCTGCGGTTGATTACTAATACCATTCTTTCCCATGTGCAGATCTGAATTTCACAAATGTGAGATTGCTAATTCATACGCAAATACACAGAATTTCTATCCTCGCATGTTTTAGACAAGCAAAATGGACATTTTTATAAATATTTATGAAGAGAAAACTAAAGGTAAAGTGGGCACGGTTGATCTAGAAACACATTTTATAGGTAAATTAATGAAATAATAAATAATTAAAGAAGTAAAAAAATAAGTAGTTTTTTTTCTGGTTTAATTATGACGTTTTGCATTTCCAGCTCATACTGAAGACTTTCCCACCTCGCAGTTCTGCACATTTTCACTTGTCTGGTCTCAGGTCTGTGGGTCGCGTCGCGATGACTCATCCTGTTGCTTTGTGTGTCTGAAAGGAGACGCAACGCCTTCCTCATTTGATTGAAAGAAAGCCTTTGTTTTCACCCTGTAACAGTCTCATACACACTCCTGCCTCAAGTCACACCCTGGCCTCTTTGGAGAGTCTCCAGGCTCCGGTCAGGTCGGGCCCCTCTGCTCGGACTTTGACCTCTTGTTCTCAGATCATGAGCTGAGCTGTTTTTATCCTTATTGACTTTTTATTGAATCCAAATGAAACATTTCAAACACTTTTTGAATAGGACAGAGACGGTTAAAAAGGTGGCAGATGAGTAACCAAGACATGACACATTCAGAGTATTATGTTTTGAAGTGAAATAATTCCCCCACCTTTTCATTAGATTCATGCATCTTCTTCTTTGAAGACTCTGAAGTTGAAGTCAGCGGATGTGTTGGCTTTATATTTGCACCTGTGTGAGCTATGAAGCTCTTCTCTCATTGCTTTCTGTTGCGCAAGCTGTTTTGACCATTTTCTCTCTTACTTTGACCTGAAAGCGGCGTATCAACCCAACTTTGGTGCAGTTGTTTGATTATTTCTAATATTAGGTTTAAACACATTTCAGGGCTCTCTTTGCTCCATGAGTATATGAACACGGGAGAAACCATCAAACCAAATTTTATCTAACCAGCTGGTGTTGTCTCGTCTCCCCCTGCAGGATCCGGAAGGGGGTGTGGTTGTGCGTCCCCATTCTCGCACCTGGTGTTGGTGCATGTGCCTTGGCCTTGCCCTCATCCTGTTTGGGATGGTGTTCACAGGAGCCTACGTGTATCGCCATTTGGCACATCAGGTAAGCCGAAAACCTGCCTATAGCTGCATTTCCATTACCTCTAGAATTGCAAAAAAAGTAAATGTCACACAAAAAAATAATCAGATATGGATTAAAAGCTCTTACGCTCTCATGTAGTTAGTTTTCAGACGTATTGATATAGAAATATTTCACAAAAGTGTAATGGAAACACTTTTTGATGTGATGTAAAGATATAAAGATTAGTTTCGATTCAATTTAAATTGCAATTCTGTGAATTCTATAATATTGCAGATTTTTGTGTGGAAAAAAAAATTTTATTACACAAAATCTTTTTGCTAGTTTTTTTTTTCTTAATTTCAATTAGAAAAAAACAACACAGTAGCCAACCAACATTCTGCTATTATAATGCCCAACAAGACATGTAAAAAAGATGAATGAAAATAATAACAACAATTATATTTTTTTTAAAAAGTAAAATAAAATTTTTGCATTTTTTACATTTTTGAATAAAAAATCCTTATATTCTGTTTTATGATTCAATTTTCCCACCTCTAGTAAATATGGCGTGGAATGTATTACGGATGGAGACTGAGTCTTTTTACAAATAATTAAACAGGAAAATATAACTTTTACGTGAATGGTTATGCCAGAAACACAATTCAAACACTAAATTTCGGAAATATTGCTTTTATTTTGAGAAACACTGGAATGGAAACGCAGCTAGTGTCTGGCCATGATTTAAAGAAAATGCATATCAAAAGGAAAAGCAAAAGAAACAAAAGAAACTGAAGCTGGATTGGGAGTAGTACACTGGGGAAACATTCACATCCTGCCTCAAATGAACATGATTTTTTTTTCCATTACATAAATATTGTAATCTATTTTAATCCACTCTTCATTTGTAGGAGTCTTCTGGCGCCCATTTCCCCGTAAGTGCTTTTTTACTAGCTATCAGGAAAACATTGATCAAATATTTATCGGCAATCCTTTTCACTGGCCTCACAAGTATTTGAATCCCTTTTTATGAAGTGTTTAAAGAGATAGGAAATGTTTCCTTTCATGATTATTGTCCGTACTTAAATCTATTCCTGCTGAATAAACTAGCAAGACCAGAATACACAGGGAAGATTTGCCATTTGTTCACAAGATCTGCAGCACATTTGCTTTGTTTTGATTTGGTGTTCTGACAAATCTCACCAAACTCTTCCATCCAAACTCTGTGACAGAGAGCTGTCTGTTTATTTTTCGCCATGCTGCTAGTTACATTGAGAACTGTCCCTCATTTTCCCTTTATGCTCAATGTATTTGTAATTTCAGTCTTTTTTTATGTATACATCATTTTTGTCTCCACATTTCTGCTATCGTTTCTCGTATTTTGTGTCATTTTTTAAAATTTCTGTCCCTCATCCTTCAGCAGGAGGAAGACCAGGTGTTCATCTGTGGGGCGCGGTATGTCGAGGAGAACTACATGATCCGGGAGGAGGAGGATGTATGTTAAAGGACACGTTACAGCAAACGTATGCATCCGTAGCCTTCCTTGCTCCAAACTGGCTAAGTATTTGTCCTAACTGCTCTGTAGGTGGAGGTGGACCTGGGCAATGGGTACCACTTGCGGCTTCTGGAGGAGAGGATCCGGGTCCTGGAGAGGGAGCAGGTGGAGCTCATTAACGTGCCTGTGCCCGAGTTTGAGGATGGAGACCCAGCTCAGATCGTTCACGATTTCCAGCGGGTGAGACGGCTCGAACTCTCACATTGATATGGCTCATCATTCCTTATTTAGCCACTGATTTTAACTTTGTGCACAATCAGTATCAAATATTTAATCAGTGATTATTATCTGGTTATTTCTTGCTACTCACTAATTTGTTTTTTATTCTCAGAGTCTGACTGCTTACCTGGACCTGAACTTGAACAAGTGCTATGTCATCCCACTCAACACCTCTGTTGTCATGCCTCCCAGAGACCTTCTGGAAGTTCTCATCAACATGAAGGTAACAAGTGGCATCCGTGCAACTTTTCAGGGAATGTTTATCTGTCAGTCTCTGATCCATTTGTAGGCATTTTTGAGGGACGGAGTGGGGGGCTGTGAGCGTGAAACCCATCAAACTTTGAGCTAAGAGCTAACAAAGCTAACCCGGAGCTAACGGGAGGTATTTGGCTATCAAAGGAAGGCGGGTTAAAGCTGAGGCGCACTGTAAGCCGCTTAAAAACTGCAGTTGTGCTACTCTCGGCCTCATTTTCCCGGATATCTAGCAACTGTCAATCCAAAGGACCTGCCCCTAATTATGAAGAATTTTAGAATTGAATAACATTGAAACAAATTAGTCAAGATTTTTTCCCTCCCCCAGTTGTCATGAAGGTTAACCTGACCCTTTAAAGCTAAAATTGTTTTTTGTACCAGGCTGTAAACATGTTTAATTCTAATATAAAGTTTCCCTTTTTAACGTGGGAGTCAATGGGGAATTGCTCTGTTCTACAGCACACCTAGTGGAGGAGGGGGGAACTGCAATTTTTTGGCACTTCTACATAGGCTTCACATTTTTAAGTCATAGGTAGCTTGTCCAGGACCCAATGTTGTTGCTTTGCCCTGTCTGTCCAGGCTGGCACATACCTGCCCCAGACATACCTGGTCCGTGAGGAGATGATTGTGACCGAGCGCCTGGAGCACGTCGAACAGCTCGGCTTCTTCATCGCCAACCTCTGCCTTGGCAAAGAAACCTACAAGCTGCAGCACAGAGACAGGATTCTTGGTACGTCTGAAGTCTTCTTTTAGTTATGTTATTCTGAATATTTTAATAATCTTTGTTTTTATCTTGTGGTGCACATTATACCTCCATCCTATAATGACAATAAAGGCTAGAATGTCAGCGACTCTGTCCTTTAATAGACTTTACTGAGTGCTGAGCACCTCTTGTCTCGAAGGAGGGAGCAAAAATCCGCTCAGTATGTCCTCACGCAGCATTACGTAATCTTATCTTACAGGTATGCAGAAGCGCGAAGCTCTGAACTGCCACAAAATCCGTCACTTCGAGAACAAGTTTGTGATGGAGACTTTGATCTGCGAGCCTTAGACGCCTCGTCGCCTCACCGCAGCTCTTAAAGTCGCTGGCGTGCAGTGAGATCCTCTCCTGTCTTTCTTCTGTCCTTTTACTTCAGGTAGTTCAAGTGAGTGAGGGGAGTGAAATGTGAAGTTGTTTGGTAAATATTTGTTGACTATTTTTTAAAGTAAAAATAAAAATAAAGGTGAAACGAGTGATTTTCCACTTTCTTCCGGGAGTCTTTATAGAAAAGACCTAGCTTAAAGTCAGCCGAGTATTCAAGTTATAAATTATTTTAATCAAAGCAAATGCAAAAAATAGCGTAAAAATTTATTTTAATGGACATGGGTTATTTCCCTAATTTAATTTAGATATAATTTCAAGATAAAAGGCAATTGTTTTTTTCACCTATCCTATTTTTTCTCTTTTTTTGTAACCTTATCAGTCCAGGGAAACTTTGTGTTTTTTTGTATTTGTCTGCTGTAGCTATTATTACACTGCACCAGTTTTCCGAACTGGAAAATTACCTTAAAGCAAGAGTGTGGAGGTGTTTTTATCTTCTTTAGCTTTAAATGCATTTGAGAAATCAGAAAAGAAAAAGGAAGGCAGAGCGCAAAGAAAGCACACATTTATGGTATAAAACTTTTTCACAGGCTTGTCTCTTTTTCTGAATGTGTAATTTTTTGGATAATTTTTTTCTCGTTTTACTAATTTGTGTATATACTGTCATCTCTTTAAAAATATGAACAGACCAACAAAATAAACAAAATAGAAAAAAAAATCTGTATTGTCTGTTTTTGCTTATATGTTATTTATTTAATGAGTCATCCAGTTTCTGTCCTGATTATACTTCTGTACTTTGACATTTTGCAACTTTCACCTAATAGTCTGAATACTACTTCAGCCACCGATGGTAGTATTACTGTATCATGAGGACCGGACCTGATGTGGTGAGCGGTTGGCGGCCGTCACATGCCGTCGTCTTCTCAGATACTGACACAAGATCAGCTGTCTCTGCTCAGCCTGCCATCTGATCACAGTGGAAATTTGTCCATGATTAAAGTACTGATGAGATGACCTTGAATAGGAGGATCATGGGATGCAGGCCAGGTGTTAATAAGGTGAACTGTGGGTCACCTTGATGGACCACAGAAGAGCAGAACTCCTATATGGAGTTGATACAAGAGGGGTTTTTTTGTATGTATATTTATTTATGTAGATTTTTTAATACCTTGGCATTCACCTGAATTTTTTTTTTTGTCTGACATTGTCTTAAACAATGTGCTGTTTTATCTCAAGTTTATGATTTTTCCGGATGAGGTTTAGTAGCCATAACACATGGCTCTCACACTGAAAGTGTTCTGTAGTCTAAAGTACTTGTAGAAGTATCTGAACTTAACAGGAAAAGCTATAACAGATTATATTAAGGGCTGATTTTGAAAATGTTTTATTCAAAATAAAGTATTGCAGTTTAATGTCTGGGCGTTCAGATCTGCTTTCCTCTTACCATCTTGTATGTAATCTGAATTATTCAGAAAAAGATCCACTGAGTTCTCCTAGAACCAGGTCCTTGTAATTCCTGTGCAACAGTTATTCATTCATTGAAGTTATTAATATTTGCTATATGTTTGTAAATAATATGTAACAAATACCTATTTGTCCGATCTAGGTTTGGATAGTTATGATTTTTTTGTGATTAGAACTTAGATAAATCATTAAATTAATACCAAAATTTAGAACATTTTTCAAAATTTTTCTGCACAAAGACTAAAAGGCTTGATAAACAGCTATTATGGCAGACATTCAGAGCGTCACACACTGAATAACTGCACATTTTGGCTCCCTGGCATGTTATTCTGGGGTGTGATGGCTTAAATCTGATGACAGCAACATGATCTGTGACTGTGAATAAAGCACCAAATCTCTGCTGCTTTGCTGAGGGTTTAAATAAGGACCAAGTCTTTGCACTCTCTTGTGAAGCTTTGGGCTCTGATTACACGCTGGACAGGTGAGATGCACAAAATCTCCATCTTCTCATGTCGTCACCACATTTGAATGTGTTTCAAGTATCTTATCATTTCAAAAAATTGCTCAATACCGAGCAGGCAGAGTGTGAAAACTGGGGGAAATGGTGACATTGCAGTGACTGCGCAGAAAATAAACATTGTTGAGTTTGAAAAGACCTGCCAGTATATGCAGTTTGTTTACATGTCAAACAGTTTACTTGTAAACCAAAAACAAAGATCAGGTTCCACCGGCTTTTTACATGGGATTTGTAACTTTCAGTTATACAGCCAAGCCATGAAACTGCTTTTTTGTTATAATTAATCCAGCAAAAACACTTTTCTGGTTTTATTTTAACCAAAAACATCACAAAATTAAGCAATTTTATGGCAATAAAATAAAATGTTAAGCTCAAGGATCACATCTTTATTTCTACTTTTTATTTTAACTTTTTTCATGCTCTTATTTTAAGTGCTCGAGCATATCATTTTTCAGTTAATCAGTTTATTTTTTGTCTTTTTGTTGTTGTTTTTTTGTTGAATTCAGTGGCTTCTGTAGTTCATGAAATTCCATTGTCTTGTTGTAGCTTCACATTACTAATAAACCAATCTGAAATCTCATTTTGTGTTTCTTTCAATGGAAATTTTAATCTTCAAGAATAGAACATTTTGAACTCGTTTAACTGGTTTTCCATAACTAAAACTAACATCATAAACGAGCAGGAGATATAGTTGTTTTATGGAGGTTATTGAAAATACGTGTTAAGATTATTTTTAGCATTTTTATTATCTGATTAAATGCCTTAAATTCAAAGAAAAAGTTATCACAGTGATATCATTTTAAAGTTTGGGTCCATGAAAGGAACAAGCCTGAACCGTCTTCAAAATTTTACAACTCAAAAAATGTAGCAGCCCATGAGCAGGACATAGTTTGTGAGAATCATAAAAAGACTACAACTCCCATCATCATGTACAATTCTTCCTCGCGCTTGCCGTATTTATATTTTCTTGAGCGACTCTCTAGTGTCTCAGGACTTTTAAAACTAGCCCTTATCGTTTAGTTTAACAATGCCACTTTTGCTTTTGTGAACGTTTTAAAAGGTGAGTTACTGTTTTTGTCTGTCATTATAAGATGGAAAAATAAGCTTTGTGTCTCTTGGGCGCTGAACTTAATAACTCACTAGCTGGCTGCCTATGTTTCTGTTTCCATGGCAACAGACGTTTCACAACGAGTAAACGGTTGGTGTCTCTTAATAAAAGTTACCTAAATATTAAATAAATGACCGCCCTCGTGTTGTTAAATTAATTCGCAAGTCTAAAAATATTACTTTGACAACTGTTCTTTGTTTTGAACTGACTTTAGACTATTTATTCGACAACTATCTGCATAATGGCGCTGTGGTTGTGAGATATAATTTATGTCATTAAGAGAGTTAACTACCGCTTAATGACATCCTTTTTTTAAGAAAAAGAGTAAAAATGGCAGCAGCACTTTTGTAAATAAACAGTTGTATTATTCAGGCGAAAGTATTAATATATTTTCCTTATTCTTCTCAGGTTCAAATTTAATTCTTCCCATTGTCAGGTATCTGACCATTAATGATATGGACTTTTATGATTAATTTCAACAAATATTTTTCTAGTTCACGCGCAAAATTATTTATATTAATTTGATTTGATGTTATCAATTGAAATTGCAGAGTTGCCTACCGATTTTCATCGAGTACAGTTCTGTAAAATTGACTGTTTTCTAGCTAGTTTTAGTCCAACAATCCACTGAAAAAGGAACTAATAAGACTAATCATAAATATAAATAGCCAAATCCAAAATTATTACAAAATAAATGTAACTGGCATTAAAACATGTTCTTCCTCAGAAAAACTCCTCTGAAATGCAGAACCTGAAATGTGTCCCCTTGCCCAGATATCTCTGTAAACAATATTTCTGTTTCAATATTGGTGTCTGTCACAGGTCCAGGTGTTATGAACGACTATGAGATTATCCGACAGATTGGAGAGGGTGCGTTCGGGAAAGCTTTCCTGGTCAGACACAAGAAGGGAAATGACAAGCAGTGTGTGGTCAAACAGATCAGCCTCAGGAAGGTACAGCAGCAGTGGCACACTGTTTTTGTTTTGTTTTTGTTTGGTTAAGGATTAGCTGATGTTTCTTGTGTACAGTAAATGTTACATCTTTTACAGCAGAACCATGAGTCCAGGATCCTTCAAATATATGAAGTGTTGGAGTTTTATTAATTTAACAAGCTGTCACCCAGCTGTTAATTTACAGTTTTAGTGCTGCAATGTTGGTTTAAAAGCATATTTTCTGCCCAGATGTCAGCGAGAGAAAAGGAAGGGGCCAAGAAAGAGGTGACACTCCTGTCAAAGATGGAACACCCCAACATAGTTACCTTCATCAAATCATTTCAAGGTGAGAGTGTGAACATCCAACCACAACATCTGCTGGCTCATGTAGGTTTTATACCTGTGATTTAGTATTTCATGCATATCTGTGTAGAGAGCGGCTGCCTGTATATAGTGATGGAGTACTGTGATGGAGGAGATCTGATGAAGAAGATCAACATGCAGAGAGGACTTCCCTTCACTGAGGAGAAGGTATGCACGTCCACTCTATCCCAAACACAATCCTCATCTTTTATTTTCTCTAACCTTAATCCAAGAATTTACTATAATATTATTTAATTTGTGGTTCATCTGAATAAAAAGTAGGCCCCTGTAACTCTAATTTTGTGAGAATTACCATTAACACTGTCATTCAGAAGGGACTTGCCTGACTCCTGAAGTAAAAGTGATGTGAATGTTTCTCAGATCATAGACTGGTTTGTTCAGATTTGCCTGGGTCTCAAACACATCCATGACAGGAAGATTCTACACAGGGACATCAAAGCTCAGGTAACTGACCCACTGCTCCAAATTGTCAAACATCAAGTTTTTTCATGTTCAAAACCAGCGTTATCTTTTTCCAATACACACCTTCTTGTAAAATTATTTACTTTGAGATCATTGACCGTGTTTACATAGCTTCAATCATTTACATCAGAACATCAGATATGTAAATCAGACACATACATATCCCCTCGCCAAGCTTGTTATGCTGATTTATCCATTCATCAGTCTAGAACAAATTTATATCTGTGTTATTCAGATCTTCACAGCTTTGTAATAGCTCTACAATCCAAGCTGCTCTGAGGAGTTCTGTTTTAGATTGGTGCATTATATATATATATATATATAAATACTTATTATTTTTTAGAGTCAGACCATAACTGTCTAATAATAAGCACAGTGATGGCGTTTCTGGGTTTTGGATTTGAATGGCACATTAACAGGCTAAAATAAAACTGCCGTAATCTACTCTGTCTTACAGAGTATTTTTTTCCCCCCATTTGTCTAAAGATGGTTTTTGACAACTTTGACCTCGTTTCCAAAGTTTAGCTGACAACACTGTAGAAATTGGTGTGTGGTGCCGATGGTGGTAGAAGTTAGATGTCTTCTATATCCTCATGCCATCTTATGGATTATACTTTTATCTGCTTCATACGAAAGAGGTATACTTTATAAAACAATATAGAGATGTAAAACACGTAAGAAGACGACTAACTTCAAACATCGCCACATGACACCACCTTTTACAGTGTTGTCAGGAGGCTACGACGCATCCAATCAGGATAACTCTATCCGAGGCTTGTGATTGGTTGGAACTGTGGCACATTTGTAGCACTACATCAAGTTGTGTGAGCATCCGCGCAGCTAGTGTCAGTGCACAGACCGAGGGATTAACTCTTGATGAAAGTAACTCTGTTGCTTTCTCAGAAAATGATTCTGTCTCCACAGTTGGGAGCAAGCAGAGATACATTTTATGTGGATAAAATAAATTTTTATTGTGTCTGATTAATTTTTCTTTTAGCGTTAGAAACATTTTGCTCAAAATGTAATTGATGTGTCTTCAAAAAGTTCTTGTTTGCACTCAGATTTGCTCTCTGCTCACTCAAGAATGAGGCACAATAATAACACCATATGTATAAGAAAGGCTGATATCTTCTGAGGTGGTTAGTGACGTAAAGAACTTGAGAATCACTGATCTATAAGATGAAAAGCTACTCTGACCACAGCTGCAGCGTTTGATCGTAAACTGAGCTGACCACCGTATGTAAGCTTCGAAACCCCCAGAGTGTGCTCCATGCATTCCTAGCAGGACATGTACATGGTGAACAATGTTATCCACAGTCCCTGAGGTTAGGCTTTTTAATTAACAGGCATGATCATTACAGAGCTCACTGGGTTGTACAGCTGAACTGTCCTGAGATCAGTTTTGTTCTGAACAAAGGCCGTACTGTGTGCCAACTCCCAGAATATCTCAGGAAGAGTGACCACAGACTGCATCTCTGTTCACAGCCATCACTATCTATCATCGGTCGTATCTGTTTTCACACACAAACACACATACACACAAGGGCACACAGCACAAGCATGCTTTCATTCCTGCTCTCCCTTCGGTCTAGAATATCTTCCTAACCAATGGAGGGATAAAAGCAAAGCTGGGGGACTTTGGAATCGCAAGAATGTTGAATAAGTAAGTCAGTGCCATTTCCACTCACACATGCACACACACAGTGCAGCTGTCCATCATGGAGCACATAATAACACATGGAAAACATCCAAACAACTGATTATCATTCCACAAACCGTTGATCGGGACTCATAAACATGGCTGTGGAAATGATAGTCCGCCTGTGGTGTTTCGCTGTGATAGGCAGTTTAAATGTAGGAAAAATTGTGTAAGACATGTGTATTACATAGTGGTGCTTGTAACTTTGTGAACCCTCTAGAATTTTCTGTATTTCTGCATGAATATGACCTGAAATATTATCAAATTTACACATAAAGAAAACCAAATCCTTTTTCCATAAAGAATCTTTGTGCTTTGGTTAGGGCTGGGCAATAATTTTTTTTTGTTGTACTCCAAAAGTAGTAGCACCACGAACTTATTTAGACTGAAACAGAGGCACCCCACAAGCAGCCCGCAAACCCCTGCTAAAATGCAACCCACCTTTGGGGAGTCTTTTTCACACAACAACCCTTATGAAAAGATGTGTACCTGGTGGAAAGCACGCATGGATGCAGTCACAATGTACAATGCAAAAAACATGGTGCCCATATATACGATGGAAAAATCCGGCTTCATTCAACTGCTAAAATGTTGGACCCCAGGTATGTACTTCTTAGCCATCCCTCACCTGTACAACTGCATGTTTAAAAGTTATATTTCATTGTTTATAGTGGTAGGGCCTGCCAGCTTGTATTACAAGTTTGTTTCACAACAGCTGCGCTTTGAATTTAGGTCAACTCCCTGAACGGATGATTGAAATAAAAGCATGTTTTGCTATAAATTCTATAGAAAAAGACAGGAAGATTAAAAAAATCGATTCATATTGAAAATCGGATTTGGTTTTAAAAAATCTGACATTTTATTTTTTGACCATATTGCCCAGCCCTGTGGTACTGTTGCAATGGGCTAATGCTGTTTTATATATGAGGACATAGAGTACCAAGCTGTAACTTCAGTGTCAGATTCAGTTTCACTGAAAACCGTTATCATTATTTATGTTCATCATCTCAAATAAGCTTTATTAGTTAGTCTATGATATGTTGCCTACTTACCGCAGCAACATATCAAAGACGTGCATTTGCTGAGAAGCGCTTCTCCGATGCTTCAGTCAGTGTAAAAATAGAAACCACATAGAAAATCAAGATTTCTTGTGGTTGCAGCTCAGCTCGAGCTGCGTCTGAGATGCTTTTCTCATACAGCAGGTGTGGAGGCCCTCATTTTTTAATATGGGAACGGAAATAAAGACGGTCGCTTTCTGCACCCACCACGCTTCCAGTGTGAAGCTGAACATTTTAAACTATTTATAAAGACAATGTTTGCAGAGCTGAACACTTCTTTCTGCAAAACATCCACTCAGTTTTTCTCAATAGGTCCCCAGAAAAAATATCATACATACAGTAGGACATCATTGCACTTAAGTAGAAAAGGAGTAGCTACAGTTTCTATGAAAATTCACTCTCTATGTGTTGGACCTCGACTGAATGTGCTGGTTTTGTAAACTGTGCAGCACCATGGAACTGGCCAGGACTTGTGTCGGGACACCGTACTACCTGTCCCCAGAGATCTGCGAGAGTCGGCCCTACAACAACAAGACGTACGTATGTGAAGCCGCCAGATACCGTCCTCTGTGGCAGTAATGATCCCTTACAGGTGTCAGCCATGACATCATACCACCATCATCATTGTTCTAACCCATCATCAGATGACGATGCCCATCCATCTAAATAACCCAAACCACCATTTCACATCTCCTTTCAGTGGTATTTTTCTTTTGCACTTTCCTTTTGCTGACAGTTTTTTACAATTAATTTAACATGTTTTTCATTAGAAAATTGTCACATAATATATTATCAAAACAAATACCCACTCTATTCTTTTAAGAAAAAAGTACAGTGAAAGAAGTATTGATTAATACTAAATATAAAACAGAAAATAGAATAAGACTGGATAGTTTGGGAAACGGAAGGGATAGATTTCAGTTCTAGTGTAGAAAATTTGATATATTTCTATTTTTAAGTCTTTATTCTCTGTACTTTGCTAATTATTACTTATGTTTGGGCTATTATTTGTATTAAAAACTATCTACATCTGCAGTAAAAGTGCAATTTAAATGTTTTTTTTCACTAATCAAAACAATATTGTTTTGGAAAAATGTAAAATATGTATCATTGCATAACTGCTTTTTTCTGTGATGACTTGATTTAAACATTTCTTCCTCTACAGCAGTGTAATATAATTTTAGGCAGTGTAAAGATTACAATCCAAGTGTTCTCCCCCACATCCCTCACAACCTTTCCCTCATAGACCACTGTATAATCCCAGAGGAAAGTCTGCTGGTGAGTGGGAACCTGCGGGCAGAGGATGGAAACATTGCATGCATGCAGGGGGATTTAAAACATGGCAACAAATCCAGAAGCTCTAAATAGTTTTTGGCTGAGGTAATACATTTTCCATAAAGTGTAAATGCCATCTAGGGGTCAAGTCCATTCATGTTGGGAACAAATCCAAATCTTTTTCCCAGCTTTGGTGAGTAAACTATGATCGGAGCGTCGCTCTGTTGCCCCGGCTGAATTGAGTTCTGACCCTGTGAGAGTCTGAGTTTTTCCCTGGCTGTGGCTCTTGATCAGCCTGTGGGCGTAATAATAGTTTTTGGTTGTGTAATCATCCTGACAGGATCTGGTTGAGCTGCAGCACATTCACTTAGAGGGGTGTTCTTCTCAGCAAGAACATGTACAAACACATACAGAGACACACATTGATGCCTGCTCGCAGTAATCTTGCTCATGCAGATCATCTCTCACGATTCTATTCTGTCTCGCTTTGTGCGGATCATTGTTCTGTTCTCCTCTGCAGCTTTGTTTTGATGCAGCTAAGGTCAGAGTTATTTCCTTCGTCCCACACTCACTCAGTTGTTTGTATCGCAGAGATGTTTATTGACACCATTTCCACTCTGACTCTGACTTCCACTTCAACTCTGGAGTCTTAACTCGAAAACAGATTCTTAACAAGCCCTCATTCTCAAAGACTAAACAAATTTTGGTCCTCACAAAGAGAAAATGTCAGCACTATAGTACACACTCTCTCTCCCTCATACTTGATTCTCAGCCAAGAGGGCAAAAGCCAGATCTGTCTTTTTTTTTTACTGGACATTTTGTCAGCGCTGTCCTCGGTTTAGTGACTTCTCATCTCCTAACATTGCTGCTTCTTCCCCACGTTTATGACTTCAGCTCAGGGGAATTATGAAATCTGTTTTCAACATCCTGTTTCAACATGAAACATGTTGCGTTATATAAGATGTACTGAATGTGATGTTAAAGGATGAACTCAGAGACACTCTTGATTAATGTGCTTGGCTGAAAAACATCGCCTGGGAAGATATTTGCGGTTGATGTAATAAAATCAGGCAGTCTGCCTATGAGGTGGATTCAGTTAGATTAATGTCTGTTTGTGTTTCTACGTGTGTATCCTCTCTACAGCGATATCTGGTCCCTGGGGTGTGTCCTGTATGAACTCTGCAGCCTGAGGCATCCAGTAAGACACATCAACAGTTGCTTTACATTCACAGCCGCTTTAACCTTGGACTAATGCTAGCGGACCTGTAGAAGGCTAGTGTTGTTTTGCACTAACCTACCTCACAAAATGTCACTTTGAGATGCTGAAAAGACCCTAAAAGGTGACTCCACAGACATTTAAGATATGCTTTGATCTGGATTAAAATAAAAAGGGAAAGGCCATCTCATTCAAGCCAACCAAAGCATCTTTTTATGTTGTGCAGATGTGGACCATAACAGATCAACTAAACTTATCAGAGGCTAAACAGAGGCTCGTTTAAAATGTTTTTAGGGCTACATAAGGGAAAAAGGTGGGTCTTCTTGATATATCCTTAAAAGATGATGTCCAAGGACACGTGGAGTTTGGCGGCAAGTTGGTTTTTAACTAAGGGTGAGAAAATTGCATTGAAAAATTAAATATAGGGATTTTTTATTTCACAATTTTTTTCATAATCTTTTTTCAAGAAAATGCAAAAAAATAGAAAATACTTTTTTAGTTTCATTTCTATTATTATTTTTATTAATCTTTTTTACTTGTCTTGTCGGCTGTTATAGTAGCAGAATGTTGGCCTGACTACTGTGTTGTTTTTCCTCATTGATATTAAGAAAAAAAAACTAGCAAAAATATTTTTTGTAAATTAATTTTGTTTTCTCCACAAAAATGTGCAATATCAAAGAATCACAAGAATCACATTTTAAATTTAATTGGCACCCATGTGTGTTTTTTTCTTGTCACCTGCAGTTTGAGGGCAGCAGCCTGCGGCAGCTGGTCAGTAAAATCTGCAGAGGCCGCTACCCCCCAGTACCCAGCCGCTACTCCCACGACCTTCGCCTGCTAGTCACCCAGCTCTTCAAGGTTTGACATACATGTGCTTTTTTTATTTTTTTGTGTTTGAGGTAAACAAGTATGTGTACACAGCACACCTTTGAAACTGGACTTTTGACTGGCACTTTAACATCAGTTACTTAATGTTATTATACGCCATTTATAAAAGTCTGTTTCTTTTAGAAAATAAATCCCCAAAGTTTCAAAATAAAGCCTCAAAATAAATCCTAAACATGAAGACTGGGTGGACTTTTCAGTGTTGTTACATAGTGTAAAAAAACAAGAAAAACTTAAAGTTTCTAAAAGTAATTACAGAAGCTTATATTAGTATGTGTCAGAAAGTCAGAATAAAGACGACATGCAGTTGCTTTATTCAAGATTCATCTTGACTTTTAGTAGCTTTGCAAAATAGATCTGATTTTAAGATAACAAACTAGTTTAAGATTTTAAATAACTATATTCTAATATATTATTTAAAGCAGGCTTAAAGTCTGTAGATTCATTTGATGATAGACACAGATCTAAACAAATGCATTTCCAGACAAATTTCAAGGCCTAGCTCTGTAAAAAAGTAAAATTATTCCAAGGATATGATGCTTCATGTAATTAGTACGTCCTTAGTAATTTAGTAACTTTTTTCATTTCCATTAGACTTAATTTTATATTCTAAAGAACTTGGAATTATTAGTTTGGTCAGATGTAGGTTTATAAGTTTGGAAAATTGTTAAATAAACTTTAAATTTGCATCTTATCCAACAAATACTGTAACTGCGCTGTGAATTCTTTAGTTTATTTCAAATGTAAGGTTGTCAAATATTCTCCCGTTTGTAGAGCTTTAAAATGCAATTTGATTCATGGACTGAATAAAATTTAAAAGATATTCAACCCTGAAGCTCATAAGTGATGTTTGTGTGTTAAATGGTTTTTGCTGTCTGGTGAGCTCACACATCAACACATAAACACTGTTTCAGGTCAACCCTCGGGACCGGCCCTCGGTTAGCTCGGTCCTCAGACGTCCCTTCTTGGAGAAGCACATCAGCAAACACCTGGATGGTCAGGTAATGAATCTCGTGGTCTGTGGATTTGTTCACCTAACTGTCATCTCAGTGAAGGGATGTTGTCTATGTTTGGTAGAACTGCTGGAAAAAAAATGAAGACATGTATGAAGCTGAGTTTTTGCTTTTTTGGGGGGGGGGGTTGTTTATACTTTTACTAAAATAAATAGACTGGCATAAGCAGATTCAGGTTAAGTTAAATTCACAGATAATCTTAAATAAAGCTGCAACATTCATTTTATACAGTGCAGTTCAGAAATCTTACAATCTTACACCCTTCAAATGAAAATATATTACAAAGCAAAAATAAAATTTGCATATTTCTAACAAAGTAGCAACTGAATATTTGTCCAGCCTTATTCTCTAACACTTTTTGAACCCTCTTAGACCTGTATTTAAGTAGTAAGAGTAGGATTAGTTCCCCAGGCATCTTGAAGGACTTTCCGAAGTATTTCTTTGGTTGTTGGCCTTTTGTCCAGGTGATCCCACACTGCTTCAATAATGTTTAGCTCTGGACTCTGGGGTGGATTCATTATTCCACCAGACCTGTTGCCGCTGAATGTCTTTCGAGTTCTCGTGTCGTTTGACATTCTTCAGTCTTTACTCCCTGTTTCTCTCTCTTAAGAATGTCTTGACAGTCATCCTTCCATAGAAACATTTCTGATGAGGTTTCAGCCATCTGTAAATGGATCACCACCTTAGGGTTGAGATTAAGCTGTTAGGTCTTGTATTAGGGCATCACTTTCAGATCCTGGTCATCTGCTGTTTTTATTGACACACTGAACATCATGCTGAGATATTCCAAGTTTTCAGCAAATAACTAATTGGGAATGTCTTTGCTGCAGCAATAAATATGTGTTACCTTTGATGTTTTTTGCAGATGCAACTAAAGAAAGGTGAACAAATTATGTCTTTGTGATAAACTGCTGTTAAGGAAGTGCCTAAAATGAGTTAGTTCCCTCTTTTAATGCTTGAATGGTCTTTAGGACTTTTGTTTGGTAAATAAGTCCTAAAAATATGAAGGTTTTTGCACTTTACTGTTTGCAGCATTACCTGATGTGTTTGTAGCAGATATTAACACACTATCTGCTACAAACACATCATTTGGAGTCGATCAAGTTAGATATGTTTATCATATGTTAATGTAGTAAAGATAATCATTGGGGTTTATATTTCCAAAAATTAGTCTTTAGTTTCTTCTAATCAAATGCTTATGGCACTATTTGTGGTCTCAAATGAGAATGCTGAAAGGGATATGATATGCAGATGTTTGTGTGTACATATGTGGTTTCCTGTCTCTGCATGTGATGCAGGGGGAGTTTAGTGACACAGCTTTGCATCCAAGCGAAGCAACAGCACCACAACCTGGTAGAACCAGAACGGGGCGCACCAACACAGCAGGTAATGCTGCAAACAGTACAAAGCAAAATTTAGAAACATTGTCATAAAAAGCTTTCTTTATCAAGTAATTATGTTTAGGCTCATAGTCATGTTACTGTGGATTTAATTGAGTATGTTTTTCTGTGGTGGTTTATTTCTGTGGATGAGAGCCTAAACAATGCAACTTGCTACAGCTTTACATGCACCAGTGCATAGCTAACTTTTGGTGATACTAAAAAGGCCTGATAGAATTATATATATTAAGCTATTCATTATGTCATGTGACAACACCAGTTTTCTTTCCATGTGTTGCAAATGGATTGTAGCACCACGCAGTGGTTATTTACTGACACTGCTGTAGCTTTCTGGTTAACTTCAGGCAGATGGGAACATACCCGCCCCCCCCATCCCTCCACTTCCACATAACCCTGAATTAAATGAAATTAATGGGTGGATAAATTATTCTTTTCATATTACTTCATACATTAATGGGAAACAAGCTGAATGTGGGTCAGTCTCAGTGTAATCACACAAATTCTTGGCCCGCAATGTTATTTAGTTACGTCAGACTAGAGCATGAAATGATTTCTGCTTGTCTTGAATAAACAGGGTGTGTCTGTTTTCGAGTGTTGCTTCATAGCGTTCCACTCTTCACAGCTTTTCTCCACTCTCTCATTTCTGTTTGTCGCTGTCTTATATAGAATTAAATGTTTTCAACAGAAATAATTTGCAGGTAAAAAGTCAATACTGTGGTGAAAAAAGCTATCATGAGAAAAAAAGCACATCTGTGTGACTTAGAAACCTAAAATAGTAATGAAAATCCTCCTTTTTTAATCCTTTTTTTTCCCAGCAAAGGAACAGAAGGCCAGAGGAGCAGAGAGGACTGGGGCTGCTAACAAAAGACTGCCGGCCAAACCAAACTCGAGACTACCGTTCAGAATCAACACCCTTGCCCACTACAAAGTAATGATGCAGGAATAATAATAGTTGTGATAAAAGATTACTAACGTTATTGGAAAACATATAAACAGAGCCAGACTCACTGTCTCACACAGGATCATCGCAGGAGGCACCAGATCACCTAAATATCTCACAAAACATTAATCAAAAAACTTTTACAGTCAATAATTTATCTGGAACTAAACTGCTTATCAACCGTAAGGCGACGCACGTTGGTCTGATGTGAATCGGTCATAAGACTTTAAAGATATAAGCGTAATGAATAAAAGACGGGCATTGCACCCATGGGGAATGTGTGTGTTTTAACATGCACATTTCCACATATAACATGCAGCCACACATTTCTCCCATTAAAGACAAAATAATTTTATTCTGCAGTTTTGCACAAATGTTGCTGCAAGTTGCCCTTTGTGTCTGCGCTGCAGCACTGCTTGTCCGCCTCCTCCTCTCCTGTTGTTCTGTGAATCATAATGTTGCTGCGGCTGATCAGCTTTTCTGCCGTTAGTACGTCTCTTTTATTGCGTTTGTTTATTTGTTTAAAGCTGATAATTGTATCAAACAATATATAATCTCCAAATCAGCTTCTCACCAACAGTTAATGACAGATATGCTTAATATGGTTTAATATGGCATGTACAGGACAATTATTTAGACAACGCGTTTTTTATTTATTAATTAATTTATTTTTAATTATGTAGCCTATTTTATTTGTTTTACAAGAATGTGATATCCTGAAATTATCATGGGGCCCCTATGGGAAAGGCAGGTATAGGCTGGTGCGTACATATGATGAGTCCCACCCCTCTTAACCCCCCACCCCCCAGGCCTGAGCTTTTGTGCCACCATAGGTACAAAGTTTTGCAGAGGAAACACTGTATATATTGAAAATTTTCTGACAAGAATTGCCATATCTTACAAGTTATAACAAGTTATAATAGCTAACGAGTTATTACAGAAAGGGACATTAAAGGTTGTTTCTGTTTCATAAATTGATCTGATTGACTTAGTGCTCATTCAAGGATTGAGCGATGAAGAGCTGAAAGGCTTGTATGTTTCCATGGCACAAAAGAAGTAATAAGTAACAAAAAAACAAAAAACAAACATTGGCTATAGAACATTAGCCATCGACCAAGATGCAATGTTAAATATCGGCATCGGCCCAGAATATTCCAATCGGTGCATCCCTTGTAAAATTGTATATTCATTATGTATAATAATCGCTGTTTTGTAGTTACCAAGTACTCAAAGATGGAGAGGAGACACTAGGAAGCTTTCAGTGATTCAGTGCGTTTTTAGTGCTTATTAATTTTATTGTCTTCTTTTACATATTTTATTATTTTCTGGTTGGATTTTGCGATTAGCTGGGAATATCAGCAGCCAGATAAAAAGGCCAGAATGTGAGTTGGTGGTTCGTCTCAGGGTTTCTGGCTCAGTACTGTTCACTGGGAACTGTAAAGTCTTTCTCAGCATGGGGATGTCTTTTGTTCCTCTGTTGTCTCATCACTGGTAAATTACTGTGTAGTGTGCTTTTGTTGTTTTCAGATGGCTTTCTTTAATCTACATATAATTGATTTCCATTCCGTTTAGTCTGTAAAATTATTGTAGAGACTTATTTATTTTGAAAAGATCCATTTAAGTGATCAACACCACAAACAAGCTGACTACGCTGATTTCATGTTCCAGCAAACGTTTGTCAGAGATGAGCTGCAGATGTGCGACTCCCACACATGTCTTCAATCTGCTAAAAAATGCAAACATTTGGAATAATGACTCAAAAACTCTTTAAAGGACACAGGCAGATGCTACATGGGGTTATATTTGAGTGCATTTCAAACCCATTTTTCTTGTTTGTCTTTGTTGAGCTTACAGTGAATTTATTTGTTGTTGCAGCCTCCTCATCAAAGATCAGGCCAACCAGCTGCAGAAAGAGAGTTTGCAGGGAACCAAAGGTGAATGAGAATGGACTCTTCTCTGCAGCTGCTGCTTTATTCTGTGTCCATGTGAAGATATTAATACTTAATATTTTCATTATAATTAATGTTGAATAGTAACATCGAATGGACAAAGATACTTGTACCATAAATGTGCAAAGAATGTTTACATAGCAGTTTAAGATGCTGGAAACAAGATACTTAGTTAGCTTATTAGTTAAACGGTTGGAAATGCAAATATAGGTATAACATATAGCATGAGAATTAATAATTCTCATGCTTGTCAGAGAACTGAAAATGTTTCAAGGACAGAAAGCTTTGGTTTGTATTACAATTACAGATATAGTGGTCCGCAACCGGCCAGTCTTTACCAGCACTATCATGCTCAGCTGGATGCTTTTCAGAAGAGGAACAAGGAGGACGCTTCTCCGCCTGGTCCTCCATCTCCTCCTCCCCCTCGTCCCCCTGGTCCTCCTCCAGATCCTCAGGAAAGAGTAACGGATGTGATGCTGCTATGTGAAAACCAAGAGGCTCTTCCTATGGAACCATACCAGCTGTGAGTGGCACAATTGAAGATATTGAAGTAATCATACCTTAACCCCCCCCCAAAAAATAATTAATCTATTATCTTATCATATCTTATTATCTGTCAGTTGTAACTATCTGTAGAGGGTGTTATCCTTTTCTCAAGTTTTAGTTGGTGAAACCTTTACTTAACATTAACAATAGAAGTGTAATGTATCTGCATTCTGTTCTGGTAGTGTGGCTGCAGCTCGTAATGAATACCTTCAGAGGAGACAGGAAGCCAACCAGTACAAGCTGAGAGCAGAGAAACAGCTGGTAAGATGAGGTTCGTCAGTCCCAGAGTCTACAGGTAGAGTCTTAACTTTAACAGACTGCAGGGCTACAGAGCTCCGGTGGAGATGCTGTGGAAGTCTCTTCTTATCACATGACTTTGTTGTTTTGTTCGCACATTTGAATTGTTGTAATATTCAATCCACGATTGCTCCAAAACAGGGAAAGTGAGGAGGAAATTTAGCTGTGTAGATTGCAAAGTTAGCGACGCAAACAGATCCTCATTATCTTTCATCATCTTTTGGAGCATGCAGAACTTTTAATGATCCTCTTTGAAATATAAAGATATGCACGATTAGCATGTCAACTTTATCATGTATCATTTGTGATGGCCGTTTCTGTGCAGTGGGAGTCTGTGTGCCTAAACCTTGACCCAGCCATACAAAAAAAAGTTAGGGTAGAAGTCATGCAGTTTAAAAAAAATCCCAGCCTTTTAATCATGCACACAGCATATGGTTAGATTTTGTCTATCTCTCATATGTTTGTTTAGTTTAAATTTATTCTACTTTTCATCTAAAAACAAAAAAAACCCAATGTACACCTTTCAAATAAGCTTATTAGCTACTCTAAAATAAATGATACAACCTGATCACTTGTAAGTCAGGAATGAGATCAAATGCCACATGAAAAGAACAAATTTATACTGTACTATAGAGTTGATATTACAAAATCAGGTTGGCAGTATTAACCATTAAAGTGAAATAATCTCCCCATGTTGTTTCACTTACCTGCAATCGCTGTCCTTTCCTCTCTGACTATTAGGGTTTGCGTCCGTGCACAGCTGAGCGCAACAGGAAGTTTGTTCCTCAGAAGCAGGAAGAGGGACCACCAGAACAGAAACACATTCCCCAGGAGAAGAGACAGGAGGGGCAGCAGGTAAAACTCTCTTCAGACGCATCAGCCGTTACAAAGAAACACCAACAGCTGACAGGAATTCATCAGCTAAAACAGGAAAACTGAGAAAAGAGGAGAAAAACGTTTTTAAAAACCATTAAAAATAAATGTTGTGTGTGCAGGAGTATCTGCGACAGTTGGATCTCATCCGACAGCAGTATCACAGGGAGATGAGGCAGATGAGGCAGAGAGCTGAGACAGAGGTAAATAAACTTTATGATGATAAAATTAAGCACATTTAAAGATGAGTTTTATAAAACAAATATTAAAAACAGAGACAGATACTTTTGCTGAAACTCAGTCCGAAAAAAATGTGTCCACCAGTGACAATTAAGGTGACTTAATTGGCTCAGTGTTGTTGGAATTAATTAAAGGCGTAGCCCCCACATGGTGTACCAGCTAGAGCTTATTGATTTATTCTGGTCATTATGACAGGAGCAGAACCACTTTTTCATCTTCAAATCTTCAAAACAGACTCTTAAAAAACTCAAATACACCCAAGTTAACAAGCTTGAGTCTTTTAAAAGTGGAACCAAATATTTTTAAAAGGTTTCTGACATCCATTTATATATGTAGCTGAACATTTTCAGGTGGAAAAGATCACTTTTTAATTAGCTCAGTTTGGTGTCATCTGTGCATGAGATGTGACACCTTTTCTAAAGATATGTGACCAAGACAAAGCAACAAAAAAGCACAGCCAGTAACAATAATTCTTTTTGAAAATGAATTCTCTTTGCATTTTGTCTCAGGCTCAGCCACAAAACAAACACCTAACCTTTGTTGTGGACAAGCCCGGATACCCAGAACCTTCTGAAGACAGTGAAGAGCAGCAGAAAGCAGCACCTGCTCAGGTAAATATTTATATAATGATGATTTCTCTCTTAAGGACTTTTATAAATGGTTGAAAACTAAAGTCTGTACTAAAGTCACCCTTTCATGCATGAATTAGGAAGAAACAGTGCCACATGATTTTTACATACAGTACAATAATTACGTCCACAGACATATAAAGTAATGCTGTTTCATTTTTTAATAATATACTTTTCATTTATCTAATGTATTTTGATATTAAATTATATATGAAATATGCACTTTATATTTCTTTAATATGAATTGAAATCCTATGAAAATATGGCTGTCCCAACACATAGAAATAAGCTGTCAAATAAGTGTCAACTGTAATGAACACTGTACATGAACAGGCTACACATATTCTATTTTAATCGCATTTAAACAATTAAAAAGAAAAACTCAGCTGTTGGTTTAGTGGTTTATTTATTTAATATGCTATTTTAATGCCATTAGTGCCAGTTGGTGTTTCTTTCCAGTTGTAACATAGCAGCTGAAGAAACAACACTCAGTTGGCCGATTTGATATTTCGAACAATCTAAGTTAATTAAAAACTAACATACTGTACACATTTACAGCCCTGCGTTCAATCATCATGAGGTTTGTAGTATTCACTTACTGTTACAACTGAGATGTGGGTGGAATATATAGCACAAGCTTAGAAAGCCACAAGGTGTCATAATAGAGCAGCAGAAATCAAAAGTGAAACTGAATTTGAATCCCATCAAATGACTCGTGAAACATACTTAAACAGGAAAATTTTAAAGGACCTTGAATTGTCCTGCACCTGAAATCTGCTCTAAACCACATGGCCATATAGCCTCTGGTCTTTTTTGCTTATTTTTTCTTTGTTAGATTTATATATTTTCTGAATGAAAACTAGAAATGTACAGGTTTTGAATAAGAAGTAGTCTTCTCCAAACCCAAAGTATTTTTAAACCTATTTAACATTGTATCTGTAAAATAAACCTGCATTGGAAGAGTCACACAATGATTTAGAGTACAACTTCAGTTATTTCAACATACGCTCTTAGGTTTTATTTTTCTTTGTCCTATCTCGTAACTTTCCATAATTAAAATCTTAAAGCAGAGGAAATGTTTTGGGATACAGTAGTAATCATATGAAATATGAAGTGTTGCAGAAGTGTTTCTTCTGTCTGTTTCCTGCTGCAGGATTTTGAAGAAGCTCTGAGGCAGATCACAGAGGAGAAGAGAGATCAGAGAACACTGCAGCAAAAACACAAAGACAAAGTAACATAATGCCAGACAAAATTTAAAAAGCTTAACTATGAGTCTTAATATTGTCTTTTTATTCTTA
>JBBBVT010000013.1:3961035-3977140 GCA_037177035.1 Craterocephalus eyresii
AAGGGTGACACACTATGCTCAAACTCTTAACAACATGATGACTAAAGTAAATCATGCTGACTACGGCCGAAATAGCATGAAGAGTATTATTAAAACTTACCTTTGAAAGGTAATTCCCACTGATTTGATTTGAATCCCAGATCTATTTGTGCAATTCCACACTGCATGAACGGGGAATTTCCTCTCTGCCTCCGCCAATATGGCGGCGACGTAGGCACGCCGCCCAGGGTGCCATGAGGCGTCTATGTATATTTGTCTATGCAACATCCTGTCTATGGATGCAAATCTAGAATTGGGACACTTGGTTTATGTACACAATTTTTTTAATAGAGAGTAAGAATTTATTTGACGATTGAATTAATATACATACATAATCCCACATCTATAGATAGATAGATAGATAGATAGATAGATAGATAGATAGATAGATAGATAGATAGATAGATACATAGATTGATTGATTGACTGATTGATTGACTGATTGATAGATAGATAGATATAGATACTTATCAAAAATACATTTTACCCTCAGAGGAAACCTTTTGTGGGGGTTTTGAATAAACCAGATGTCATCAAAGACATGCTGGGAAAGTGCATCTGTGCTTAATAAGAGTGTAATACTTTAATGGCTGATTATTGGTTATATGTGTGTTGCACAGATAAATAATCTTTTCAAAACATGTGACAAGACTGTAAATAACAGCCTATCTAGCAGAAACATACAAAGAATAGTCACTTATTTAGGAATATTAAGATGAAGATTGTTATCATATAAGACAGATATGTAAATATCTGGTAAAAGTCCTCAGATTCACATAAAGTTACGCAGAAGAATTGGCCCTTTTCCAACTGATAATGCAGTGAATTATTTCTTAGGGTATAGTACAGACAGGAACTGTCAAAAGTAACTTGGAGTTATTTCTACACAAAGCAGGGGTGTACAAAGTCTGCAGATTCAAATTAAATGACTAAATAATTAAATAACGTATTGTTTTATTCAGGTGTATTGAAGCAGAGAAACATGGGAAATCTGCAGGATTGTGGAGCTGGACGACCCTGACATATAGTAATCACATTACATACAGACAGGACAGCATCTGGTTGGTGCGCGTGACAAGATTCACCTGCTGCTGACTGATGAGCTCATGTGTCCATCAGACTCTCTAAGCAACGGTCCCATAGCAACCGTCAACTATGGTTAAAACTCTCATTCATGTTTTTGCTCATAGAGCTTTGCTTCCTCTATATATTTTCATGTTTTTTCCCCCCCACGTTGTTCTGTGTTGTTATTCTTCATTTTTTCCATAGTGGATAAAAATGGAGGTTATACCGAATTGAATTCCGCGCATGTTTTTTTATTAGATATCGCTAATTAGCTGCGGTACCTCAAATAATGAGCAACAAAACTGAAAATAGACTCCACAATTAGTATTTTATCAAGGTAAATCCACAACAACACCAGAGATACACTTGTTAGAAGGTTTTCGCATTTTCTGCCGAGGAAACATAATTTCCAATTTGACAGGTAAGCTACATTTTTACTGCATTTTACTTCATTTTCTGTTAAAACCACATGCTACAAGCTAGCTAGTGAATAAACTTGGTTGAATACAATATACAGTTAAGACTAACTGTTTACAATAGTCCGCAATATGTCTGTGTAAATTTCTAAATTTGGTGTAGTTATGTACACATTTTTCAAGCATTGTCATTAAAACCGGTAATATCCTAATAGACATTTTTCAGCCACTTTGACATGAAGTGATAAATATTGACAGTCATTAAAACTTCAGGAAAATCTGATGATATTTATGTTTTCATATTGTTATAAAGTGACATGCAATGTGGCTGATATTACATGTCACTTCATAGCACAATCCTGCAAATATATCACCTTAGTTATTATAACAGCTACTGTGCCAGCAATGGTAGATCGTAATTGATATTTTAGTTATTTTTTCTGTTTTAAATGCTGATGATGCTGATTTCATCTGATATAAAACTTTCACCTGAACTGGTGAATAATTGGTACTGTACCTGATCAGACCATCAGCACAGAGTGGGATTTTAAGGAAGGCACAGTTTCCACAACTTCTGTTTTTACAGTCTCCATTAAACATGCAGGAGCAGAAAACACTCCACAAACTGGTGCATAAGGCTAACTACCTGCGAAGAATAATAAATTTGTTTTTGGCCTCACCTCTGTTTTCTAATTTAAAGTAAACATAACATTGTATGGCTCAGCAATCTCTTATTTGCAACAATGAAAGTCATTGTACATGCTGGTTTTGGATAAGAGATCTTAAAGTTTACTGGAACAGATTGATTACTTATTTTACAAAAATTTGCCTGTAAAGATAGTTGATGTAGTGTAGTAACAAATTGACAAACAGCTGGAGTTTGTGCTCTGTTTTATACACATGAACATATACTGATAGACCTGCTCTTATTTGCACTGGTCATTTACCATTTGCAGAGGTCATTATTACACATGAGGGACTGCAAAGTAAATAGCCTGGGAGTGCAGACCACAAGCCAAACTGTTTTAAAAACCACTTGATTGGCACTTTTATTCTAAAAAATGTACATTTTCCCTCATATGAAGTTGGGTAATGGACCGTTAGTAGGTTACTGATCCCTTTTTAGACAAAATATCTTGAGTTGTTCATAAAACCATTTAAAACTTGCATCATAATTTGCTTCATACATTCTGGACTTTCTTATCCCCCTGGTCCTTTTCAGGGCTGAGCTTTAAATTGCTGCTTACTTGGCTAATGACACAATCATTTTATTTTTATTTTAAAAGCTGCTATACCAATAAATTTCATGACTACTGCAAGTCGTATTTCCCAACTGGTTGAAAAGTCAGATTTCCTTTTTGACAAAACATTTCAGTGGAGAACATTATTAGCTCATTTATTTCTTTATTGAAGTTAACTGTGTGATTAATGAGATTACATGTTGATGATAAAAATATTTTATAATAATAATAATAATGATGATAATAAAAAAAAAAACAGGACAAGCCATATGAATTTTAGGTCCTCTGGAATTGGGCAGAGATAGAGGGAGGAGGCTGGATAACCTTATCAAATGACTCATCTTTAATGAATGTCTTCCTTAATGTCACATTTTCTGAATGTAAGGGTTGTGATATTTCCTAAGTTGTTGAATTGGTTGTGACAACCAAATATCAGCGAGCACAAAAAATAGATATTTTTTAAATGTCTGCTTTTAATGGTCAAAAGAAGGTCCAGGAAGTTGTTATAACCCCTCTCCTCCTCATATATCATAGAATATGTATATACTACATCCTTAAAAATGACTTGCAAACACTTGTTCAGATCTTTTAATAAATTTCTTTCCACAGATGTGGCAGCATTTTAAGTAAACTACCTAAACATGCCCTAGCAGTCTGTAGGATGCTGAAAACCTGCAAACCGTCATTAAATCCCCTCAAACTAGACGCAAGGGGTCACCTTAACGTGCAGCCCGCAGGCATTGCCATATAAAGACAAAATGACTTTGATTCCTGTTTCTGAAAGGTTGCATGTCACTTCCTTCCTCGTAGATTTGAATAGATGTGCTGTCACCCTTCTCTCCGTCCCCGACTCAGAGCGCTGCTGTCAAGCACTGAGCAGCAAAGCGGACGGACAGAGACAAACGTAACCCTCCACGCCCAGAAATCATCAGCCTCCTCACCGCATCTCTCAGGTAAAGAGGGATGAAATCAGGTGGTGTCATGTTTGAGCAGGTGAAGATATAGGGTATAACTGTCTTACTGGTTCTATATTATCGCATTTGTTATTGCACAGCCACAGTTTTCGTAGTCGGAGCCCTAAACTTTCTTCACTGCAGCTCGGATGCTTCTCTGCTTGCAAAATCCCATCCTGCTTCAAAACACAATACATGTCCTAAACCTGCGGAACTATGTGCACATTTTACTCGAATCATTTAAAACCTGCAATAAATGAGTAAAAAGAAGAAGAGTGGGGCCTGCAGGGGAGAGAACAAGAAGTTAAACCACTGCAACAAGCTAAAAAGGAAGTTTGTGGTCAGCTTAGCTTCAACTGAAAAAAATCCCTTTAAGGTAACGTGGCTTGGCTGAAATGGCAGCTCAGGACTCGACATTTGATTTGTGACTAGTACTTTTTATCAGAAAGGATGAAATGCAACGGTTGTGGAGCACGTGGGGAACATGCAGAAGCCCTGACGCACATGTAAATGACTGCAGCGAGGCTGAGAAAGCCATGTACCATGTTGTATTTAACTTTTTACATCAGTCATCGTAGAAAGCATCATCTTACAATAAACTGCTGAATGTTACTTAAGTTTGTAACGTTCAACAGTTTAAGAAAGAGGCTTCCCTCTTTTTATGGATTCATTTTTCCCTTTTTGCTTGAATAGAAACACTTTTAGGAAGAAGCAAAGGTTGTAAAGTGTTCCTTGTAAGGAAGTTTGGTGTTTTGGTTCAAAATCGGTGCTACTGAATCGTATTTCAAACATCAGTGAAACATTAAGCTCAGATCCGGGCATTAGTGAGGAAATTGGCTCCTGCTTTAATTAATGGGACAGAAATATAATTTCAGCCTGATTATTTGCATATTTTCCTCTTAGCTTGTTTTCTTCACTTGTTTTTTTGTAACTCATTTGTCATTGGTTATGTATGAGACAACAAAGAAACAACCATGTCAGTGGGGTATAAATCACACATTAACGATGCAGCATTGTTGATTTGGTCAATCTCCAACGATGTGAGAAAAGTATGTAGTCCATTTCTCACATTTGGTGTTAAACTCAATTAGTTTTAGTTTCAATTTATATGTAAGTCCTTCCATGTTAATGAGTTTCTCTGCAGCCCTTTTGCCTCCACAGGGCAAAACTGAGATGTTGGTAAAACTTGGGTATCCTAAAAATTCACTGAAATGTTAAATCCCCCGAATGACCCACTGAGGGACCTTTTTAAAATATCACATTGTCTATTTAGTGACTTAAAACTTTGAGTTAATTATGATGAAAAGAAAAGTAAAATGATCACATTTTTTATGTAATCACGGAAAAAACTAATTAGCTGAATTACCTTTATCTAAATTTATGATTTTGTTACAGGATCTTGATGATGGATGCAGTAGAAGTAAGATCCTTTCCTGAAGTAGAAATACTAAAACAAGTTTTATTGATCATCAAGCTGATTCTACAAGATTTTGTCACTTAAAAATTTTTATTCTTGAATTTGTTTAACTAAAGGTGCTTTTTGACTTACAGCGAATGGATCTTACATATCATGAGGCTTATTTAATGAGATAAGTTTATTTCAATCCACTGTCTTTTGCATATCCACTGAGGGCTGAAGGTTTGAGGTTTATTAACGAAATGATTGAGATGTGAAACATGGCTCTACACTACTGGATCGGCAGAGATCAGAGTTAGACCAGATCCTGCAGTCTGAGCTTCTACTTCTGTGTCCTGAGGATAAATATCTCCCCTGAGATTTGTTTAGTTGTTTTTTTTTTTTGTTTTAAATTTTGAGTGTATAATTGTGTACTAATGTAGAGTTTAAACCTTTTTATTGTATTGCTGATGTTTGGGGATATATCAAAAAGGCACGCTGTCATATGAAGATTAGCACATATACCTTATTCTCAGGTACAAGATGAGCCCAGCAGCTTTCTGACGTCTTCATTCATCATCCTGCAGTCTGAGCTGGACATGACAACCCTTTTAGGGTTGAGTAAGAGAACTAAAGTGCTTTTAAAACAGCTCAGTGAAGTTCCCACTGTCCCAACCTCTGATCACAAAGTTTTAATCTGATGAACATTAGTGAGGTGACATTTTACATTTAGCAGCGTCCAGCAGAGTCACTGGTCTGAGTTGGTGTCTGCTGCTGGTAATCTGGCATCTGTTTGTTTGTCCAGGTCATGTTTAGACATATTGATGGAAGGTGTGGCCATGACTTCCTGCCGCCTCTAAGAATGAATTTACTTTCCAGAAACTCTGCAGACCCTGAGCTTTGTAAGATTTAATGAAATCAAAAGCTTTTTAAAGTGAAGTTACGGCAGAATTCAGGTATTTCACTCCAGTGGAGAGCAGCCCTGAAGTTTGAAAAGCTGTGAAAGGTGACAGGAAACGTTGGTGTTGCACAGAGAACAGATGAGCTTCAGCAAGCGACTATTATCTTCACACATGTTGCACCTTTTTATGTCACTCATCTAATTTCTGAGGAGACAATGAGAAACATTATTCAGAAATAGTGTTCAGGCTTTCAGTTTAGCTGAGCTCGGTTTCATTTCTGCTTCTGATCTGCTGCAAGAACCACTTCTCTGTTTCACTTTGGACTTCAGAGATGTGAAGACAAAAAACACTCAGACATTCAAATGGCCAGTATATACAACTTTATTTGTGATTTAGATAAATTGCTTTTACATTGAGCTTTTTGAATATGACATTTTCTCAGTTCCATCCTTCAAAATACAAAATTTCAAGTTTTTCTCATGCATGTGTAGCTTATTGATAAAACAGTAATTTATTATCATACAACTTTGCAGGTTGAAGTTTTAATTATTTGCAGGTAAATAGATGTCATTGTGCTGCAGAGAGAGAAAAGGTAATTAATTTTAGCTGAATAATATCTTAGTCTAAGTACAGTTTGTTTTTTTACCTTCTTGGTAAACAATCTCAAAGTCTACATTTCCATTTTCATAGAGAGAGAGAAGCTGAGGGGGATTTTATTCATTCTGAAGGATGTAATTTCAGCACATAAGAGGACTTCCTGTAAATGGTCTGAACTCCGTTGTTGAGTCAAAACCTTCTTCATAGCAAAGAGAAGCAGGTCAGGTATTCAGATCATATGATCATACGATGTTAAGTCTTCCATCAGAGAAAGCTGCTTGCATCTAAAAGGGAAACAGGATGTGCTGAAACATTACTGCCTGCATGTGGAAAATCCACGTTTGCGTTCAGCTTCATGGTGAAGTCTGGAAATATTTTAAATATATTTGAAATATTTGAAATGTTAGATTTCATAATCATAATCCACAAAAAGAGAGAATTGATTGTGTTATTTTTTAAACAAATAAAATAATTTAAAAATAGAAAGAATAAAGAGGAAATAGCAACATTTGAAATAGAAGTTGATACTGAATTACAAAAACCAAAATGTATGATAAAAATTTCCAACACAGACATTTACTTTAAATCTTCGTGGTCCAAAAAAAGTCAGAAGAAAGAAATTTTCCCCTTTTAATTTTTTATATTGTATAGATACATATTACTGTTTACCTGTACAGAAAACTGTAATTCGTAGTCTAACATTCATGTTCCTCCAATAAAACTGATGGAAGTCTACAAAAAATGTCCATCCTGTATTCATACACTATTATTTCTAAATAGTTTGATTCGATTATTTCTTTTTAATAATTTCATATGAATAATTTCATCGCTCAAGTTATTCCATGAATCCATGAAACTTTATTTTTTAGATTAATCTTGACGTCTTCTCACACACTCGCCCAGCTGTGTGTGTGTGTCTGTGCTTTCCTGGTCAGGATTCCTTGAAAACCTGGTTTCTGCTGTAGCTGGTTGAATAAAATGCATGTGTGTGGAAACAGACCATCCATGTAAAGGTTAAATCTAAATGTCCTCCATAATGTAATGTCTACATACTGTTATTTATTGTTGATTTACAGAACTAAGTGACATTTTGCTCTACAGGTGTGCATGTGTGTGAGGTTTATAGGTGGATTAGAAAAGATTGAGCTGAATTAGCCTCTTGTTTAAGTTACATAATCTCATCTAATACATAATCAATGCCATATTATAGAGTGTCATTGTGTCACTCTATGTGTATTAATACTTTGGCAACAGGAAGTCGTAATGCTTGAATCACCTCGACGTTGCACAAAGTGTCTTAACTGCCAAAAAAGGACGTGTGAACACACAGACACTCAGTGAATCATCATACACTAAAATAAAAAATGTCCTGCGCCTCATGTGATCACCTCCTTCTCAGAACTGCTCCACTCTTCCTCATCTGCTGCCTGTCCTTATTTAAAGAAAGAACCGATATTTATTTATTAATTTATTCATTCCTTCATTCATCTATTTATTTTTATGTTCAGTGAAGAGACCGGAGCTCATGCTTGTTAAGATAGGGGTCAGGATGGGGTGACTGTCCCTGTGCTCTTGCTGTTAGTATGTTAGTGAGTACATATTCATGATTATGTGTTAGAGAGATAATTAGGTGTATGTTTTTTAATGTTTATATCATGTTGTATGAATGTTTTTAAAAATATGTTTATAAAAATTGTTTTTTCTATGTAAAGCACTTTTTGTTGTTTCTGCATGAAAATTGCTTTATAAATAAAATTGAATTGAATAGTATTTTAACTCCATGTTTGACCCAAATATGATCTAAGTTAATGTATTAGTTAACAACAATCATCTATCCCATTTAATACTCCTGAAAATTCACTGAACAGAGTAAAAGTCTGAAGCTTTCTTAACCAATTGTTGGTACACTTTGGAATAAGTTGGACTTACTTTGGTTAAGTCTTTCAGTCAGCTTGTGATTACTTTGACCATTTATTTTGGCTTTTAAAACTCAGGTTTAAGCAACTAGAGGAGCGGAGCTCTGCATAAAATTCTTATACTTAGAACAACTGCATTGAGGACAAGCTGAGTTTTCGGTTCATTGGTTTGATATCTGATTTTTTTTCAGTGAAAAACAAATGTTGGACAGGTCACCTGCACAGACCTGTCAATATCAGAGCTTGTGTTTTGCACAACAATAATAAGGAAAGAAGCTGTGTTGGGCAGGAAGTTGAGCCGAAGCAGGAAGCTTCAGGGGGCAGAAGTGAGAACTGCGAGCAGTTTGCATCACCATACAGAATCAGGAGGTCTCCTGGCTGAGGTTCCTCCTTTCTGTCCCGCTGATCACGCCTCCAAGACCGTTCACAACCTTCAGGATTCGATTCCACAGAAATTTAGTTATTTTTTCCTTTTTGTCTCAGTTTCAGGTTCCAGTGCCGATTCAGAGGTCCCAACATGGCCGCCACAACGATCTCCCCGGAGGAGCTGGAGGACTTAAGAGAAGCTTTCTCCAAGATTGGTGAGAGGACAGACGGTGTTTCTGTCATTTCCTCTTGTGGTTTCTGACAGAGGAAGTGGCAGAGAAGAACTCCTGAAGGAGCAACTTTATAAACATGTTAAAAAAGTTTAGGTTCTTTTCAAAGTTGCCCTTTTATAATGTAAAAACTTTCTCTACTGTGGATATAAATTATCTTAAAATTCCGCATTTTTAATTAAAATAATTACTCTTAGTTTTCTGATATCTGATATTAGGTTTTTTTGTATCTGATAAAAACCTCAATTTCTGCAGAAAAATATAATTTTCTCAGTATGTTCTGCATTCATTTCATACTTTTATTATTCATGTATCTTAAACACATAAAAATAATACAAACGCTGCAGCTGTCTCTGCTTGGGACATTCCAGCATTTCTGTCCAAACACTGATTATGTGTGATGATATAAAAGAAGCTCAGTAGACCAGAAAAAATATTTTTATGGGCTGGAAAAGTTTTCATTTGTCTTTTATAAAAATAAACACTAAGCTACATATCCAAACTTTGTCTGAAGTGGATTTCATTGTGATAACTCAGTTTTATCAGCCTCACCGGCAGGAGATGACACATCTGTCTGTCATCCACGAGTCACAGATGGAGGGAAAATGGAAAGTTGCTCCTGAGAACAAAAGATCAATTATTATAAAAACCTCCTGAGATATCGCCTAGAGCACATTTTCCTTCTTGAGGTGGCTTGGGGACATTTCAAAAAGGAGAAGTGAAATGGCGCTGATGTTTAAATGATCCAACACTGAATGAAACATAAGAATATTTATAATGAAGCAAACTGATCATTTCTGAGGAATGACACAACACAGCTACATTAATGCGCTCCCTAAAGTTTCTTTGCATCATATTAGCTTTACGATTATAATGAACGCGTGACGTTGACTTTGATTCAGATGAAAGTTTTGTTATTAGCTGTAGAAACATTAAAACCCGGCAATGGATGAGATTCCTCTTGTTTGATGAGTCAGCAGATCCTTTATTTTTGGAAATGAACTGATGTGGCGCTTCTGTGACCTCTGACCCCTCCATTCTGTCTCCCAGACGTTAACAACCAGGGGCACATCAGCAAAGATGATCTCAACGACCTCTTCAAAGCCGCCAACTTGGCTCTGCCGGGCTACAGAGTCCGGGAGATCGTCCAGGAGAGGACCATGACCAGCGAACAGCTCAGCTTTGAAGACTTTACTCAGGTAAGTCCGTCCTCACACCAGCAGTTTTCTCCATCGCTCACTTGCTGTTTACACCTCCAACAAGCTGAGGATGGTTTGTGGAAGAGCCCGAACACACTGGTCTCATTTGTTTGGATCCACCTGCAGATTGTTCAGCAGCTGAAGAGCACAGAGGTGGCCAAGACGTTCAGGAAAGCCATCAATAAGAAGGAGGGAATCTGTAACGTGGCGGGAACCTCGGAGCAGTCCGGGACTCAGCACTCCTACTCAGGTTACTGGAAAAAAAAAACTAATGTGGTTTTCATATCTGATGAGTTTAGGACTTTTTTATTTTTATGACAAATGTGGAAAATATGACAGCTTAAACTGTGTAAAATATAAAATAATTCCTACATGAATGAACTTCTTTACTCTCATATAGAAGCTGTGGAGATGATGTGATGGTTTTTATTGAAAATACTGTTTTTTGTGAATAAAATCTGTCAAACAGGTTGGAGAAGGAGAATCACTTGACTTGTTTTTAGATGGAGAAAATAAATACGATCAATCTGTTTCTGCCTGCAGAGGAGGAGAAGGTGGCCTTTGTGAACTGGATCAATAAAGCTCTAGAGAAAGATGCAGACTGTAAACATGTTCTTCCGATGGACCCGAACACCAACGACCTGTTCACCGCCATGGGAGATGGCATCGTCCTCTGGTACTTACTGCTTCAAAATAAAGCACAGCTGGATTAAAGCAGCCTGTTCCTCAGCAGATACATGCATCTAAAGCAAGTTTTAAAGGATAACAGAGAAACTCCCAGAGCTAAATGAAATGTTTCCACAGATCTGAACAGAAAGAGGATGTTTGAATTGGACACTTTTAGTTCTGCTTATCAGAAATATCGCACATTTCATCACATTCCTGCAGCCAGATGTACAGTTATCAGAGGAAAGGGCTCACGGTTACACTGAAGAGAAAACAAATAAATGAGCTCAGTAAAGCTAAAAGTTTCAGAAAAAAAGAAAAGATGTGCTGCTGTTTCAGTCTGAATGTGGATCAGATGGAGAAGTAAAAGGCTTCATTCTTTCTCTCTTCTCAGTAAAATGATCAACCTTTCCGTCCCCGACACCATCGATGAGAGAACCATCAACAAGAAAAAGCTCACGCCCTTCACCATCCAGGTGAGACAGGAATAGACAGAATAGACTCGTCTTTGCTTCGGCGTGGCTGAATGGTCTCGTCTCGTTGGGTCTAACAGGAGAACCTGAACCTGGCTCTGAACTCAGCGTCGGCCATCGGCTGCCACGTGGTGAACATCGGAGCTGAGGACCTGAAGGAGGGCAGGCAGCACCTGGTCCTGGGTCTGCTGTGGCAGGTCATCAAGATTGGACTGTTTGCTGACATCGAGATCAGCAGGAACGAAGGTGGGTGCCGTTCTGGATCCGCAGGGAAAGTTAGACTTTGTTTTAGGCTGGGATAAGGAAAAGGAAGTTTATTTGTGTACAACATGACAATTCAAGGTGCTTTACTGTACGTACAAACATTAGGAAAACATTACAGCAGGTGCAGAAAGCAATAACAAGGAAAAACAAAAGTAAAATCACAAAATAAAAAAAAAGAAAGAAAGAAACCCTCAGAAAGCAAAAAAAAATCACTCACAAAAAGGCTGCAAATAGAAAAGTTTTTAACCCCGATTTAAAATCTGCTGACAGTTTCAGCAGAGGTAGACTTCCAGTACATCAGACGAGTTTCCCTACTGGGATCAAACATCAGCAGTTTTAGAAATGTGTTTATTTACACTTTAACACCAAAACTGTATAAAACTGCAAATCCCAGCTTGTAAGCCGTATATAGAGGCTGTTAACGGTAAGCCTGGATCTAACAAAATCCTCTGTCCTGCAACTCTGAAGCTCCTCTGAGCATCTGCAAAGTTAACTAAAGGTCAACTCAGCAGCCAGTTTAAGCAGCAACATGCTGAGCAGAAAGTTTACAGCAGAAATGGACAGATGTTACAAACACAGATGTTCATGTCTGGTTTAGTGCATGCAGATGGAGTAGACAACTTTTTTCTGTTCTAGTCTGAACATGTATTGTAAAAAAGCCCTTCTAATAATCTCTGCTGATGATGATGCAGTGAGACGTGCGTGAGTGCAGACTGTTAGGAAACTTTACTGATGTAATCTGTCAGATTAAATTATTCTGGGACTATAATGTTTGTTTCATTTTATAATGTATGAATTATAAGTCTGTTGTGGAAATATTGTATCCCTATATGTTTATCTCATTCTTTTGTCTTTTTATTTATTTAAATGATAATATAAGGCGCTGAGTCAGAAGTTTTTTCTTCTTCAGTGCCGACATGTTGACAGTGAACATCAGAGGAGCTGGATTGTGCAGTTTCATTTATCTGGATAGACGTACGCTGGCTGCAGTTTTATATTTACTGTACATCAGGAGAGCATCACAGTGATGATTTAATGTGTGTGTGTGTGTGTGTGTGTGTGTGTGTCTGTAGCTCTGATCGCTCTGCTGCGTGATGGAGAGAGTCTGGAGGATCTGATGAAACTTTCCCCTGAGGAGCTGCTGCTACGTTGGGCCAACTATCACCTGGAGGAGGCTGGTTGCGGGAAGATCAACAACTTCAGCTCCGACATCAAGGTGATCACACATACAGGCTCAAGCTCACTTTATGTTCAATAAAAAAAACTAAAACTAAAAAATAAAATGAAATATATAAAAATATATGTGTTCATATTGCCACAAAATTGTCTTCCATTGAGTTTTACAAATCTGCCCTTATCACTCGTGTTTTCTTTGTTCAAATCCAGAAGTTTAGATTTGTTGTAGTTTTGTAGGAAAGTTAATTTAGTACAGTAAGTTCAATCATAATCCAATGGAATAAAAAAATCTATTAAATGATCCACATGAGATTGATTTATAATAATTGATGCGTGAGATAAACCCTTCCTCCCGGAGGTGAAAGGATTTTAATGAGCTAACTTGTGTTGTCTGTTTCAGGACTCCAAGGCGTACTACAACATCCTGAACCAGGTGGCCCCCAAAGGAGATGAAGAGGGAATTCCCCCCATCGCCATCGACATGTCAGGCATCAGGGTGAGAAACTTGCTTTCCATCCTTCTGGAAAGAATCAGAATAAAAATGAAATGATGATCAGCCTGTTTGCTTCCGTCTGATTTTAGTTTTTTTTCCAAACATTTCATTTTTCCTGACTGTGTTCTTGACATCCCCTCCTCTCTCTGCAGGAGAAAGAGGACCTGAAGAGGGCGGAGTGCATGCTGGACCAGGCCGACCGGCTCAGCTGCAGGCAGTTCGTCATGCCCGCTGACGTCGTCCGCGGCAATCCCAAGCTCAACCTGGCTTTCATCGCCAACCTGTTCAATAAGTACCCGGCTCTGAAGAAGCCGGAGAACCAGGACATCGACTGGAGCTCCATCGAAGGCAAGTTTGCTTCTCGTTTAGTCTCCTCTTACGTTGGTTCCCAGATGTCTGACTGCTGGCGTCTCCTCTGCAGGTGAGACCAGGGAGGAGAGGACCTTCAGGAACTGGATGAACTCTCTGGGCGTCAACCCTCGCGTGAACCACCTCTACGCGTAAGAGACTTGAGTTTCCACCTCCCCGTTAGCGGCGAGGACGAGCGCTTCATGTGTGTGTGTGTGTGTTACAGAGACATCGACGACGCCATGGTGATCTTCCAGCTGTACGAGAAGATCAAAGTTCCCGTCGACTGGGACCGGGTCAACAAGCCGCCCTACCCCAAACTCGGCAGCAACATGAAGAAGGTACGACGCTCTGGTCTTCCATCGCTGGTTTTACTGGGCCAGTCTTACCTCCTGCTGCTCTCCGTTCCAGCTGGAGAACTGTAACTACGCCGTAGAGTTGGGCAAAAAAGAGGCCAAGTTCTCTCTGGTCGGCATCGCAGGCCAGGACCTGAACGCCGGGAATCGAACCCTCACCCTCGCTCTGCTGTGGCAGCTCATGAGGAGGTAACAGGTCTTCTTCTCTTCATGAAACAATGGAATCGGTCTGAAAAAATATATCGAGATTTTGTCACACGAGATATAGAACGATGGATGAGTTTGAGTTAAAACTATTTATTTTTTAGCATTTTGCACAACTGTATCTTTGTTTTGGTAGTTGGAAGTTATTTTATTATTATTCTAATACACATCTACTTTAATTTCAGTCAAATATTTTAATGCACATGTGCTTCTGATCCTTAATAAAAGTGCATTTAGCCCTCAAGGCCGTAAATTTGAACCCAAAACATTTATATCAAGATATATATTGTAAATCTTGACAAAGGAAATAAATTTATACCGGCCATCCCTATTCTCTGCACATATATTTTACAATAGTTATAAGTTCAAACAGAGGTTGTCCTACAAATAAAATAACCACACTCAGACAAAAGATCCCACTAAAACAGATCTACAGTCTCCTAACATGAGGCCCAGAACAGAAATAAAACTAAATATACAGTGTCATAGTAAAATAAACGGCAGTCAGTGCTGTGCCTAAAAGCAAAAACAGGCCCACAGTTAGACTTAAGATACGGATACCTCGGTGTGTGCACCCCTACTGTACCCTAAATATTAAAATATTATACAACCACGATAAAAATCATCAAAAGTCCATCTTACCAGCTGCACATGGAACCAAGCAGAACAAATGTGAGTTCAGGCTGGCAGTCACCCCTGCATAAATCAGTTCCTGCCCTCCTGATTGGTCCTTCTGTGGCCTTTGCCAAGTTCCAGTGACCTACTTCTAGAACATTTATTTGTATGGGGGCTTGGTTGTGTTGTAGCTATGTCTGATTTGTGTACTGAAAATAAACTTAAACATATTTCATTCAGTTTCCTCCAAGAAGAAGATCATTTCTACCAGTAACATCTGTCCTGCTGCAGGCCATGATGCCCTCTGTGTTTTAATTGGGCTACAGGAAGTCATTTTACTAACAGACACTGCTGCTCCAGCGACACATTACGATAAAAATTAGTCTAAATATCACAGGAGATCCATCTTATTGACCAAGTGTAAGTAAAGTAAATATTCTGTCCCACATGTGAGTCCTCTACCTATTCACACATGTTAAAAGCTGCTCACAGAGTCTAACATTTAACTCAGCAGATGCTCCAGAAGTGTGTCAGGCTTACCTGCAGCCTGATGCACTACCGTACTGCTACTAAGCTCGACCCTATGAAGCTGCAGTCCTGCAGGTTTTCAGCGTGTCCCTGCTCCAACACTCCTGACTCTGTGCAGAACTCCAGAAGCTGTCGGATCCATTTAACGAGTCGGCGTGTTGGAGGAGAGACACCTGGAAAACCTGCAGCCCTGAGCTGAGAAGCCCTGGCCTGAACTGAACCAGCACAGTGTCAGAGGAGAGAACAGACTTATTAAAGAGCAGAGTCATGGTTTAACCTGCGATAAGCGTACATAATTTCCCCTCAGACTGCATGCACACACGCACTGATGATAAAAAATCAAACTCGGTTAAATATCAGGGTTGTTTTTTTTTAGCACAGAACGTGTCTGAAATGTGTGTTAATATTGAACTTCTGTTACCACGATGCTTGAATTCACCTCCGGAATGTTTGATGCGGCTCAGGTACACCCTGAACATCCTGGAGGACCTGGGCGATGGACAGAAAGTCACTGATGACACCATCGTGACCTGGGTGAACGACACACTCTCACAGGCTGGAAAAGGCACCATCTCCAGCTTTAAGGTAGCACACACACACACACACACACACACACACACACACACACACACACACACACACACACACACACACACACACAC
>JBBBVT010000013.1:3982526-3995390 GCA_037177035.1 Craterocephalus eyresii
AACCGTTAGCTATGTTTGTTCCGAACGTTAGCGAACTAGCTAGCAGCCGCTTACAACTTGAATGAAGCAGTGACCAGGGAGTGATTATAATATCCCGATTCTGTGCGAAATTTAGGGGTAGGGCTAAGGGGTGTAGTGGGACAGGGCCATAGGGAAGGTTACGAAGTCCCAACCCCTTGTGGCTTCATTTCTAGGGCTAGTGATAGTGAGTGAGGGGTAGTGATAGTGAGTGAGGGGTAGTGGTTGTGCGTAGGGGGAACATTGGGATTCGGCCTTACTCTCTTGTGGGGGGCGTGGCCCTGTGACCAGGGACTCGATGATCTGATTGGCCACGGAGCTGTCGAACCCTGAGTTGGAGGAGTCTGGATCTGGGTCGTTGAGGATGCTGGGGAAGCTGGCTCTGCTCTGAGTGGGCAGCTCCGACTGACGCTCTGCAACATGAACACGAGGAAAAGAAAATGATTCAACTTAAATAAGCAGGAAAAACAAATGTAAACATACACCGAATGATCCATTATTAAACAAAGAAATGTTTAAATGAGTTTTAAAAAGAACAACTTTACAACCAGTTTTAATTTTAGCCAATATTTATCATTTATAATCAAACCTTTATCTAACCTAGAAAATCACATTAAAATTAAGAATCATGTCTTTTTCAATTCAATCTTTTCCTGACCAAGATTATCATTTAAAAACTCATGAGAGAAAAAAAACCACAAAGATTACAAACAGACTGAGAAAAGAGAAGAGAAAAAAAGAATAGAAAGTTCATTCAGTGGTTTCATCCTGAAGATTTAAAAGCACTCAGTGAAATCAGCTCTGTCAGTTTCGTCTTTTTCTGCAACAAATCCCATGCAGAAGGTGCAGAATGGACAAAAAACATTTAACCCAAGGATTCACGGCATATGAATCAGATAACAAAATGTTTTCTTGTGAACAGAAAATGAAAGAATGCAACTAAGGAACACAAGTAGGTTTTCTTTCACCAGGAAAGTCTCACTGAGATCACAGACGTTTTTCCTCAAGGGAAGCATAACCAGCATAACACACTAATAAGAGAATAAGAAAACAGTTACAATAAAAACAGACTAAACAAAAAACGAAACCTGAAGCATTGACAGCCAGGTCAACGGCTGGATCATAAAGTCTGAAGGTCATACAATGATTTGTAGACTTTTCCCGTCGGAAGGAGCTCAATTTTCACTTCCTGTGTGAAAAACAGTAGACTGACTGTATGTATTCATCCCAGCAGGACCATCAGAAATCAGTGTGAAGTTTGCAGTTTATTATGAAACGAAGGGAGACAAGATAGGCCAGATAAAGATACATTTTATGAATCTCTGTCTATGCAAATATTACTAACATTCTGTAGAAGACAGTGTAACTCTGCCAGTCATAACCAGGCTTCAGAAAACAAAAAGACATGGAAAAAGCTTGATTTCCCAACTTTATCCCAAAATCAACACCACAAAGTCCTATTTCCCCTCATGTCTGTGAACAACTAGAGGATAAAAGTTTCATTTTATAATCACCCAGGATCCAACCAGGGCCCATCTTCATGATGGTTGTATGAATCTTACCCCGTTTAAAACTTCTTGCTAGTGAAGCAGGACCAATCGCAGAGCAACAAGGGGAAAACTTATCTAAGTGAGCAGGGCTGAAACATTTGCTCTGTCTAAAACTTTCTTTTGATGAGCTTTGTTGATTGTCCATTAACACATAAACCCACAAAAACCTTCAGATGGATCCATTCACTCTGATGTATTTTGGCAAAACACTATTAGAAATAGAACTATTAATATGAATAAAAGGCAGACCATGTAAACAAAGATAGTTGCCCTGTGGGCGTCCACTGACCTGCCAAGGCTAGCTGAAGCCCGCTGATGTCTATAGACTGGGGCATGTTGCCGACGTCCATAGAGGACACCTGTCTGGGCGTCTTCTTGAAGAGATCTCTGGGTGGTGCCAACATCAGCTGGGACAGGAAAAATTTCTCAGGCTGGGTGATGGGAGGCAGGAATCCTGAAGACAGAGGGGGGAACGTAGGAGAGATAAATCACAGTGAATCAGAGCAAATCCACAATGTTGGAGTAACTTGTATCTTTCCATCAAGATCTTAGGCAAGTTTTAGTGTAAACAATCTTATATTATCAAAAAAGTTCTGTCTTCCCTATTCGGCGGGGCTCCCTCCATATTAGGTCCGTTATTTCTAATTTATGTAAATTATTTATGCACAGTCTCTCATACTCCTATTCCAATTATGTTTGCTGATGATACCAGTATAGTCATTTCCCATTCAAATCTGAATGCCATTATGAAACAAGCCAATAAGAGATTATCTGCATATAATGAATGGTTTAAGAGAAACAAATAACTGTTAAATATCAATAAGTCCAACTACATGTTTTTTTGTGGTAAAAAAAACATTTTCAACTAGTTTCAGGCTTAATATTGCCTCAGTTGAAATCAGTCATGTCACAGCCACCAGATTTTTGGGTGTTAAAATAGACGAGCATTTAGGAAGGAGCATGTTAGATAGGTAACAAGAAAAGCAAATAGGTATGATAAGAAAAGTCAGTCAGTATTTTGGTTTAAATTGTATTCTTGCTTTATATTACAGCTTAATTTATCCCTATCTTTCATAATACTGCAATATTGTACTTTTTGTACTATTGAAATTTTTTTATTTAAAGTTTAAATAAAAAATTAATCTTACAAAAGCCTTTGGTTCGAACCATTGTCATCATGTGCAATGTATTTTTATTTTTAAATTTATTAAAGATTTTTGATATTAATACTTTCCAGTTTAATCAAACTACTTTGTCTGAAGATTCAATTTTATAATTTATTACCAATGCTATGGTTCATAATTACAATACTCATCAAAATCAACATTTTCATCTGTTTTGTATCAGATAGAGCAGTGTTTTTCAACCACTAGTGTGCCTTGAGAGATTGTAAGGTGTGCCATGGGAAATTATTTATTTCCACTTAATTGGTTTTCAAAATATGTCTTTAAGACAAATTAATTTATATCTGTAAATAATAGTTTAATTTGATGATGTTCTGTGCATAGTGTGCAGTGCCATTTTTCTGTGGAAAAAAAACATACCTTGCCCCAAAAAAGGTTGAAAAACACTGAGTAAGTAAATTGTGGAACCAGTTTTCTCATGCTGTAAATGGCAAATCAGAGATATTATTTAAGAAATATTTATGAAAATAGATCGTCATGTCTCATTAATATTAGTTTTTTTGTGTATATTGTTGTTTTAATTATCTGTTCTCCCCCCTTTCTTTTATTGTGGAGTTTTGGGCTTTCTGCTCTCTCCTGCACTTATCCATCTTTTTTATGTTGTATGGTTGTGATCTGTAAGTGCAAACTAAACATGATAAGATAAGAAAAGTTGCTGAGTGGTAAAATCCACACACAGACCTACCGGACAGGACTTTCTCCGGTTCTTCCCCGGCAGGTGCGGGGTTCAGGAGGTGGGCGAACACGGCGGCAAACGGGTTGGCGGCCAGCGGCTCGGTGCGGTACATCTCCCAGAGCAGGTAGAGGGCGGTGAGCCGCTGCGGGGAGCTGGGCAGCAGGTCCGGCTGCTGGAGGAGCATGACCAGCACCGAGCCGACCCTAAAGTGCTCGGCTTTACCAAAGTAATGATGGAAATGAGTGGAAAGGCTCTCGAAGGTGTTTGTGCAGGCCTCTTCCGAGATGATGCTCAGTAGGTTGGACAGTTCCTTGGGAGCGAGGGTCATGGTTTCCACATTCAGATTTGCTCAGAGCGATAGAAGTTCGTTGCTGTTTTATAAACAGCGTTATTTCCCGTCAATGCATTAAATTTACACCCGTGACGGACTTGGTTAATTCATCATGATGAACAAACCTGAAAAACTAAAGGCTGAAAGTCATCGCGAGCGTGAAATCCCGGAGCTCGCAACGAGTTAGCTTAGCTAACATACAAAGCTAGCTTACAAAAAGCGGCAGTCATTTCAAAACTCACCACTTTGCCTAAAATCTCCCAAAACATCGATTCGGTGACTATAAAACGGTCTTTAAAAATACAACTTATCCAAACTGAAAGAAATATCCAAGCCCATTTAAAGATTTTGGCGACTGTTTACAGGGGGTCTTAGCATAGTGCCTTAGCCGTTTAAATTTGATTTGACCCTTTCAGCGATGTGCATCATGGGTAATGTAGTTTTACTTCCTTTTAAAACAGGAAGCTTGACTTAAAATAAACTCTCTCTAGTTTATCTCAGAGTATTATTACATTACGCTTTTTTCTTTAAAAGGTCAGTTTTAACGTATCTTTTAAAAGAAATGTACAACCTTGAAGTTATTTATTAGTTAGTCCGTTTACACATTAGTACTTGCGATGTTTTTCTCTTTTTGGGAGGCAAATTTACAAAAAAAAAAAATATATATATATATACACACAGACACACACACACACACATATATATATATATATATATATATACATTCCAACTTCGTTCACCCAAATTGAGGAAAGAATTTCCTTTTAAGAGATCAGACAAAATACAATTAAACAATTTTAAACAAGAAAACCTATTTCAAATCTTTAATCACCATAGTTAAAAAACATCCCAAATATTAGGCACAATAGATTGAAGTGTTACAAAGTTTCCCTTTAGACTGGTTTATTCTAGACATTTCTAAAGTGCTTCTAAGCTTAAATTTAAAACTGATCATGTCTTTAATCTGTTTCCTTTCTTAATCTTTTAGTTTTTACTCTTTTCATTTAATTCACCTCTAAAAGTCTTTGTTTTAATGTACTTTTCTGCCTTGAATTGTTATGTACATGAAATGTGCCCTATAAATAAATGTGCCTCGTTGCAAACGCTAAATAAGCCAAATGAAGACACAATGGTTGTTAAACATTTATTTTTACTTATTTTACTTCTTTCTTACAAAAAGAACGATGTGCTTTCAGTTGTGATTCATTTGGAAAAACAGAGAGCTTCTCCGGACATCATGTTCAACCTGAAGAAGATGTAGACTGAGAAGGATGAACACAATTAAAGAGGTAGACTGAAAAGTCAACAGAACAAATAATAAACAAATAAGATTAAATCTTTGACATCAATTTTTCTACTACTTCAATCCATATCAAAAGGAAAGAAATCAAATTTCCTTTTTTTAAGTAAAATAAATCACAAGCTTTTCAATTACAAATGCACAAAAGGTTAAAGAAAAATTGAACTTTTTTCTTAACTGAGCTTAAAAAAGAAAAAAGATCAAGCAGATTCTCGGCGAACGTCAGCCTTGGAGAAACTGTCTGTTGTTTCACAGGTCACCTTTATGTCCACGCATTTTAAAGGGATATTGCAGGCAAAACAAAAACCAGAGTACGCCAGCAGATCAGAAACTCGGCATATCCCGTCACAAGTTCACTCAGACCTCATGAATCCCTGATTTACAGGGTATGGCTCTGTTTAAACATTAGCCTCTTTCAGATTCACAACATGGGAAATAAGAGTTTCTCCTTCTGTAACAGCCTAAAAATTATTTAAATAATATTTCAAATGATGTATTTATCATATTTCCACAGAAGCAATTACTTGAACATTTAGAATAGTTAAATGCAGCCAAAGACAAACACATTATAAACTGGTACGTATCATTTTCACAATGAACCTCTGGGAAATGTTGACACTGTCCCTGAACATGTAAATTTTCTCCTTTAATCATCCCAGTAAAATGATTGACAATCCACGCAGATCATTAGTACCCAGTCTGGAGTACTCTGGTTATTGTTGTAAATCACATCTTAAAAAAAAACACTGAACGACACTATTTCCAGCTCCACACTCACTTCACAGGAAGGTTTTGGTTTATACCGATTCACACAATCACACACATCTGCACTCACATCACAACAAATGTTTACACAAATGGCACGAAATTTATCCACCTCGATCTCTGAGAGTTCTGTTAAAGGGCCATTACAATCAAAAACTGCATAAGAACATCACCACCTCCAGCTGCTCAGACAGAATAAAGCAAGTAGGTAAAAACAATCCAAAAAACAATAGAAACACAAAAAATATCATAAAAAACACGGTGAATAAACATGTCAGTTATATGTCGGGCATGCAGGCAAACACAATGTAAACTTCAAAAAACTGGTAACAGGTCCAGAATCTTCACTGGGCAACGTGCTGGGATCCATTATACTACACTATAACGAACCATAATGAAGCAAAGCTCAGATAGGGGAACGCTGGGAGGTGAAACTGAAGAGCCAACCTTTAGTTTCCTGGTATGAAAGGGTCAATATTTCACTGGATTGTAGATCATGATTAGCTCTGACATCTGTAGATCAAGTTTGATGCAAATTGTTTCAAAAAGCATAACCAGCTGATGTGGGGTAAGGGTTAAAAGGGGGCATCTGTGAGGCCAAATAGGGGGAAGCATGTCAAATAATTTAACATCAAACCTGAGAGCTGTTATTAGACATGGGCTGACTTCCTAATCTAATCACGATGGTAACATAGAAACGCTTTGGTAGAGCTGAAACAGGACGGTGTGCGTCAGTATGCTGCTCTCAGTGCTGCCTGTCCATTTGTAGCTTAAATTTGTGTTCTGCTTGTTTTGAGTCATTAATGTTGCTTATGATGTGTGAATATGAGTGTGTGGTGAGAGAACAGGGTCAGAGCGGCTTCATGATTTTCTTCATACTTTGTCTTTTGGAGTTTTTCTCAGTCTTCAAAAAACAAGAAGATTAAAGGTGGGTTTTAGTTAGTTAATTAAGGAATTAGTTTTATTCCATCACTTCACGATAAGAGAAAAGATTTTCTTTCTTTTTAATATTTTCTTTTATTCTATGACCAAAAGTGCATGAGATCAAATAATTGAGAGAAATCACTTATAAAACAACCTCTTCTATCAAAGATGCATAAAGACAAACTGGAAATATTGTGCTTAAAATGTCTTTGTTAATTATTATTTTTTAACCATGAACAGCTTCCAGTAGTGCCATACTACAAATGTATACTGTATATTTTCATTTTAGAAAACCCTGGATTACTAGGGACTAAAATCAACCACTTTAGATTTTTCTCTATATCTGACGTTGAACATTTGTTAGAACAAAAATCATAACTTTTTTGTAAAAAAACAAAAAAACCCTAAAAAAAACACTTTTTTCAAGCAATATATATATACTGTACGATTAAATTAAGAGCAGATCATTACTTTTCCCCCCGCCCTCTATTAACTCTGAAACATTTTATCTGTATTTATGTTCACGTTTAGAACTGGAAAGATTACAACTTGTAGAATTAGCAAAAAGCAGCAGCTTTGCAACGTTAAGGAGAATCTATATCACTGGATTATTTCTACAAACCAGATTCTTAGGAAAGTTTGGCAACTATACTGAGATTTTTTCAATAATTTTTAAGTACAATTCTGAAAATTTGAGGGACCAGGACAAAATTGGACGGTTTAAAAGAGCAGCAGTGCTGTTAGTTTTAATACAAACTGAAAGAGGAAGACGTTGTATGAAACATTTCTTTAACTGTTTGTTCTTGCACATAGTTGTTGCATTTATTCTGGTTTAGTCAGACTGGTTTGGTGTACGTTTTACGTATTCTTACTGGAGAAATGTCGTCTTTTGTGAAGATGATTGTTGTAATCTAAAATCAAAAATAGCTCAGCATGTGTGGTGGTGCCAAATCATAAATGTGTCTCAGATTTTCTCCCCTCCCAATCTAGCTTTTAGTGTGTAGCAGTGTGTGCAGGAGAAACATCATTTTAGAGAAGCTGTGATAACACTAACAAACCAGATGGCGGCAGTAGCCCCACATTTAATTATTGTATTGAATTAAACCAGGAAGAGGCACAAACAGCTCTGTCAGACTCTCACCTACTCACAAACTGGCATTCAGAATAAATGTGTTTTAGACCAGTTTAACACTAATATAAGATGAAAATGAAAGAAAAAATTAAATAAAAGACAATTTCACTGGTCTTAAATTAGTATTTAGATTTTGTAACCCTTGGTTTCTTTGTTAATTTCTCGTCGTATAGTCAAATTTAATTGTTGATGCTATAAATAAATGCAATCCCATGTCACAGTTGTGCATAACTACCATGGCAGATCCAGCTAATTAGGCTTTAAAAAGCGAACACAAAGCCTATGTACAGATTGCTGTAATATTCTGGCACAAAACTTGCTCAAACCCTGCTATATATATCCAAATAATCCTAATGATGTGCATGCACTGTTTAAAAAAAAACTAGCAAAAACAATATGGATGTACATTTTTTGCCTCTATGCATTCACCGTAGTTACGTCACTGAACTACACTTAGTCTGGCTGCTGGTGTTTACAAGTTATATCTGCACAAAAACAGCATTTTAAAATCTCACTAGCTTAAAGCAGACAGTATAAAATACCTGAAATACCTCTGTCTTCCATCAACAGCAGTGCAATGCACACAAGTTATTCGAGGGCACAATCTGGACATGTAAGGAAGCCTAAATGGAGAAAATCTGTGTTATATATAACCCTTATATCCTTCCACAAGTGATGCTTTACTTGCTTGTGAATCGTTAGTGCCAATTTAACCCAGTGAAATGCTGAAGTGGAACTACGTTCTCACTTCTTTGGTCATTTCAGATCCAATAAACAGAGCTGTGGCTGTGACTGAAGCCCCACAGGAAACAGGAGAGGCTTGTTTCAGTCGGTGTAGTGCATGATGGACTCCACATAGTTTCCAGGGAACAGGCCCGTGGTGGCGTTCATCACACCTTCAAACCATCCGTCCTCATTCTTCTTGATGACATAGATGATGGCTCCTTCTTGAAATGACAATTCGTCCTCCTTGTCTGCTGCGTAGTCATAGATGGCCACCACTGGAAGGACAAACGCACCCAAATATTAGCAGCACTAAGCAGGACGTTAAGTCTTTTCACACGGACGCGTCACGGACACGCAGGCAAATGATGAAAATAAGGTTTAAATCCTCGTCCAGCATCAGAATCCATTAGTGGGATGTATCTGTCCGCTCTGCTGTTACTTGGAAACTTCTCTTCTGCTGGTAATTTTCCACAGTGTTAACAGACACGTTTACAGCCTAAATTTATCTTTAAACATAGTAAGGATACAAATTAGGGCTGGGCAATAATTCAAGATTATATCAGACAAGATATAGAATACGGGAATGTCGTTTAGGCTTGTTCTGAGTATCTAATAAAATATAAAGTATCTCTTTTTTGGCATTTTTCCCAACTGTATCTTTGTTATGGTCGTTGAAAAGTGTTTTTATTATTTTAATACACATCTACTTTAATTTCAGTCAAATTTTTAATGCACACGTGCTTCAGATTCTTCATAAAAGTGCATTTAGCCCTCTAGGCCGTAAATTTGAACCGTCTCTTTGTTTAGTAGACAAAAAAAAATTATATTGAGATACAGTATATATCATATATATCTTGATTAAGGAAAAAAAAAAAAATCGAATAATCGAACCAAAAATTGGTTCATGAGACTCAGCCCAAGATCAAATGTTATCAGGGAATACAGATATGACGATAACAACTCCTTTAGTGAGGCTGCATGAAAATTTAATATAATAACAAACTTACACAGGAAAAATAAGCCCGGCACACACACGCATACACACACACACATACACACACGCATACACATGGAAAAGTCTTGTAAAACTGCTCGTAATCCGGCGGCTCACCTTTCTCCAGGTAGTTTCTGGGCGCCCACGGAGGGTCCTCTTCAGCGTACGGATCATTATATTCCACAACAGCAGAGTCTTCCTCAACATGGCCATCCTCTGATGGCTTTGGGGTGTTTGCAGGCTCCTCAGGTCCTGCTTGGCTTTCAGTGGACGGGTGAGGGGGAGGAGGGGTGTCTGAAACTTCAGAAGAAAGCATATCTTATGAAAAGAGCGCGTAAAAAAAACAAAACAACATTAAAACATAGTTGGCACACATGAAAAGGAGAAAGCGGGGAAGTTACACTTACTGGACTCCTGAACTCGAGCAACAAAGCCCATCAGAGGGAGCTGAGGGGTGAACTGGAGGAGTGAAGGAGGTGGAGGGGAAGCTGGAAACAAACAAACATGAGATTGGAGTTAATTAAGATATTTATAGGACGTTACTATAATCTTAGACCTTTATATTAAACCACTGCCTGCTCATTTGACCATGGACAGGTTTATGTACCTGGGCTCTGGTTATAGTAGGGACCACCGTCGACGTGGTTCTGTGATACGATTGGCTGGCCGGTCACAGACGGGGGTCGGCGGTAAGGTAGCGACCCCCCTACCTGAGGGGTCTGCTGCCGAGGCTGAGGCCGGTTCATGCTGTAGAACTGAGGAACGATGGGGCCTGATGCAGCAGAGACGGACCGGGTCAGAATTAACAAAGTGATAATTTTAATTTAAAACCTTTATTCTTTAACATATTCGTGCCTAAAATCAATAGCAATCTTTCTAATTTACGACAGACCGTTTTAAGCCTGATATTTAAAGTATCCTGCAGGACGACACATCTGTTATGTAATTAAAAAGGAGGGTCGCCAAAACCAACATATGCCACCCTGGGAGTCGTGGCTGGTTTGGGAACCAGTGCTTTAACAAACATGACTGAAAACAAGATTACACTGCAGTCAGTACAAATCAAACATAGAAAATGGAAACTTCAAATGCAGACATAGTCGTAACTTTTTGGGTTATTCATCATGAAACTGATTCTGCTTTCTGTTATTAATGTTATAGCTTTAGCTTATTTCTAATTTGTTCCATATGCACAACTTCAGGCTTTAGTACACATTAATACACAATCAGTAGCACCTGGTGAACCTTCACTCATGCATGCTGGCTTTCCTGCTGAGGGATGGAGGAGAGGACGAGAGCTGAAGTGTTGAAAATGAATCTCGCTATTCTGGCAGCAAAACTGTCCAAAGATGTTTTATCAAGTCCTTATAGCAGACTAAAGACAGACCGAGAATCTCTTTATCAGCTTGTTCTATTATATTTCAATCTGTCTGAGTTTCTTTTTTTTTTTTTCATGTCTGAAGCATCTGATGCTCCTTTGGACTTTCCATCACTGGCTCCAGCTGTTCTTAGCTGCTGTAGCTTCACTCCATCTCAGTCACTACAGTCAGGTTTTAACTTGCAAATGGTTGCACATGGACTGGGAACAAGAGGAAAATCAATCAGTGACTTTTACAGCTACTGGGGAAAAATCCAATAAATGTAGTAACTAACGACCCATTCCTTAAAATTCCTATGACGGTGTCAGCAAACATGCTCTTTAGTTCTCTCTCGGTTAGAAAGAAGGGGAAGGGAAGGAGACAAAGTGCAGAGAGGAAGCAAGAGGCATCACTGGAGAAACTCACCTTCAGCAGGTGATGAGGAGGAGGAGAGTGAAGGAGGAGGAGGGGCGGGAAGAGGGAGAGGAGACAGCTCTGACGGGACCTCAGACGGGCCAGGGGAGGGGTCGGGAGGTGAGGAGGTGCATTCGGTGTTTGGTGCGTTTGATTGTGAGCTTGTTTGGGGAGGGGAGTCAGTGTTGTGTGAGGGTGAGGTTGGCGGCAGAGACGCGCTGGGTTGGGTCAAGGTTGTGGTGGAGGAAGAGGAGGAGAAGGAGGATGGAGTTGGGGAGGGAGAAGGAGAAGAGTTAGGAGCAGTGGAGGAAGAGCTAGCTGGTCCAGCGGTCGGAGAAACTTCAGGAGGAAGGAAAGGAAGGAGGTAAGAAGGATGGTTAAAGCCGGAAGTGAGAGACAAGCAAACCTCAGAAACTAACAAAAGATTTTTCAATTAGCTGATTATCGGGCTTCCAGGTGGATTTGAAAATGATCAACTTTTAATCTTATGACATCCGCAGCTTCAAAAATCGAACATCGTAATGATCACAGATAGATAGATCACGCAACCCTAACCCATATTAGGGGAGCCAGTGATTTGTTTGCAGCAGCTCAGGAGAAGCTTTTCCAGCTGAAGGTTCTGGCTGATCACGGTTAGATATAAATGATATAGATATAGTTCAGGCACAGAAATAAAGATGGCTGAATTTACAAAGTGTAGGCCAGAGGAAGAGGAGGTGCACCTGAGCATTCATGTAGAAAGCGTTTCTGGCAACAGATGAAACGAAATGAAACCAGACCGATCTGGATGTGCAGATGAGAACATCAACCTCACCAAAAACATCATGAAGTTTAAATCATATGTTAAACTATTATTAAAATAAGAAATCTTATACTTTTGTATTTATAGTTAGAAACCTGAAAGTGTAGACGTAGCTGGGTTCCCCCAATATGACGGCCAAGGCCCTGGCAAACACATGTCCACATTCGCTAAACAAACAAGCCCCAAAACTTCCTACCTGAACTATAGTTCCCATTATTTATTTGAAATAGCGGCTAGTTTTGAATGATTCAACACCAAGAAGACTTAAATAATGTTAAGACCAACAATTACAGGGCAAATCAGGTGAGTTGCAACAGTAAGGAAGTCAGAAAAAATAAAAATAAAAGAAGAGCGCTGAGCGTTCAGATACATCCCATAATCACAGGATGGATGGCAGCTCAGAGTGAGGTAGACAGATGTAAAGTGTGTGTGTGTGTGTGTGTGTGTGTGCGTAACCTGCCAAGGTGATATGTTACCTGGGAAAGTGGAAGGTGGGGAGGGCGTTGGCACGGCGATGGGAATTCCCACGCTACCGCTGCCGCTGTTCTCTCTGCTGCTGCTTCGACTGCTGCCGCTTGGATGGCTGCCTCCACTGCTACCACTACACACACAAACACACACACACACACACACACACACACACACACACACACAAATAGATAGATATCAGTGTCTTTGATAAAAGGAAAT
>JBBBVT010000013.1:3995490-4008090 GCA_037177035.1 Craterocephalus eyresii
ACACACACACACACACACACACACACACACACACACACACAAATAGATAGATATCAGTGTCTTTGATAAAAGGAAATTCCATGTTGGATCCAGTTCCAAAAGGATAAAATGCCAGGAAACTATACAACTCTGTGACTTGAAGATCCCCAGATTAACTTCCCTCCTGTTTTCAGTCTTTCAGTCACATGATCAATATAAATATTTAAAAAATGTATAGAACTTCTCTACAATCCAATTATAACGACAGAGTTCTCACTATGTTTAAATACACGCAGTAAAAGCCCATGAAAGGAGGACCTGTTCTCACGCAGCTTACCAATAGGGATACACGGACTTTGGGAACCCATCAGATCATGTGACCTGGTCAGTCGTTCAGTGAGGGTTAAATATGCTTTCTCTAGTAGCACATAAAAAATGAGTCAGGTCACTGACTCATGTTAAAGTGTGTACAGAAAGCCCTGCGATCTCTCACTATGTCGCTACTTTCTGTTACAGTTTGTCATATACGGTATGTCTGGCAATTTTTCCCCATATCACATTTTAAATGAAGCCATTTCACTATCTATAATACAAGTGAACAAAACAAAAAGAATAATCATAAGTATGTTGTTGCTTAATTACAGGTGAACACACACGGCCACCATCAGACTTACATTTGTGTGAATATAAACATCAGTCTGAACACGACACTCTGTGTAAACCTGGTATTTTGAATGACCGAGCCACAGCTCTGCAAACGTCCATACAATTTGGGCCACCCTGACATAACAGATAATAAAGCCTCTTAACACCCCCACAAACACAGCTCCAGTGCTACAAAGCATAAACAGAGACCAGAGATTTCAGCAGAGGAGAAGACATCTGCTCTTCAACAAATTTCTACATGCATAAATCATTGGTTTTTCAATTAAAGGGAACTTTACAACAGAAACAACTTAAAAATAGTTGAAAGTCACTTTTAGGTGTTTATTTCTGTCTAAAAGCTTGATTTAAAAAGATCTTTTATAGGAGACTTAGTCAGATCTAACCTTTACAGAAGTAAACCCTTCCTCCAGCCCTGCAAGCTCCTAATGCCAATGATGTGAATGAGTCAGGGAGAAAAACTGGACTGGGATATTATTATTATAATATTATTATTATTATGGGATATATTATTTGTTAAGAAGAGCCACAACTGGCTAACCTGGAACTGGATTCAACATGCCAGCCAATCTTTTTCCGGTGATGGGAGAACTTGATCTGTTTGATATGAATTTAGTCAATATTTTTAAGGTTTGAACGGTTACTGATGCAACTTCACAACTTTACATCTCACAATCTAAAAAAATCTTTTAAACATTTACGACAAGACACTGACAGAAGCAGATAAGATCTAGACAGGAGGGAAGGGGGCAGCTCAGTAGAGAGGAGATGATAGAAATAAAAGTGATGTCTGTGGAAAAACGGCAGAGCGAATGGCAGCATCAAGTCTGGTCAATGCCAGCAAAGAAACAATAAAAAGCAGAGATAATGGACGTCACTGGTTAAACAATGGATCAAAGTAATGTTAAAAAGCAGTAATGAAGGGAAAGAGAATGACAATCAGAAAAATAAAAGACTTATGATACTGCTTTTAAAGTTAATTTCATACAATTTTGGAGACAGCGTCATAGTTCTTCTGAAGTCTGTTTACCTACAACAAAACCCGATTATTAAATGAAGCACTAAACACATGCATCAGCATGGAATTGTGAGTCCTCTGTGTTCTGTCAGCGCATACACTGCCGCCGCACTTCCACATAATACATCATTTCTGCATTAATAGAGGACCAAAAGGAGATAGTCAGTGGGATACTGTATTTGTTGGCTGAATAACATCTAAAATTTTGCAGGGGAAAGAAAATCAGGTTCTCTTTTTTTTCTAACCTGTTTACCAAATAAGTTGATCTATCCAGTGTTTTCTGTAAAAGCACATCATAATGTGTTTTTAACCAAGCAAAATCATATAAATCCCTCTGAATATCATCGCAACAGAACCACAGAGGAAACACTGAATAGCAGAAGCCAAAGCAGAAGCCAAGCCAAGTTAAACACTGAAGTCTGGAGAAAAGTAAGAAATAAACAAACTCATGAGCAAAGATTTTGGAGGGAAAAACACCAAAATGAATTTACTTTACAGTCTTTTAAACAAATCATGGAAGCCATTTTTTGGTTTTTCTGTAAAAAATCTAGGTGTTTAAAGCATAGATCAAAGTTTTCCAAAGGTGACATGAAATACACGTTGATGGTGAAAGTCCAAGTGTTAAATAGAGGGTGAGTGAATTAATCCATTGGCATCTGTAAACCTTTTGATCCACAGTTTTTTCACTTTATCTATATAAAAAACAATCAGATTCGTTGCCTTGTATGAAGACATGAGCCTACAGGTGATCCAAAAAATGTGCTCATGTTCAGAGAGAATACAAGCTGCTGAGATCGGCTGAAAATGGAAGAAGCAAGACATGGACCGAGATGTTAGTTATACAAGACCAAACACTATATTCAGCACATCTGTGAGTCTAGTTAGGCAATTAAATACATCTGGACATCTTACATCACACACCTTTTCCATTTTGATTTGAAAAACCCAGGAAAAGACAGAAAGAAGAAGCAAATCTAGAGCTCTACATGTGTCGAGTATAGAGTGGGACAGATACAAGCTGTGTCAGCTGAGCGAGAGAAGAGGAAGGAGCTCTTAAGTCCTGCTGCGGCGGCCATGTTTACACGCCCACCCGGCTACCTGTATGTTCGGGGCCGATGGTTGAGGGTGGCAGTGCGGCCCGGACTTGGAAGCTGCCCGGCTGCCACGTTATTTCTGGTTGGGCTGGAGACGTAATCGTTGGGCACCACTGGGGGGCGCACTGGCTCCAGTGTCCTGTAAGGGGAGTTCTTCCTGTGCATGCAGGAGGTAAGGGTGAGGAAAGGGTTAACACAGGGACGCAAACATAATCCTGATTTGTTTCTAAAACACACTTAGACTTCTGAACATGCAGGGTTCCCTCTCTGAATCCTGATTCTAACAGCTTTCAGAGGTCTGTAGTTACCTGTAAGGTTTCATTTATCTGTGCTATTTTCAATGCCTTAAAACCAGCTGTTTCACAAAGAGTTTAGGACAACATTTTTAGAAACATTAATTTCCTTTATGTGATTTCCTTTTGAATATCCAGACGTCCCTTTCTGAACAAAATACTTTTTTTCTATGTTGTAAAAATAAAACTGTCACTTTATATCAATGACGAGAGGAACAAAGACATAAAATAAACAATCACGACCTTGAAGTTAACATACAAGGAGACAAGTTGACTGGCCAAAAATAAAATATAATATGAACAGGTCCTATAACGTATAAAATGTCTTCACTGACGCAATTTAAATGACCTTTGCAGACTTTTTTCAGAATATGATGCTACCTAACCAAAATAAATATATATATACCTTTTTCATTTCATGACATCTAATGACCCATTTTTAGATTAGACTTTCTTTCCATTTTTAAAATGGAATATATGATGTTTAGGATATTCGTGAAGGTCCTTCAGAGCAATCCAGTATTAATCCGCTCTATTGCTATGTAGAATTAAATTAAATTGACAAGTTAGTCGGAACAACCGTTGCATCGTGGCCGATTTGCAATTCTATATCTCATTTGCATCAGGAATGAACTGAGTTTTGCAGCTTCCTTGCTTCGGGAGAAATCTGTTACATTCATGTTTAAAGGTCAGGATTTATTTTAAGAAAATCTTATCTCATTCTTCATAATGACAGCTGTAGAAAAAAAAAGGACAAAAATGCCCCATCATAAAGAAGAGGAAAGATTTCTCCCAAAATAAATACAATGTTCATAAAGAATAAATACAGAAAAGATACAAAAAGTGACAGAATTTGAATCATCTCTGTAGTGTAGTGTGACTAAATGTTTAAAGCGATAACTAGGTGCTGCTGGGAAGTAAATTCTCTCTTTTGCTGTCTTCACATGTGCCCTGGAGTCCCGAGTTACATTCAGTGGCAGCTTGTGAGAACGAAAAAGTCTGCAACATTTCTGCAGAGATTTTCCAGGCTGGCCCTGAACTAAAACTCCTGCTTATCAGTCGGCATGGTGATGCAGTAGTGCATCAACAGAAACTGTGGGAAGGGGGTTAATGTTGTGCATGTGTATGTCTATGTGTGCTGGTGAAAGTTTGTACTTGCTGTAGATGTACACAGTAGTACTCATTAACACAGAAATGAGCCTCATCTCATCAACATGCTGTAAAGAAAAGCACAGTGATTTCCCAAATTTTGCAAAATTTAATACCTTTAATAGCAAAGCAGTCAATGTAGCTTTTGCATGAAAAACTTAATTTCACTATGATGAAATCTGATGGTTCCCATGCAGGACAGGATACACTAATTTTCTACAGTTTCTAATCCATTTTCCGGACTTTTTTTCGTCATCTTGCAGATGTACAACTATTATTGATCCTGTAGCTTGACGAAGCTGATCATACCCTGCATATTCATGTGAACAGAGCTTTCTACAGGTGCAGAACGGATTCTGATTGTGAAAGCTGCTTGTGAATGTTTGAGCCGTTGCTGACGTGTATAACGTGTTTGTGTCTTGTCACAGGGCTTGTTGTTCGCAGCCAATTCACTGCAGTGTATTTGTTCCTTGTTCCTGCATGAACATTTGTGTTTTTGTGTGTGTTTGTGTGTGTGTGTGTGTGTGAACACGGCACTCTTGGCTTGCTACCACAGCTTAGTTCCAACCAACTGCTAAGCTGCTTCTGTTCATTCTTTCCTTCATAGACACACTTTGACTCACGTTTTTTAGACTTTATATAAAAAAAAGAAATCGGTGATGATCTCGGAGCATTACACCAAAACCATAGCATCCTCATAACATTAACATTTCTTTTAAATGATTACAATTGTATTTATTCTTATGTGTCATGCTGTCACGTTAGTTATTGTCTATGGATCTATCAGCATGAAAAGGATCCTCTCACGCTGTTAATTCAGCAAACAACAGATGGTCGATCAGCAGGTTACAGGAACACTAGGTCCCTAGCCTGCAGGCTCTGGCAAGTATATAAATACACAGGAAGAATTATGTGCTGTCATACGGTAAACCTTCAGCTCCACCATGGGAATTTTCAGGTTGAGGAGAAGTACTTGGATAATTGCTCAATATCTTAAATGTCAGTGTGTCAAAAATGAAGCCACAGACAGCACCTGCTAGCTTGTGACCTTTTGTGACCTGTAAAATTATGCATTCAAGGTAACAAATAAAAAGATTATATCTTAAATTTCATTAAACTGTAAAAAACAAACAACAAATAAAATAAACAGAAAACAAAAAGTAGGAAGCAGAGATTGTGATAAATCCCTATTTCCAACCTCTACAGTATGCTAAGCTATCAGTCTATCACAGCATAAAATACAGCAGCTGTTTTAAACTAGAAAACAGAGGAGCTGAAAGAGGGTAGAGTAAAAGATTTAAAATAAAATGAAGAGGGAGATTGGAAGTTACAGGTGAGTTACTGGTGATCTGAAAACAAGGGGGAGTTAATTCTATAGTATGGCTGCTGATAATTAATTGTGGCAACCGATAGTTACTGGAGGATATATGCTCTGGTTTCTATAATTTAAATTCAGAGCTAAAACTCTGTGTAATTTGTACACATAAACAAGACTAAGCACAGTTATAGACTCACATTGGGCCAAACTCTCCATGGATATTGTCTTTGTTATCACATAAAAATATCTGTAAAACTTAAAGAAAAGAAAGAGGAAAACTAACTTTTATAGTATTTGAATAAAAATATAGAGGGAATCTGGTTTACTGCATAGAGATAATTCAGCAAACCATTTATATGACAAAGTGTTAATTTAATCTATACAGTCTAGAAATGGCCTGAAGTTCTAGCCTGTTGCTAATTAACTTACTGAGGTCAGATGGAGAACTTGCTGAAGGAGGAAACATCAGGAGCTCAGTTTATCAGGTATCTGAATCAGAAACAATACAATGTAGCATCTATCTTCTTATTTGTAACCACTGTTACCATTTCCAAACTCTGAACTATTATTTTTAAGAAACAAACTGCTTTTAACCATCTGGCCGATGTGAATATAATATATAGAGAAAAAAAAACAATGAAGAACAAGAACAGAGAGCAGGAGGTTAGACCAGAGGATTAGAAGAGACACAAAAGTGACAGAGGTAAAGTGAGACAGAAGGAATAAAAGAAAAGTAAAAACAACAAAAATAAGACAATAAGACAGGAGAAGGAGTGGAAGTAATGAGGGAAAGAAGGAGAGAAACATCTGGGTGACCTAGATGTGTGAGGGGAGAGAATACAACAAGCTTTCACAACGGATGACGTTATTCCTCAAAGCACTGAGTTTCAGAGTGTGTGTGTGTGTGATTCCCCACTGCCGGGTCAAATCTGTAATAAGCCTGCCGCAGAATACCCTGTCCTTCCACAAGAGACAAACACATGCAAACGGTGTTTCATTCCCCAGCAAATCTTTTCAAAATCAGCACAAAGAACAACATATGTGAGCCAGATCTTCTCAAATCTCTATTTGCTGTACTTTAACAAAACATCAGTCATAAATTTAAGACGTTAATCAGATGTCTCTTGCATTTAGGAGACAAAATCAAAACAAAATTCAAACAAGACAAATAACACCAGAAAGTACAGAGTAAATTCCATTACATAAAACTATGATAATGTCAGAAAAACATACATTCATGATAAGCGAAGGTAAATGTTAGAAACTGAGGAGGGGGTGTCATACATACCCTAAGATCCCCTTGCCGGCCCTTGGAGGACTGGGTGGCTTCTGGGTTGGAGGGTTGGACCGTGAGAGACCCCCTCCAAGTTTCATGTTCTGTTGGCCGTTCACCTGCAGAAACAACAAGGATGTTAAAACTCGGCTCGGATCTTTAAAAACCCACCCTGAGCAAAAAGTCCTCATGGGATTATACACTGATGGGCCAAGAAGACCATCCCAGGCTGATGTGTCTGGCTCTTTATGTTCTAATCTACAGTGACCTTATCTAACTCGGGGACAGGGCTTCATCATGCCCTTTGCATCCTAAAAGCTGCAAGTTGACTCATCAGGCGCGTCATGCATCCTGAGAGTGCCTCAGTCGTCCTTACTATTTCAGAGATATTCTCACCCAGTCTTTTGGCCGTATGGATGAAGCTCTCAAAGTAGGTCAAGTCATTATACTTGTGACTTTCTTTCCTCATCCAACACCGACAGTAGAGCTGACTGTTCCTTACCACCAAATACATCAATCAGCCTAACATGAGATTGCTACACCAACAGTATATGCTATTCCACAATCTGTGAATCGTCAACACACTTTGGCTCGACAGTTTGTCTTTTTTTGATGACACATCCTTTATTTTTAATTTAGTTGAAAGCTTTGGCCTGAAGCCGTGCATTCTTTAAAATGATTTCATTTTTCCTTAATCAGTCTGAGGACGGCCCATTTTATTTGGTTTCAATATTCCTTTGACAACAACACCTCAAAGATGTCCTACCATCTTTGAGCCAACTGTCTGATTACAATTGACTCCTAAAAATGTGAGTCTTCTTAAGGTGAAGCCACTGAATGTGGCCCTCAGAAGTTTAAATTAGAGCTTATTAGGTAATCAATAGATTTTTTTTAATCAACATTCCCAAAGCTGCAGTAGAAAGGGGTTAAAAGTCAGTGGATTTATTTTCTTTTTAGCTCCTCATCACAGCACGCCCTGATCATGGCAGGAAAATTCTGCATGAGCTCTGAAAGACCTTAAAAAGGTGGATGGCAGCATGATGTTGGGTTGGAAATATGCTCTGTAGGAGGAGTAAAGCAGCCATGATTGTAGACTAGAACCATCAAATCCATATGGAAAAGAAAAACACTGAGCTGTTGATAGAACTATCAAAAATGTTTTCACTGTAGCGTGTGTAGGTGCGTAGTTTTCTTACCTTGAACCTCATCAACCACTTAGGACAGCAGATGAAGCAGGAGAAAGAAGAGAGGGGAGAAAAGTTTGTCTAAAAGTTAGTGGAAGTTGGACGGTATCATGCAAACATCATCAACTGTTAGTGACATAGAACAGAAAGTACAGAAGAAGAGATGTGGAGTCTGGCTGAGATAGAGGAAGGCAAAAAGAGACACGGATTTAAAGTGTAGCTGAAGGATGAAGCAATAGGGAAGAGTGCTCCTAAATAAATAATTGTGAAAATTAAATGATAGATAATTAATGCTACATGTTCTTCACAGTTCCAAGTGCATAATCTACATATTAAGTATGATTGAAACACTCAGTTATGCACACAAACAGACAAGTTGCAATTTCTTTTTTATGGCAGCGTTTCGGTCTGCACCATGTGCCACACAAATATTAATTCCAGTCATTCAAAAACATGAATAATCACTTTGGGTACAAGTACATGGCTTTGGCAGTCGAGTTAAAGGACTTAACTGCCTCCATCTCAACTTCCTTGAAAGATTTAGAGACATTGCTTTTGGTAGTAAATTCAAACAACTAACTTGGCTTCTTCACTTGTCTTTGGTTAATAGAAATGGTGCACATTATCTAATGTCATTATTTAAGCTTTGCTTGGTATTTACCTCCACAAACGCACAGAGGTTAAGTTTTTGGTGACAGAGTTTTTTTAAGATTTATTCTTTACTATTGGGAGATAGGGATCATTTTGCCATTACAGTGTCTAACATCATGATATCATGGCAGATGTTATGATCCAACATTGGTTGACCCGGATCATTTTGGTATTCTGGATCCGGTGATTCAGAAGGTTTAAAATATAGGGGATACTGGGAGGGCCATTTGGCCTTTTGGGGTTTTTCTCAGCTGACTGATGGTACGGCTTAGCAGAGATCTTCTACTTACCTAAGCTATTGTTGTTGTTTTCATTATTTCTACATGGAACTTTCACCCAATTTCACTGGACATTTTGTAAATCTGTAGGGATCCTTTAAAGCAGTTTTTATCTTCTGCTCTCTCTGAAACACTGTATTGAAAATAGCCATAACTTAAGTTAACTTTCACTTTCAATATTATGACACCTAATCAATGTTGTTCTCATTAGTTTAATCTACCTTGACTCCATGTCCGATGTCATCCAGCACGTTGTAGTCAATGGGCTTCCTGATGTAGCGCACAGGCCGCTCTGGATTGGGTGGGGCGATAATTTTATGAGAGCGAGATGTGTTTTTGTTGGTGGTCAGGATGCCGATCTCCCGCCTGGCCACCTTCTCTTTGTGAATATCAACAGTCTAAAGGGAAAATGATGGAGAAAAAGGTGAATATTATGACTAACTGACAAGCTTAGCTTAAAGACTAACTTCAGAAAAGAAAAACATAATTTCTCCGGCCTGTTATTTCAGACCTCCTTCAGATAAACCACTTCACTTCAAGTTAAATCAAGGTCAAGGTTATCTTTTTTTTATCTATAAAATACACAAATATTGGCAAACTGCTTAAGCCAGAAGATCAGAATTATCCAATATAAAAGTACGGTAACACAACCATCACACATTATAACCTAATTTGGTAAATCACTGCCTAATAGCTCTGGAAGACGGGAGAAGAAGTGCTTCTGCTTAATAATAATGTTATTTAATGAAAAATGTCAAAACTAAAAGAAAAAAGGAAAGAAAAAACCAACTGATAATGATCCCTGGTTTTAGGGTACAATTGGTTTGTCAGATAGTTTCTGATAAACTTTAACCTCAATTAATTTAGAGGAAATATTTCATAGTATGTGCTACCATTGCACAACAGTTAAGGAGCCACAAATCTCTGCAACTGTTAAGCCATTGTTGACAGCTTTGGCTCAACAGTTCTTTCTCACAGAAGAACAATGTTGCATTGGAAAAAAATTGCAGTATTTAACTATTATTTCAACCTCTGAACTTTGTTTGCTTGATGTAATGATTCAGTCAATCCCATTGTTTACAGGAGTTAAAGGCAGCCTTAAAGACTTAATAATTATGTCTCTCTTTAATTTTTTTTCACTAACACTACAACATCCCAGTCAGTATTCAGTGTGAACGGCACATTCACACTGCTCTGTTCTCACACTGGATATTTGTGGAGAAATTTTAATATGTATGACAACCTGTTCTTGAAATCTGGAACCAAGGGAAGAATTATTAATCAGTTCAAGGATGTATTACATTGAGGTTTGTCTACAAAAGAATTGTGATCATTATATTTCTGTTTTAAATCCTAATGTGCACCATTTTATGGGGACAAAAAGCTGGTTTGTTTTTTAAAGATCTGAAGCATGAGTTGCACATGAGGTCTAATCATGAATTAATATCAGCATGGGCATGGTAAGTAATTAAAAAAATGCAGCAGAACTAGTATGTTTGATCTGCAGAAAACTCCAATATTGATAAGAGATTGATTTGAAAAAAACACTGGAAAGAATTTGTTTCAAGCATCCTAGGTAGGAACACACAAAATAAGATAAGGTTATCCTAGGGCCCAGGACTTAAAGAAACTAATGGTCATGTCTTTTTGCCAGACAGATTTGTTGAGAGTTGTTGCAGAGTCCAAAACTTGTAGCTAAAACAAATGGTAAATGAACTGTACTTGTAGAGAGCCAACAACCAAAACAGCAAATATAAAGGGTAATGGTCTTAAAACTTTGGTTTATAAGTATATCACTTCTGTTCAAAATGGATTTCAATGTTTTTAAAAAAAAAAAAAAAAAAAGGTTTTGTTCGGCCCAGGCTAAAGAATGTGTCAGACTTTCTTGTTTCTTGTTGCTCAGTGTACACTTTGGGGAATATGGTAGCAAGCAAACAGCTGTTGCAACTTGTTGAAGGAACTTGGGTCTTTTTGAGTGAAGTGCTGTGTGAAAGCAAACCAAACCAAATGAAGATGATGAATTTCCCGCCCAATTGAACCAAGCTCTCACACTATCCTGATGTGAATGTGCCCTTAATTTAATTTCAAAACATTAATATCATGGCCTGATATATGTAAGTTAAATCACGTGCAAATAAGTAGGTTGGACGATACAATTAATTTATAATTTATGGGCATAGTTTTCTGAGTAAATGTGGTAAATATGCACATCAGCATACATTTATAATGTGTGAAATGTTTGTTACTGTAGAAACAAAGGAACTGCCTCAAAAGGATCGTCAGACTGGCAGGACATCAAGTATCTAAGCAGAATCCTATCTATTTTAGACTACTGATACTGAACTCTAGAAACATTTTCTACTGAAAGATAGAGCATCTGGCCTGTGCCCTGAGTGAGTCTGGCCATCTCTGCTTCATGCTACACAAATCCTCTTTTGGCTAATTACTGCAGCATGAAAGGCAAACTGCATTATATAAGATCATGTCTGTGGCATTTCTTATGTGAGGAAGCCTCACTGCATGAAGCGCTCGCCTACATAACAGATGTGACTGTCTCACTGAACAGAGAGTGGTAATCATGACATCCAACCACAGCCTGGGCTAAAATAACACAGAGAAGCGTCTCATTATAGCTGCATGCAGAGAATCCTGATTATACTGATTATTGAGTGATCTGAAGAGGAGAATGGTCCCTCTGTACAACCAAAAACTACGACTGTATCCCTTGAAGCGAGCACTTACTGTTTGAAGGGACTGTTGAAGATTTCAGTCTCCAGTGAATAAGTATTTCTTTTCTGACACAAGCATTTTTCTCAACACTGAGCGATGTGTCAGCTTTCTCTTTGAGTTTACAGAGTTTGTCTAGAAATATGAATAAGTTGGATACAGCTGCAGTGAGGGATGTGCAGAAGTACAGTGTGTGTCTGTCTGTGATCACTGACAATTCCCTTATTTCTTAGACTGCTAGGTGCAGTCACACTTGCAGGCAGTTTTATTTGTTTCATTGGATGACAAAACCCCAGAGCAGTCTGAGTGGCTTAATGATGGATTCTTCTTATCTCAATCCTGCATGAGAGACCAGATTACCTAGATTTCACTGCAGGATGCCATTTCCTGTGATAATTTATTGAATAAAACTCTGTACTTCATATAAGTTTTAGCGCTCTCACAAATTCACACCACAGAACAGTTCGCAGACGCCTGATTTTGTAGGTTTGCAAATTTCTAGGGCTGGGAAATTGAATATTGGGAATTTTTTATTTCACAATTTTTTAATCAATTTTTTGGTTAAAAAATTGAATATCAGGATATTTTTAATTCACAATTTAAAGCGAATTGCAATTTTAATTGCATTATCACCAAAAAAATTCGTGAAGGAATTGAATAGCATATCATCCCAGTCCTACAAATTTCTGATATAAAAAAAAAGTTTGATATTGCAGCAAGACAGCAAACAATGAAATTAACTCATAATAAACCTTCGTTAAGCCAAAAAAGCTGCAGGTTCAGCTTAAGATTCACTGTGTGCAGACTAGGGCTGCCACAAACGACTATTTTGTTCTCCTGTAAATGCGCTGAAGAACCATCTCACCCCCAGATAACATCCTCCGGGGGATGATGATAACCTGCGGTACTCCGAGCGATGTTGCAACTCTCATGTTATGAGTCCCAGCTGACTCCGAGCTGCTGCAAAGTCGCT
>JBBBVT010000013.1:4017028-4030304 GCA_037177035.1 Craterocephalus eyresii
TGTTTTAGCTTCACGTGTGTTGGTGTCCCGCGAGCAGGACGCTGGGCTGGAAGCCCCGCGTGCCGGTGGTGGCTCGACTTTCAGGGGAAACGCTTCTCGGAATGGGCCGGACCATTCAGGACCGTACCGACCCGTACCGACCCGACCCGTACTCCTCAGTGGAAACGAGGCTAATGAAGCTTGTAAGCACTTGTTCATGCATAGCTCTCTTATATCATTTTTAACCAAAAATATAACTTTTGAACTGGTTTTAAACACATGAAAGGGTAGAGTAGGCAAATTAAATCCTTTGCAACTTCCAATGATAGCATAATATTTTCCCTCTCAGGGTTGTAACCCTCTGAGGGTTTCAACTTATCCAGAACTAGTTCGTTAATAACGCACCAGGGGAAAAGCATGCAACTACAATGACATGTAGGGATGGCATCATACTGTGCCCAGCTGGCTGTGTGGATCACTCTTTATGGATGAGATACTGTAATATATACTGTGCTTCTTCATCTAACTGTTACCAGATTTTTGTATTTTTAACTTATATTTTGAAACTAACAGAGGGGGTAATTTCCTTATGTAGCAGCCCTACTACAGTCCTTATAAATCAGTAATAAAAATTCAGGTCACTGCGGATGTAAACAGAAATTTGGCTTTGCTTTTGCTTTATTGTTGTTGACTCATTAAGTAGCTGTGAATGGAAACATTGGTATTTCTGGTTTTGAATCCAACTAAGTTTATCACAGATCTGAGGTGAAAACATTTAATCCATTGGGTTATTAACATGTGATGGTCTGAATTGGATTAAGCACACAGAAAATCTATAAAGGAATAGTTATAGAAAACAATAAAGAAAACAATAAAGAAAACAACTGAGCTCAATCTAAGCTTTAACTATAGTATTTACAAGATATTTTGTCAATTGTGGATAATGTTTAAAAAATATAGTTTATGCAATTATTGTTTATAAACCTTTATTTTACTGTCAGTCAACATCTGTTACTATACATACACAACCCAATAAGTATTTTAACCATCTTGACTTTCATATCCGATTGTGACAAAAAGGAAACACAATAAGACCAGGTATCCAATCACTTAGAATATCAATGCAATGACACTATGACAAGGAGATGACTTGTTACAAACAATCCAAGTCAGATCAAAAGGTGGTACATAATCACACTGGAAGTGGCCACACAGAGCCAAGTAGGGCTTAACCTGGGTCAATGTAATCAAAATATTTAGCCTATAAAATCAATAAAAGTATGGGATTATGTAACATATCGTATCATCTGCTTTCAACAGAAATGTAGGTGCTGGGTACCGAGTTAATACTGTAAGGGGCATTTAGAGATGTATGTATGAAGAACTTAATGAGCTAGAAGGACTTTTTTTCTTTATTTTATGAGAAGTTGTGATGTGATGGGTGAGCAGGCAGACATACAGGAGTGTTGTGAGCCATTTCAAAACAGTATTAGGCAACAAAGGATAAAAGAGTGTGAGGAAGGACGATAGGTTGGACTGTGCAAACTAGTGATTAAATTTCTTTCACTGTTATGCTTTTATTTAATGACTTATTAAAAATATTACAATTTTTGCTACGAATGCAGCAAAGTATTTGAATCAGGAGCATCTGTGCAATGTGTAAATTATATCCCATGTAATGTTGGAACACAGAAGTTACAGTCCAATTTTATTTTTAACTACACTGCTTGCACAACAGAAGCATTAGACAGTAATCTGTCGTTAGAGTTCCTTCGGTTTTGACTATGGAGCGATTTTAAGCCGATCCGGGCTCCAGCAAAGGCCTTCAGACCCCGGCTGTTCACTAAATATGGTGGCTAAATATGGCTGCCCACTGCTGGGCAAAATGAGTAAAATGTACAATCTAATTTCCCATTAGGCATAGATAAAGATAATTAGGATTATTGTTTGTATTTATTTATTTATAATAATAACCTCATATATGAATTTCCATATAGAGTTGCATTCAGTTTTTATCTTGTTTTTCTACTCATGGTAATTCCAGTCCAAAAGGCTAATCCCACATGGCTCAACTTTATTAATCTCAATAAGAAAGAAAAAAAAACTCTTGTTCATTCAGTATAAACAGGTTGTCAGCACATCCCATGTGCTAGCAGGTTTGTTTGTTTTTTTTACACATGAACATGGACATGTTCAGGAGAATGTGCAGATAATTTGGTCTGGCCTTTTTCACACAGCTGCTCTCACACAAGCAAGAGACTGTCTGCCGAAGAAGTGCTATCACGACTGGGACTGTGAGGGACTGCAGGCGACTGTCTAGAGAGCAGAGGACGCCAAACATGATGCAAAAAGCACAGTGTACAAATCCCTGTTTCCCTAACTTGTCAAAAACAGGCTCAACCTGTTGATATCAATATGACATGTATCTGAACATGAACACAATAGCAAGGAGCAAGTGGAAAACAGCAAGCAGTACACACTTACTCAACCCACTCATCGCAGCAATGCTCCATTGTAATCACTGCTACATTTGGACATCATCGTGCCAGCTGATGTTTGGTAGATTTTATCAGAGAGATGGCTGCAAAATCTCTGCAAAAGGTGCAGAACGAATGCTGTGGATATTTGCATTCTCACATGTTCTCAAAACAACCTGTGTAGGAGCAATACTGAGTGGGCCGATCTGGCCGTAGCCATTTATTTTTTGATCTAAAAAAAAAAAAGGATAATTCAGACCCTCCTGCTGTGCTACTGCAGTCTAAACTGTATGATAAGAATAAAACTAGGATACAGAGGGTGATTTCTCACAGGTAACAGAAGCAGTGCAAAGAAAGAATGATTATGTAATATATAACCTGCTGCTCTCGGAGGAGCACAGCATTCTGGATAAAAACAAGTTCACTGACACCCACAAATTTTCAACACATAACACTCGCAGAGAAAAGCACCATGCATAAACTATGAGGGGAAAGAGTACGAGGAAAGATGCTCTTATGATTAATTGTTCATTTACAGAAATTTAAATGCACTTTAAATGTGGGTGTTAAGATTAAAGTACTTATTACATCAGAAAAAGTCATCAGTAATTATTAATTATCAGTAATTATGCTCATCAGACACAGCCTGAGAGGGCTGTTCTTGCGGTTTGCAGTGAAAACTACACCCACAGATGTATCAATGTGATTATAAAATGAGGCCGTGAACAGGTGTCTATCTGAAACCAACAGAGAACGAGCAGTTGTTCATAACAGCCCACACGCTGGAACACTCAACACTTAAGTCATGTTTATACCAGCCAAGCACAGGTGGAGGATTGCAGTCCAGCTCACAGCCGCTACCATCCGACATGCCACCTTATAATGTCATTTACAGATCATAAACTCCATGTTACATGTAACCTGGAACTCAGAAATTGTCCAATCTGTTCAAAAAGCTGCCTACGCTTAATTTAGAAAATCCATTTTGACGTTTGTGACATCTGAAAGTGTTCTGAGGTGATCCGATAAATACAGGTTTGCAGGCTGGCTTTAAGAATACATTAATGAGTCAAGATAAAAATAGGTAGATCAATAGGTAATTAAAGCAATCTGTTAAACCTTTAAAGATAAACACAATCATATTTGCAAATCTAAAATAAATCTATCACATTCACTTGTAATCTCTAGCACCGACCACTTTGATGGCCATCAAAGTAATACATTTTTAACAATGCTCCTAAATTTAGTCAGTATAATGCCAGAAAAAGGTTCCAAATCAGATTTTAGGAATGAGAAAAGCCCATTTGGACTAATTTAGTCTTGGTAACACCAAAAGGATGTTCAGTTTTTCTGTTACAGCCTATTCAGATCTGCAAACATGTACATATTTAGAGAAAATTGAGCCCTCTGAGCAGTTTTTTTATATAAAAGATTTAACAGTAATCATAGTTAATGGTTAATTAATTCATCTGCGTAAAACTATACATCTATTTATTCTTTGGTATCCCCATTAAGCCACTTTTTCCTTGGAGTAAAAAAAAGGTTGCCAACTTAGTCATGCTAGTGATAACAAATGTATTATAATTTTTACTAACTGAATAAAATAATGTGGAAACTGGTATAAAATTGCTCATGAAGTATATGAATTAGGAGCATCAGTCAGACATACTGTAAGTACTCCGATACTGTGATGGCCATTTTTACTGTACCCCAACTTTTAATAGACTAAATACTGGATTGATAAGGTAATTTATGAACTAAAAGAGAAATATTTGCTGGGGGTAATCAATTTTGCCCCCAGGATATAGAAACTGAGAACAGGCTTCATCCAGCATTTTTAGTTAGAGAAAACGATGCTTTCTGAAGCAAAACAACAATACACCTATCTACATGATCATAAACCTTGATAATTAACTTTACCCATAAACTCTCTTTGCCATTATTATGCATTTTTACAATTTGTTTTCTTTTCCATCGTCTCTTATTTTGAGGAATTTACCCTTATTATTTTTCTTGCTCAACCTTTGGACTTGAATCACATCGATACGTAAGTGATAACTCGAACTTTTCTCCAAACCAAACCCCTTTGTGTTTGGTAAGGTATATAGACAGTAAAACGTTTCGTGGATAGTACTTTAAATAGGGCATTAAGCAATTAAATCAAGCGGGGAGACAATTAATTTTGGAACATAGTTCCTTCCCTGTGTTGGATGTGAGGCACTCAAGCGCGCGCCAGACTACAATTACAAAATCTTTGTTTAAGCGATTCCTAGCTTAAAAGCAAATAAAACGCAACATGTGGATCTTGAAGATATTATACGAATTAATACAAATCTCTCGTTAATTCGGCATACATGTAATGAACATTTTCAACTTTTAAAACACACTCCGACACAATGACAGTTCCACTTGTGTTTCTCCAAAACACACCGTAGTTCTGCGTTAACCACTTGTAAAAGTTGACTTTTTGCACGAACAGACATGTTATGTCGACAACTCGCCTTATATTACGGCGCAAAAGTTGTCTTTTTCTGCACTGAATGTAGTGTGACATTTATTCCTCCACATAAACGCTAACGGTAACATGACGGGTCATGGTACAGTCATTCCATCACTACTTTCTCCAAACCGCCCACTCCCTACTGGAATTCCCACAACGTGATATCTTAATTGAATTCTACGGCAGTGTTATTTTTCCCCCGATACAGGCGCATACCTGGACATAATTGCTCTCGCAGTATTCTGCTACTCTTTCCAGGTTCGTAAAACTGTCCAATAATGCTCTCCGTCCCGCTGGAATTTCTTCCTCCAGCAGCATCTGCAACTCCGCCATCTTTACATGTTTTTTTTTTACTACTAACCGCTACGGCTCGTGCCGACAGAGAGTCCTGCTGCCTTTGGGGGCTGTGAGAAATGTCATGGCTATCTTCCGCCGAGCAAGATGTGGGGGAAGTTTGAGTTTTCAGTTTGAATTTAGAGGTTAGAGTTGCACAGCAATATTAATGTTATGGATTTTCTTTCATCTATAAACTGAACTAGAGAAATTCCACTAAACAGGGGTCCATTATCAGAGGGTAAGTAAATTGATTGGAGATATTTCGTTAGGAAGTCAATCAAACCTCATATGACTGAACAGAAAACTACTTCAGAAGTACTGGAAACAATCAAAGCATATGAAATAACAAATAAATTAATAAAAGATAGATGAAAAGAGAATACCACAAACATCATTAAAATCACCATAAGGAAAAAAATGTAGAGGGATAAGGATACTCAATACCATGAATCTATAATTGAACTAAACAACATTTAAAAGAGGTATAACACAGGCACAGATGTAAAACTGCAGAGATCACAAATACATAAATAAGAACAACAATATATAACATTCTATATATGAGCATATATTCTGATCTAAACTCACATTTATGAAGCAGTCATTGAAAAGCTCATTCATTGAAATGTGCATGTTTCCAGCATCTTAGATGTTTCTATCAATAGTTTAAAGAAAAAAAGAAAAACAAATCCATCAAATGAAAGTTGTCCAAAGTTGTAAATTGGGTTATGAAACAGAACTACAAAATGCATCCAAAAACTGTGAAGCTGTGAAACTGATAAATGTTTTCCTGCCATTGAATAGTCTCAAAACAAAAAAATGACAACCTTTACTGTACATACACTGTATTTATTTATTTATTTAAAAAATAACATCGGTAAACATATGGTTGCTGATGTGTAGTATAAAAACATATATTAAACAAGCAACAGAACAGTTTTTTTCCCCAGATCAGAATAAGACAGACATACATTAAGACAGACAGACAGACAGACAGAGCAAAGCGGTTTTAGGCAGGTATGTCTAGATTTTCATCTCCTCTTGGGTATCCTTCGACCTCCATTGTCATCAAAAACTCTGAAAAAGCAAAACAAGAAAATCACTGTTATTATGTGGAAACTACAACCAGGTTGACTTTTTCTTGTCCAGTATAAAGCCTACTATATCAACCTGCTTCACCTTAGTGCCATCTATTGGTAGCACAAAAAATGTCAGCGATGCAAAACACTGCAGCATGAACCACAACAGAATATCCATCTGTGCACATTCTTTGTTGTTTTAAAACAAACTTCAGTTAGCAAATTAACCTTTAAACTGTTGTTTTAAGGCCAAAAAGGATCACTTAATCGCTTAATAATCTGTGCATTAATGATCTTTCCCCCCTTTTCATTTAAAATCAAATCTTTGCAGTCACTTATTGTATTCAATAATGCTGAATGTAAAAGAATAGATTAAAGTTTTATATTTTGTAACAATTAAAAAGAAAATTTATAAAATAATGTTTAGCACATACATACATACATACAAATATACATACACAAATAATTATAAGATATTAACCCTAATTTAAAGAAAAGGTTAATATCCACCCTGCACACATAAATACACACATGATCAGAAACCTGGATGATTTTTAAGAAACCAGCAGGATGCTTCAATTGATCTTATGTATAATGAGGTATCTGAACTGTCTCTGATTATGAGAAACAAAGAGATGATTTAAGACAAATGATCCAAAACTTGGATAATAATAAGTACAGGTCACACCCTTGATATGATCAAAACCAGTGTATGAGTAGGCCTACATATAATATCTGGTTGAGTTGGAGTAAATCCTAACCACTGTGTAGACTACTGGTAATGTTCATGTAAAACAGTGCATCATGTATGATTCATAAAGTTTTTCATTACCTTCATGAGTCAAAAAGAATACAGGTATAAATAAAGTAATTCTGTCTGGATGAAGTTTTATGAATGTAAATAAGAGTAAACCTGAGAGTTATAAACTACCTTCTGTGTAGTCAATGTCCGGCCTTGTGGACACCACAGCCCAGGCCACCCCCACCAACAACGCCACCACCAGGTTGACTACAATCCACGGTCGCAGGATCTGCTCCTCTGAACCTGGGGGCCTGCAAGAAATGAGAAGGAAAGGCGTCAAACTGGGATTACCAAGGAAAAGCTTTATTTGATAGATTTTTTTTTTAAAAGAAAATATTTACAAAAATGAAAAAATGTTTTCATCATTCTCTTATCTTGGCTTAGTTTACTAAAATGTCTTTCTGATATTTTAAGGATTTCCACTTGAAATTTATTTTGGTCAATTACTTTCAGTAGCAAAAGTTAAATCAGTCATAAATGAGACTGATGTAATTGTGTTATTGTCACATAGCTTCTGCCAATTTGGGCACATCACAATAAAGCAACACTGTGTCACTCTCAGATATTCAACAAAATGTATTTCCGACTCATTTTAATGACTGGATATCTATGCGCCGGCTTATTTGTTTAACAAGCCCAGTGGCTGATTAATCTCTTGTATTTCTTTGATGAATCAGCCATGGTGCTTGTCCAAAATGGCCATTGTGTTGATATGAAGTTGCTAATGTGTGCCATGTTAGCAACTGGAAATTCAGCTGTAAAGTGATGTTCCATGCTGGAACATAAAGGCCCATTCATGCTCCCTGACGGACGTAATTTGGGTCGTCCGTTCCAAACGTCTTCATGCATCGCTGCCTTCATGCTTCCATGCGTCGTTTCTGTTGTTACAGCTAACCTCCGCTAAGCGGCAGTGCTGAGTTTATTGTGAACTCCGCGATACAAAGTTGGATTCAAACATCGATTGGCGGCACAAACGTGCTGCAATTAAGTTGTTTCTAACCACCAACACACCGTGAACACTTGTGGAACTTTATTTCGAAAGCTTGTGCAACTTCTAATGTTTTTTTCGCCGTCTTCTTTCTTCTTTTATGGTTTTCGTCTTCCTGTTTATCTTCTTCTTCTTCCCTGGTTTGTTTCTGCTCCACTATGCTCAACACTGACCCCACGGTTTCCGGTGGTATTACTCCGTCGTCTGCGTCAAGTGACGGATGCGCAAGGTGCCTGAAAATGCACCAAATTGACGCAGAAGACGGACGAAACTTTCCGTGAGTGTGCGTATCCGTCATCTGCGCCGAGCATAAATGGGCCTTATAGGCGTAAAGTGTGGTTTCTCAGCCTAGGGTTGCTGCTGTGTAACAGTACCTTCCAGGAATGTTCATAATAAATGTCTTTGTGCCATCAAAATGCATCAAAGATACATATTACTAGAGGTCAGAAATTTACATGGTGCAGCTTTAAATGAGAAAATTATTATTATTCAGATATATGTATTTTCCATCACTGATGTTTCACTTTCTATTTACAGTTATAACGTGGCTTTTCCAATTACAGAGTTAATCCCTTGCAAAAAAAAAGCTTAAATAAAAATTTAATTAGGAAGGGTTGACGCTTCCCCCTCACCCAACTGTTTCCCCATCAGCGTTCATTTTTTCTTTACTGTCCTCCTAAAACTGTTGGAGGCATTTAAATGTTGTTACCAGACACTATATTGAGCATGTTCACTTTCAAAATATAAAAAACACAATTTTTTAGATAAATTGAACAAAACATGTGCACATGTTATATATTTCTCACCACAGAGTCTCGTTGGCTGTGGGATACAGATTGATGCGATCGCTGGTCATCTGCTGGCTCAGCGACAGGATCAGGGCTATGAAATACACTGAAAACAAAGAATTATTGTAAAAATTCTTCATCATCGTCACCACTATCACTTTATTTTGTCTCACTTACTGAATGAAGCCAGAGCGACAGGGTCCAGAGTGAGGAAGCCTCTCAGAGCCATGGAAGCCTTGGCCAAGTTCACTCTGCAACAGACACGAAATATCTCATATCAATGGGCTGCTTGCTGTTTGGTTTGAACATCTTCGCTCACATGCAAACCTGTCAAATGCAGACACGGTGCTGATGGCTAGGAGCAGATACAGAAGAGACTGAGCTGGGTAGGCCAGAGGGTGGTACTGCTGCAGGAGGTTGGGCAGCGTGGTCATCTGCTCGCCCGCCAGCACATACACAACGATAATGTTCCACACAGCGTAGCCGGCCAGGAATCCGTGAGAGAACAGGCCGATCACCCTGCAGACGGAGAACACACCACAGGACAAAATGTTATTCCTGGAGATCAGATTTGTGAGAAGCAAGATGGGATTTGGATTTTGTATAAGCTGGTTGACAGGATTACCTGCTTCTATTGTTATAGATGCCTACATTAAACTATTAATAATAAATCTGAATGTGAATGCATCTATGGGGATTTATGTATCCACTGAACAAAATATTCTGCCGTTAGGTTCGGGGGTCAACTACTGAGAGCAATCAAGTTTTATTATCCAAAGTATTTTGAAGATAAATGATCATTATGAATGAAGCTCTACAGCCAAAAAATGTGGTTTGAGAAATTATTGAGAAAAAGAAGTGATAAACCTTTAAGCCATTTTTGACAGTATCAATTAAAATGTCTTGTAAATAAACAGAAACATGTAAAAAGTGAAAAAAGGCAACTTTGTTAATATGAAAAAGTCTGTTAGATTGAATTAATCAATATGATAAATGAGTCATTTTAAGTTATTGATCCAGATTTCACATATGGAGTCCATTTCTAAGCAACGCTACTTAACTTTCCGAGCTTAAAACTCTCTCATTGTGATGGTATGCTAACATTCATAATGGACATTCCTGGGGTCAAGAGGTCCAAAGAAAGAGACAGAAAGTATCAGCCGTTCCACAAGATTTGACATCCTGGAACAGCGCTGTTGGGTATCTTTCCTTAACTTTAACCCTTCCTTAATGTAAAGGGGGCAGTGGTGGCCTGGTGGTTAGTGACTGGGATCATAGTAGACAATGAAGGTGAACCACAATGGGCCCCTTAGCTCGGCCCTTAACCTCAATTGCTCCCTCACTGCTCCTGGTGTAACGAGGATGTGTAAAAGGCAGAGAAGAGATTGTCCAGCAGTGATTGATAAAATATAATGAGAACAAAACATTAACAAAAGAAATTCATTAAGACAGATGGTCTAAAAGTTGTGCCCAATATTAGAAGCGATGATGCATCTCGTTGGTCTTACAAGGTTAAGACACTGCGTTTGTGTTTGGTTGTTCATATGTGTGAGTACGCACCTGAAGCCATTGTGGACCCTCAAGGCGACGTCTCTGGTGGTCCAGATCTGTCTAGGGTCCATGTAGTCATCCATCAGCTCTGTGTGGCGAAGCTGCTCCACTCGATCTGCCTGAAAACAGCCTTCATGCAAAGCCACAACACCAAAGACAGAAAGAGTTGGAAACTTAACCAAATCCTAACTTTAAAGTAAAACTAACTTTAGCATTCATTCTGTATATAAATGTTTCAAAAAATCTCACAGTATAGGGACTTTATTTTAGTTTGTTTGTATAGCACATTTCCTGGACAATGCAGCTGAAATTGGTTTACATAAAACATTAAAAACATTAGGCCTACATATAGTGAAAATGATGTATTAAAAATAGTAAAAAGCAGCAAGAAGATAAACAATAAGCAAAAAGATCACAATAAAAAAATGTAAAAAGTTTAAATGAATACATTTATTTAAAAGAAAATCAACAAGGTGACCTGATAAGAAATTTGAAATGAATGTGCTGATTTCATGCATATATGCATAAGAACAGAAATGTTAAAATTTTCTACATTTAGTGGAAGTTTAATCTCTACTGGCAGTTTGTTCCACTTGTTTGCAGCATATATTATTCAGTCATAATTATTCATGTGATCACTGCAAAATAATGTGAATATATTGTATGACAGCATGCTGGGTAGACTCCAGGATGACTAACAGTTTTTTACAACTAACGGAGATCTGAATAAATTAAATAATTCTGCACGTTTTCAATCATAGCAAACAGAGTGTGAGAATTGTCATTCTTGTTAATCAGTTCAGATAGAAATGTAGATTCCAGAGATCTCCAAAACATGAACAAACCAAGCTTTTTGTCTTTACAAATGTGAAAATCCTGGAGTAAAGCGATGTGACAAGCAATTCTGCGATGACCTTTGCCTCTGCAGTTTCTTGACGTAAGAAAACCCAGAGAATTTGAAGAGATTTGGTGGGTCAGCTGAGACGTGCTGCCAGTGACCCACATATAGTACACAGCAGCTATGCCAATGATGGATTAAAGAGTCTGTTGCCCTGCAAGTTCTGCCTACAACATGACAAAAACCAACCATACGTGCTGAAAAAATAGGAGAGAAGTTTAACATATCTTATGGTAGTTTCAGACATTTAAGAGCTACTTATTTAGATTTTGTGGGTCTCGTTTAAAAAACGTGTACAGGATAGTTGTTGACCACTATCCAGAGTTGGAAGCTGAATGTTGATGACAATATTCTGCTGGTTATCTGTGGAAGCTACACTACAACTCTGGTTTCGCCTGTTTTTTAAATCCATCAAAAGTGATTCACACTCACGGTTCCTCTCTACGAAGACTTTGCCAACTGGCTGGCTGTGCCCGTGCGGACTGGAGAACAGGGAATGCTGAGGGATGGGCGACTGGGATTCGGTCACAATGTCATCATCTTCGGCTCCCAGGTCGTTACTGTAGTGCTCTGTAGCCTTCGTCTTCCTGCTGGGAGAGAGAGAGGATCCCAGGGAGAAAAAATTAAAAAAAATCCATGCACACAGTGTAAAGATTTCCTATAACGAGTCAGAGAAGTAAAACCTTAACGACCTCTTTACTAAAATGAGCATATGATGAAAACCCAGGGCAGTTTTCCTCACTGGGGGCAGCTGATGATGCCACGGGGACTGTGTTGGCTCAGGCATCCCAACAGCTTTAACTACTTTTTAACATTTTAACAGCTTCGCTCTGTATCTGAATTGATATTTGGACTGTTCAGTGAATGTTTAAAGATTTGATAGCAGATCTGACTTTGTATATCTTTTATAGATAATACTGTAAAATTGGCCCCAATTTCTGAATTCATTGAGTCATTCTGTACTCAATAAAGATCATGAAGGTTTTGACTGGTTTGTAATTGACGGTGCTTTCAAGATGAATGATATTACAACTGAATTTCATTTCCATTTTCTCCTACACACACAAGATTGATTTCATTTCTTAGATTTTTTTACATTTTTTTAATACATCAGCTAAACATAATCTTTCCTGATTATTGTGGGCTTTGTCTTTCAATGGAAGCATTTGTGTCCTTTGTTCTCAGTTAAATCTGAATCCAAAACTCTTTTCCAATTTTAATGTATTCTTACAGTTACTGTTCACAAAGAGATCAATCCAACTTTGATCATTTGTTCATTTTCATGTTTTCATTCATTCATTTCATTAATCACTGAGCTCATTAGTTGAATTAAAGCTGATACTCACCTCTTCTTTTTCGTCCTCCTGGTGACAGCCACGGTCGTCTCCTCGCTGTCCAGGACTGGCTCTGCCATGTCACCGTTTGGGGTGTCGGCATGTTCAATTTCCTGGTCTGATGTACAAAAACATGCCAGGAAAGTTTGTTTAAGACAAAGAGTTACTCTCATGATTCAGAGATTTATTAAATGAAGCAGATACAATTCTGTTGTTTATAAAGACTTCCACCTTTGCAATAGTAAGAAAGAAAGAAAAAACAAAGATTCTTGACTCCAACATGACAACTGGGTCCAACAAGTCAAATTTTTCTGTCTCAAAACAAAACGATTTATACAAGGTTTTTAGAAAGATCTGACACTCAAATCCTTTGTGCCGAATACTTACAGGACAAAAAAAGACACCTGTATCACTAATACACAAGCAAATACACAGAGCAAACATAGTCACACACAATATAAATTAAGCAACAGCAATGCAGACAGGCAGGGAGAAGCAGAACCAGGCAGGGATCAGCAGAACCAGGCAGGGAGAAGCAGAGATC
>JBBBVT010000013.1:4060189-4077418 GCA_037177035.1 Craterocephalus eyresii
CTCTTGTCAGGTCCAGCAATATCATGTAAAATGCAATTGTAATCAAGTATTGAAATAAACAAATAAAATAAAATAAAAAAATTCTGAATATCAAGGGGGGGCTTATATTTATAAAGCAAAATCAGTCCAATACAACAAAGCAACCAGACCCCATCATTCTGCTTGCTACGATGCTGGACAGGACAAGTAAAAAAAAAAAAGAAAAGTAAAATAAATAAATAAATAAATAAATGTGTGTGACGTTACTCATGCGTGTGTTGGTCCAGCTTTTCTCATTTACACATGCTGAACATTGATGAGACTGAAATCCTTCTCATAGTGATCTGTATGAGCAGCATGGTGCACATAACCATGTGCTTTTGGTCCATAGCTTTAACCACATTTTCAATAAAAACCCTTTCAGCTACGTATTTTTCTTCGTTTCAAGATATCAAGTTATAGCTGTGTAATGAAACACTTGTGACAGTTTAACACATTACAATGTGCAAAGGAAAATCTAAGTATATATTTTGTTCTTGGAACCTAAAAAGTGAAGCAGCGTGCATCCTGTGTAGGTTAGATACCTAACCACTTCAGGCAAAGTGCATGGTTTTGAAGCAAATACACTAACAGTTTTCGGATGTTGCATGAGAAGGAATCAGTAAGAAAAGTCAAATTGATTTAAACACTTTCATACTTCAGGAGAAAATGCTCTCATTTTAAAAAATTTAAATAGTGGTAGTGTTTCTGATAAGCAGCTGCTTATTAGGACCAATCGAAGGCATAAAAGCAGTAAACTACAAAGCATGGCACCGACTGAAAGCAGCATTCAGGCTTAGTTAATTCTGTCCAAACAGCATGTGTTTAGCATTACCCGGAAAAACAGACTGGTTGGAAAGATAATGTTGAAGTAAACTTTGCTATTTATGTAACAAATTCTTGATGGGACATGAGCTTAATAAGTGCATCACTTATAGTCAGTCATATTTCATATTACAGAGCCGAGTTGAACACCATACCAGACTGGAGCAGGTCGGAGCATCTGTGAGTTGTTGAATAGAAAATTATTCTTTTTACTTTGGCAGAAAGTTAAGGTGAAACAGGGGAAGTGTAATAAGATGTTTTTTATTTCACACAGCTGGTTTGTATCATGCAGGGAGAACACATTGTCTTGTTTTGGAACTTTGGACAATTCGGACCGACAGTCACACCTCCGCCTGGGTCGATGCTGTTTATTCATGAAAATATAATAAGAGATGAACACAACAAGCTGATACAACCATTACTAGATAGATTACAAATGGTTGTTAGTCCTGAAATCAGGACGAAAGGGGAACAACAGCAATCAAAGTGGCATTCAGTCAAAAATACGCTGATAATGTTAGAGAATGACAAGAATATGACTTTTGTTTTATAATCCTTTCGATAAAAAATCTTTTACTTTTCAACTTAAATTCCTTTAAAGTTGTGAGGTTGTTTTGAATGTAAGTAACTGAGGAGGTTATGATTTAAACAATCTTGTAAGCCAGCATTCTTATTTACAAAAAAAATGAAGAAAAGGTATTACATGTAAATGCTGAAATTTATACATTCTATGTTCTCACCTTAAATCTGATGGCAGCAACAATCTCAAAAAGTTGGGACTGTAACAAAAGGCTGGAAAAATAAGTATAGCTGAAAAGAAACAGCTGGAGGAACATATTGGACCTAGTTAGGTTAATCGGCAATGTTTCAGTAACCTGAGTGGATATAAAATGCACGTGGAGTGGCGTGTAGCTCATCGTTTGAGTGGCGATAGGGCTGCAGCAGACCAGGTTTGAGTCCCGGCCTTAGTGTCCCTTGCTGCATGTGATTCCTTGTTGTATAACTCCCTTTTCTGTCCAGCTACTTTCAATTAAGTCCACTAGAGTAAAAAAAAAAATCCTTAAATAAAGAAAAGATCACCTATAATATTTCTAACCATTAACTGACTTTAAATATTTTGTCATAAATAATATGAAAGACATAAAAGAAGTAAACTGGATCCTCTGCTGTGCTGTTGCTTAGCCATGATTGGCCGATTCTACCATCTCCGACCCTTGATTGGTGCTTCCACTTCCTCCGCAGCTAATCCTAATCATCATCATAATCACCGTCCCTATTTAAGCTGCAGGTTACAGTTGCTCAGGGCAGCTGTGTGTAACCAGCAGCCTACCTTGCACTTTGGCTTTGTGGCTGCTATGGTAGATTAGATTGTTTAGAAATCTTTGTTTTGTTGATTGAGACTGTTGAACTGCTTAGAAGTCTGTGTTTTCTGGACTGTTTAGTTAATTAGTAATCTTGGGAATGTGGAGCTTTAACATCTTTTGTTTTGTTTTCCATAGTTTTGGATCATTGTTTTAGTTTGTAGTTAGCCCTAGGTGGCCCTCTTTTGTTAAAGTCTCCACCTATTTTGTTTTGTTTGGCTTGGATCTTGAGCTTGCACCTATTTTTACACTTTTTTATTTTCACTCATCTCTGTAAATAAATTCTTTTAACAAATGATTTGTTTGCAGAAGTTAATGCTCACAACCCCTTTACCTTTAACGAAGTGGGGGTTTGCAAACAGCCCTTCATGAAAACTTTCTGGAACATCTTCAGACAAGACAGCACAGTGAAAAGCGTTCACTGAGCTGTCCACAAACCTATGTCAAAACTCTGTCCAACAAAGAATAAGCCACATATGCAGATGGTCCAGAAACATGGCTGTCTTCCCTGGATCAAAGCTCATTTAAAGTTGACTGATGGATACTGTTAAATACCTCATTCTGGACCAGATTTAAGTATTTATTTTATCCACATAAAATAATGCAATAGAAGGCGACTCAAACGACCACAGGATAAGGAATAGAAAATGAAACTTAAACTTGCGGCGACACAAAATGCTCTGCTGCGATGCATTCAGGGTAGCTCGGAAATCACAAGTCCCACAGTCTACCTCACACAAAAACAACAAAAAAAAATAAAACAGGATTAAGTATCTGTTTAAAATCTATTTTGGCTTATTATATCATGACAAATATGATAAAAAATTTATGAAAAAAAAAGATTTGTAAAAATTATGCAATTTAAACGCGATTAATCACCAGTTCACTCAAGACCCTCGTGTTTAATTGCGATTAAAAGTTGTTATCAACTGACAGCACAAATTTTCACCTTTTCTGCTCATTGGGCCTTAGTCATAATGTAACTGTCCTTCATGTCAACCATGATCTAATGTATATGAATGTTTGCAAAGACAACTAATATAATTTTTTCATTATAGCTGTACAGTATTACCTACTGTATTAACCAGGGGTGCAGAAAGTGACTGTGATTACACACCTTTTCTCGGAGTGACAACACCTCCCCCTCCAGGTAGCGATGCTCCTCTCTCGCCTGCTCCAGCTCAGCTTCTTTACTCGACAGCTTCTCCTGCAGACTTAGGAGTTGCTAAAAGACAAAATCACAGTAAAACTGAGCTTTGAAAACAACATTAAAGCATGATGTAATCTGACCTATTAGTTGTGTTGTATTGAATTAAATAATTATCTGGTGACAAAACATGTAAAACAAATGATTGTCCTCTCCCACTTAAAATCTACGCCGAGATGGAAAGGCGACCCTTGACATGACAGATAATGTAAAACAGAAATAAAAAGTGGGCACGATGATGTAGGTTTTTCTAAAAGCCTAGCCAGGGATTTTGCAGCATCAGACTAATTCATTTACATAAGTACTTGACTATATTTTCCCTTTTGCAGGTACAGTGGAAAAGTAATGAATCAGATCTTAAAGTGATTGTGTTAATTTTGACTCAAATATGTAATTGTGGATGATTTTTGGGGTCAAATATACAGTGTCTGATGCGTGCAGATGGGATCATGTGACCTGGACTTGCTCGCCCTGCTTGCTCGCCCTGTATAAATACAGCGGGCTCTGCTTTGTGCAACTTTTTTCTCACTGCTTGATAAAGTAGGATATAGGAAAAATGTGTCTGATTCGACCAGCAAGAGAAATACCGCTTTAATCATGCAATAATGTGATGTGGCCTGTGGGAAGTTAGAGGTTTAGAGCCCCTAGTGGCCAAAAGTTATATGGTATCCCTTTAAACATGATTAGGAACGTGCTGAAAACAAGTTAAATACTGAAGTCTACATGCCGCATTAAACTCCAGAGCAGAAAAACTATGTTGGGTGTCCAGAGCACCTGACACACATCTGATCTTGATAATTTCTGCTGTCAGCAACCAGAAAAATATAAGTAAACTTGGTAAGTTACTATTTAAAGGTACAGTGTGTAAGAATGATTGACATAGAGGTAAATAGGAGCATATAGGAAAAACTTCAAATGCCAATCACAGTTGTGATTGGACAGCTCTACTTCAAACTGATTTTATTCTCCTTACCTGTAAAGGTGTTACTCATGCCAAACTGTGCTTTACCATCTATCAAACTTGTTCAACAGTTTAAAGCTCAGAGGGTTCTTCACACACAGTTGTTTGTCCATTCAGAGACACTGTAGTAAAATGGTAGCACCATTATGGCACCTGCTGTGCATGCAGACCCACAACAAGTAGATATACTGTAAATGGATGATTTTAAGAGAATAAAAAACAAGCATTATTCTAGTAAAGTAATTAGATACTAATAGAGAAAAAAATTCAAATGTTGCATTACATTTGTCTGTCAATAACCTCAGATTTCAATGCTTGCTGCACCTTCGATTAATTTGTACCTTATTTTGTTTACATATTCAAAATATTTCCTAAGAATCTCACGTCATTCTTAGAGTATTTATGACTTTTCATTTAAATAGGTACAGAGGAAATATTTATTTCAGCAAAGTTGAAGCAGACGTCTGGACCGAGGGAACCGAAACAACAGTGAGTGACTAATGAGAGGCGACAGCAGGGTGACTTTCACTCACACTGTTACACGTCAAGTTAGCTGCTCGTTTACAAGCCAGCAGGGCAGGGTGTGTGTGTGTGTGTGTGTGTGTGTTGAGGTTGTGTCTAATGTCCCTTGTTTTATCAGCACTGTCACTTTAGATAGAGCAAGACAGGAAGTTGAGGCAAATTAAGCTAAGTCATGCCGAACATGTGCTGTGTTTTACAAAGCTTTCTGTGCTGCTTTATGAAATCAGTGCTGTGAGGGATTATGGGAAACCTCTGAATCAGCAGTATGCAGCACACAGTTTTTTTTTTTTTGTTTTCTTGTTTGTGTGAAAGCAGCCGCCTGTTTTATGTGATAAAAGTCGACCGAGATTTCAAACAGACAATGCTCGTTGAAGTCGAAGTGCCTCGAAAGTGTGTTTGCACGATTCTACTGTCCTTTCAGCCGAGCAGGCCTAAGCTTTTACTGGTCCTTAAAATAATTAGGCTTACATTATGTCAGTATGTTTTTAACCTTACTGGCATTGGTAGGTCTATACCAGCATTAGATGGGGGGTCCAAGCTTGCGTCAGCTACTTTCTTAAAAGGCACATTTTTCAGAAAAAAATACAAAAACACCTTCCAAGTTGAATTTTGACTTCAAATTTGAATGTTTAATTATGACAATATTATACAAATATTTCAAGTTTTTTTTTTATTTTCAAAAAGTAACTATTTGCAAAATTCCTTACTATCTATAATCTATTTATCTATACTATCTATCTATAGTATCAATATTAGATCTTTGTTGTTAGAGGCAAATAAAAGCCTGTAAATACGATACGACCAGTTTCTTCACACTTTCAGAGTACAAATGCTGTGTATTCTCACTAGTGGTGAAATCCAGTATCGACCGTTTGGGCTATATTGTGCTTTCGTCTTTTGTATCAAGTATATACACAGACGTAGCAGAGCATTGACCTGTAAGCTTGCTCAGAAGGGGATTGAATTGCAGACTAGATTCATTGCAGTCAGTTGGTTTCCTTACATCGGCTATTTGTTATGAACTTGCTTGTATATATGAATGTATGACAATAAGATTGGCTTAAACTGATTGTCTGTGAAGCACCTTGAGATGATGTTGTTATGAATTGGTGCTATACAAAAATGGTTGAATTGAATTGAACTGGAAGCTTGTGCACACAGCAAATTTATTCCATCCACAACAGAAAACATCAGCAGACAATACATTAAGAGTAAAGAAGTAAACGGGCAAACACTAAATTACGTCATTCCACCGCTGAATAGTATATGAAATAAAGTTAAATGTAATAAGTGATTGTAAAGTAGTCTACTAAGAATAAATATAAAGTTAACTCAGCTTATTTGGTGGAAAACATGCATCTTCCACTACAAATAAATTTGAAATCATAGTTAATTTGTCTTCGACATCTAAACTTAGTAAAGCTCAGAGATTCTGTGGTGCAAAAACTATGTACATGCACCCAACAGGTGCAGGCAGAAGCCTGCATCGGGAATTTATTTATTTATTTGGCAAGCAACCGTGGTATGAAATTTAGTTTTTGTGTTTATCATTATTTCTATTTTGATTATTCAACTATACAATAAAAAATAAATGAACAAAATAAACCAGATATGGTGTTGGGGTTCTTCAATTCAAACCAGTTACATTTCCAGATTTTGGATGAACCTGTAGCTGGGCTGTAAGGACCACCTCGTCTTATCTAACAGTTCTCCTGTCTTAAAAACTCCTCAAATGATTTAAACATGTTCAAAACAAGAAATTCTTTATTTTATGCATCTAAGATTTTCTACTTAATGTTCTGGAAACTTTCCTCATAAAAATCTCCTGGTTCCCAGCAGTACAGTGTAAACATATTTGCAACACAGACCATCGTACCGGATCCCCTGCATTATATCTGCAGGTGGGGGACAAACTCAGGGCCCCGAGAGCAGCTTGAACTGAAGCTCTGGCCTGGCATGTTGCCCCATTAATCCGTGTAAGGTGTGCCCCAGGACAAAACCTTTTGGACACACCTGGGCTAAATAAATCACAGGGAGAGATATTTCATCCACACACAATACACAGCTGCCCCTGTTAGGCAGAAGTAAAAACACTACATAGCTTTTAAAATACTGGATAAAGTATCTCCTCTGTTTTGTCTGCAATACAGAAAGTGCAACTTTGAACTCAGCACAAAAAATACATAAAAAAACATGTTAACCAGGGTTTACTGACCCAATAATTACGTATTTGCCAGATAATTCCCAGATCTCTTCCTTTCAAGGACTCCTGGTAAAGGACTTCTTACAGATTTATATTTTCCTTGAACAACTCCTGGCCTATCACCTGTAAACCTCCACTCTTACAGTTTTTACATGTTCTTCTTTTCTATATGACTATATACTAATTGTAAAACCCAAATTTCCGGTATGGGAAGGTACTGGCTCAGGTGTTTTCCAACGCGGGTGAAAACCAGATGAGAATCCAGTTCAACAAATATGAAGTGTAAATGTATATTATTTAATAACCCAGAATGGATCAAAGTGAAATATTTTTCATGAGACTTATAGATACTGGCATCAGTTTATACTGATATGCTTTTACCCTTAAATTCTGTGCCATGCTGTGCTTCAGTTGTTAGGGTTGTTAGAAGACATTTAACAACTTCAATATGACTGGCTCATTGCTATGAGGTTAATTGCTTTCTAATGACAGTCTCTGGTTGGGCGTTGACCTGCTCAGGTCTAAAGAAGGGTGCAGGCTTTTCCCCAGGAATCTCCTGGACTGGTCATTTTTATCTCACTGATGTTAGTCTGAACTGGCTGTCATTTGAATTTGGCTGATCTGGTGGAGTTTTAGAAAAATATTCCATAGTGTAGAGTAGGGGCTAATGATATGCAGATTTTTTTTCTCTCTAAGGAAAAACATGTATTACATAATTATTTTTAATTTTAATTTCAGCCCAAGAACCAGCTAATTTAGTGGCAATTATGGGTAAACTTTCCAGGAAATTAGCTATACGATACTGTATGATGCATGTAAAGTCAAACTTTACCATAATACGTCTGCCCTCCAGCGTGAAAGTCATTCAGACATCAGTGCAGATAATAATAATAATGATAATAATAATAATCATTATTGTTATTATAACAATAATAATTGGTTAAAAGGGCAGGAGTGAATGAGTGTTTGTTTCAGTGCAGGGGTAAAGTGGTGAAGAGGCCTACCTGCTGCATGCTGTGCATGCTCTGCTGCAGCAGCTGGATCTGCGTCTCCGGACTGTGCGTATGCATCGTTGTGTGATCGTCATCTGGACGGCTGCCTCTGCTCTGCTCCTTCCTCAGAAGATCCACCTCATTCCTGTAGGCGTCCAGCTGCCAACGCAGGGAGTCGTTCTCCTCCCTCAGAGAAGACTGAGTCTGATCACACACTCCTGCAGGAGGAGGGAAGGCTTTTAAAAGCTTCCTTTAAATCAAAATATTCACAACATTTTTATGAATGTAATCATGAAGTTTGAGGACTTAAATAAAATTTATCTGAGGGGTTACTAGCACTGGCTTTACCATTTTCTTCACTGCGCATCCTCTTGCAGGGAATTTCATCCGCATCCTCATCGGACATCTCCATCTCCTCTTCTCGTCTGATGCCCATGATCTCCTCGCTGTGGGCGTTTCTCAGCTCCTGAAACGTCACAACAAGCAGACACAATCATAGCAACAGTTGTCAGCACAAAAAAAAAGAATAAATAAAAATCGAACCAATAGTTGCATTACTGTATGGGGAAGTGTGTGCTTGTGGTTTTTAAAGAAGGTACAAAAAGTTGCAATCTGCAGATATAGTCCATATGTGAGTTATTTTGAAGGTGTCGTGCCATCGGAAGTCCCTGCAGCGCTCCTGGTTGGCTGAGGACTTCCCACGTTGTTTACCACAGAGACTCCAGGAAAAATTATTAGACCACCCTTGTTTTCTCATTTTCTTGTTCCTTTTAAAACCCTGGTACAACTAAAGGTTTATTTGTTTGGACAAACATAACTGTAACAAAAAAAGAGTTGAATTTAAGGGCTGAAATCTGATCATTTTACATGGTTTTCTTGATAATGACTTAAATATCTGATGTTTTTATATCAATAGCTACTGTATGATGTCATACTTCCAAAAACAGCTTTTATATCATCCAGTGTTTTCTTTTCTGTGTGTTTTAGTCACATGATACACTCAAGGGCTTTTTTGATAAAATGAACAAGAAATCAAAGAAAAAACAGTGTTCTAATAATTATCATGAAGCATGTGTTGGCATTTAAAACAGCATAAAAAATGTAATTTATTCATGACCAACACAATGTGGAGACCAATTAAAGGACAACATCATAAACCTGATGTTTAAGAGGGTTCCTCCACAATTTTTTCTCTGTAATCCTCTGTAGAAACAGCAGAGAAAGAGCAGCTTTTGAACACAGTGAAGTGGGGGGGTCACCTGAGACCCTCCTGTAGCTGCCAGGCATGGACTGATTGGGCCAAACGTTTGTGTTATGACACAAACAGAAAGCTTGGAGCCTGGCTTGATCCATTTTCTCGCAATTGTTAATTTGGAACAGTGGTTCTCAAACCTCTTTCAGCATTGTTCCCCCTGTGGAATAATTTTGCAGTCCAGTCTCGCCTAAAGCAGCGTTGCTAGTTTCCATTTTAGTTCAGGAGCCAAATATAGTGCAAACTAATCTCAGTTGGCTGGACCAGTAAAATAACAGCATCATAACTGATGAAAAATAATGAAAACTCCAATTTTCCCCTTTGTGTTCTTGTACAAAGAATAAACAAGTACATTATCAAGACGTTTATATATAATGAACTATATCTGTAAAAGACATGAACAAACTAAAATTTCTGGATAAAAAGTGCTTTTTCAACATTAACTGTACTCAGTTAGACATTAACATAATTTTATTTGATCTGTTTACACATTTTATTTCATATTCATCATATAGAACTCCAAAATTGATCAAATTATGAATAAAAATAATCTGATTTATTTGACAAAATTATAGATATTTTATGACATAGATAACATTTCTGCATCATATTTCTACATCAATCTTCTAAACTGGTTTTCTTCTTAACCATTTTTTCCCATATTTTATTCATTTTATTTTTCATAAAGTTTTATTCATTTACATATTTATTACAACTAATAGATCATGTCTGATCAACAAAATCAGGAAAAAATGTCATCCCAGGCATCTGGAAATCGAAAAAAAATCATTTTTCCCCCATTATGATCTGAGTAACTTTTCAAGATCTAGAAGTTATTTTGAACGTACGTACAGTATGTGTACATTTTCACACATGTGCAATCTGAACTGATTCATGTCATCATACAGAATGAAACATCAGATCTACAAAGATATAAAATAACAAGTTATGTCCCTTTTTCGAAAGTACCCCCTAGAGTGTCTCTAGGTGCGCCATCTGAGAAACGCTGCTTTGGAAGACGGCATCTGCCTTCAAAAGGTAAAGCAAACGTAACTTAGTCATTGCTGATACGCCTTGTTCAGATTACAGCTGTTGATTTTGTACAGGATGACAAAAGATGAATTAATAGGCATAGAAAAGCAGTGCTGCATTAAATTAGGACTGGTTTCACTCAGTTTTTTGGTGATGATATTGTGATCTCATAATTAAAGTTAAAGCACTGCCTCAGACTGAACAGTCTAACTAGCACTTAACCATGATGTGTCCTTGTTTGATTTCTTGCGTGTTGTTCTGTCAGTTGTAATATAAGTATCTATTAAATGACCATAATAGTAGTATTATTAGTAGTAGTAGAAGTAGTTTTTAGCTGCAGTTTGGTTACATTTAAGCCACAAAACTAGAGTTACACTGAAGACATAAAGTCATGCTTGGGTGACTAGCAATGTTAAGTAAAAACTGCTACAGTAGTTCAGTTTTGTAGTTGTGTGTGTGCATGTTGCATGTTAGATATTTTGTTGTCTGACATGCAGTATATATTTAAAGGCGAAACCTGTTGCTTTCTGTGGTAAAGATGTGCATTTTCATCATGCTGCATTCCTCCATTGCTTAGCATTGATCAGAGGTCAGAGGTCGTGGTCATTTTACACATTCCTGTGAGACCAGGCTGCTCTCTTCCTGCTAAACAGAGAGTCACAACTACTCACCACACATGTACAGTAGCGATGGATAAATGCATCGCCGAGCTATTTCACGTAGGTTTTGCTCCTTTCAATAATGTAATTAAATCAAGATTCTTGTTAGCAGCTAAATAACTAAAATATAGAAATATCTGCAGAAGACGACGAACCTCCTCAGTTTGCTTTTATTTGAAATATGTCATTGTCTTTTCTTTTCAATTCTACATAAGTTTATTTATTCATTCCACCCCCAGAAGAATAAAAGAAAACAAATAAAAACAAGCGGCCCTTCACATCCTCAGGCTGCTGAATCCGCCCTCGGGTGCTGACTGTGCTGAAAACGGACAAGTCCTCCCTCCTTTACATGCAGCGTTCTCATGTTCGTACTTGTTATCTCGATTTCAGGCTGGATGAATAATTAATCAGAGACTTAACCCTAGAAGTCACTGTTGCCATAGCAGCGCTGCACACTTTCGAGGAGATGTAAGATCTTTTGCATTTGAGCTGCAGGGAAAAGAGGAGGCCCAGATCAGAGGATGCTGCCTGTCTGTCTGTCTGTCTGTCTGTCTGTCTGTGAAGGCGAAGCATCCAGCAAAACAACAACAGGGCCATTTAATCGGACAGATCATACGTGCTGTCTGTCACACTTTCTCCCGGGGACTCAGAGGTGCTGGCAGAGAAGAAAGCAGAAGGGTGGGGTGGGAGGAGAGAACAGTAAAAAAAAGAAAGAAAAAGGTGTACCAACCTCACACTGCTTGCGCCAAATGTCTATGTTCTTGCGCTGAGCTTTTGAGAAATGGTCCCATGCCTTTTGTCTGGAGGCTGCGGTGAAAACGGCGGTGATCTGCTCGACTTTGAGGTGAACAGGGAAGGAGGAGGAGGAGGGAGGGTCAAGACAAAACAAGCCATTTATGCAGTGTAGTAGCACTGACTGGAGGCTCGAACAGCAGACAGAGGAGAGACCGTAGACATGCATTGACCACAGACTACAGTAATGGAGTCTATTAAAGGACTCATCACATCATTTTTGGTCCCTTTCAGGGTCTTTTAGTCTTGTAAATACAACTTAAATTTAGATAACTTGTCCTGATTTTCTGAGCAGAATAAAAGAAAAGAAATTCTCTGGAGAAAAGATGTGAGGTTATTTTTAAATAACAGTAAACCGGGGGAAAAAATGGAATTTAACTGCTGACCATCTAATCAATGAGTTGTGCTTAAAGGAAAACCGTGTAACTTTTAACCCAAACATCAGCCTCATTTGAGTAATAATGGATTTTTTCTGGGGTCAGTATACAGTACAGGGTTTGATGCGTGTCAGAAATGCCCTCCTCAGAAACCAGACACTGTAACTTTATGCTGGGTTTATACTTATGCAGCGTTTCCGTCAGGTCGGCCCGTGGAGCCTCTGTGTGTTTATACTCCAGCATAGGGAAGCGCCGTTTCTTTTCCAGATCTGCAGGCAGCGGTGGGCTGGTACCGTCCATTAAAATGCAGTTTTTTTCAGTGATTCAAACTACAAGTTTTGCTATCTACTGCTTCCAGGCTCTGATAAGTCATTATGGCTGCTTTTAGAAAAACAGCAAAGCCCAATAAGTGAGTCCTTTCTTGGCTTCTCTGTGGATTTTGTGCCACAAATCACCAGGATGGCTGCAGGATCAGTGATTAAAACTCAACAAATTCCATTTATGTCACTTTTACCTGCGGTTTAAAGGTAGTCAAATATCCGTAAATTAATATCACACACTGACCAATCACAAGGGAGTATTTCCAAGTAGCCAGGATGCACGTCAGGCCTGAAGAGGTGTGCGTCGAGCTTCTGCATACCTACGCAGAGGCTACAGCAGGGACACCATAACCCCGACACACACGTATAAACTCAGCTTTACAGGAGTGGATCCGTCTCTCGTGGGATCATGTGACCTGGAGCTTTTTGCTTTGTGGCTCACCCTGCATAAACACAGAGGGCTCTGCTTTGTGCTCCCTTTTTCTCACGAAGTGGGAAGGAGAAAACAGTGTCAGATAAGAACAGCAAGAGAAAAACTATTTCATTTTTCAATAGTTTTATGTTGCCTGTGGGAAGTGCAGGTTTAGCTCCCCTAGTGGCCAAAATTTACACGGTATCCCTTTAAATGGTGAACGGTCTGACCTGATAACTCTGCCAAGGAGGTTTCTGGTTTATTTCAGTTGAGTTCGGTGTTAATATGGCTTTAGTTGTTATACTTAGTTTAAAACATTTTTAAAAAAATCAAGTCTCTGCTTTTCTTTCAGCCCAGACACTTGTTGTTGCCACTTGTGAATCTGAAATGTAATTCAGATGAGTACTCCTTCACAACGCTTTCATGCTTTTCACCAAGGAGAACTGTGAGGTCTATCACAATCCCTATAACCATAATCCTTCTTTGTTGGAGGTCTTCTCTGCCCTCACTGTATTTTGACAAAGAAAATGTTCTATTTGGATAAATAATGTTCATTTTGGTCTGTTTTCTCCCAGTGTTGTGTCTTAAAAACATACAGAGTGAACATACAGACTCCTTTCATCCATCCCTGAAGCCTGTAATGAACTGGGGCAAATGGGAATTTAAATATTCTGCAACAGTCCGTCCAGATTCAGCTGCAGAAACTACTGAATCTGAGGGAGTTTGTTTCATTTTACTTATTCAAAAGCTTATTTACAGTAGGCACAAACATCTGGCTAAAAATGAAATGTTTTGGCTGAGAACAACTTCAGTTTGACCCAGGATGGCTGACTGATCTAATAGATGCATATTGTACACACTGTGTATGTAATATTCTGTGTAAATCATTCGTGCAGCTTCCCATATTCATCAAGAAATTACTCTAAAAAGAGATTTTGGTTTTTGGCCCACAAGCAATAAACGCTTAAGTTAAAGCTGACATCTAAGCGAGGCGTTTCAGTCAGACTCCAGAAAAACAAAAGGAATCTATCAGCAGAGTCATGTTGTGATTGACATGAATTGTGCGATTTTTGTGGGCTATTTTGTGTTTTTTTGCTGAGGAGACAACATTTCACACATGCAAACAAGTTTTTGCGTGTTACTGTTAGAGAAAGGATTCATGGGAAAAAGCTGCTTGCTCTGAAATGTGTCTGTTGGCTCCACAAAATACTTGTTTCACCAAATCTTTAACACAAAGGTGGGGACTGCAAAGCCAACATAATCCATATAAAAGTAGTTTATGGTCAAACACAGCTGGTTGAAATAAAGCAGATTGGTCCTGTGAGGCAGCCAGATGTGATCTTCAGTGTGTCATGTGATGAACCGGTCTCTCTCCTGGCCAGTGCTCTGTACTTACATCACCTGCAGCTTCATCTCCTTCATGACTGACAAAGGCCGCATTTATCAAGAATGGAAGATGACTTTTGGGCTCTATATATAAAATGAAGGTGTAAATATCACATACCAAAAGCAGAACTTTGCAACTTTGCTGTAAAAAGTTAAAAGCTTGAAGGTATCCTCCTCATCCCTCTCTGCTGTGCTTCCCTGCACAAGAGGCTGCCATACATCCTCTCACTAACACAGAGAGGCTGCAGTAGAAGGGATTGATTGTTTTCACTGCAGGCACATGCAATGAAAAGCGTTTTTGTTACTAAGTTCTGCTTTAAAATGAATGGAAGTTGTTACGTAATTATTCTGTATGCTCCAATTACTACATGACTAAATATAAGTATGAATTTCCCAGGTGGTTAAAAGCTGTACTCCCATTCTGTGTCAAAATGCAGCCTTTCAATGTTTTGCTCTGATTTTTGATTTGCTGTTACTCAATATTTGCCAAACCTGAATGGACACAAAGCAAACACGACCCGCATGGTCGCTGAGGTCAGGACTTTCTGATGGAAACTGCCTGAACTAAGAACTTCAGACAAAACAAAAATGAAATTAAATAAATGCAATATGCTGATAAACACAAATACCCATGACTGTACTATACTTACCTTCACCTCAGAAAGTTTGCACACATGTTAACATGCACTGGAAATAACTCATTTATTATGGATCATGCATTGTCAAGTTTATTATCTCTACAAAATTGTATGTATTGTAAGTATGAATTTATCAGTTATAAAGTTTAGCACCTAGTTTGGTCTTCTCTGAGCTAAATTTCAGCGCTTTAATAATGTAATTCTGTTAGAAAGAAAAATCAAAAATGTCTGAAACCTTAAAATGTTCTGGAAATTTATATAAAATGTTATCTGATTTAATGTCACATTGTTTCAGTTCTCTGAGTAAATGTGTTCAGAACAAAGTAACATTATGAGCGTTTGTAATGGAGTATAAGATGCTTTATGTTTACCACACCATAACTGTTTATGTAATGTAGCAAAGTTAGTTTTGAGTTTATTGAGTAGGAATACACCTACAGTAAATGAACATTTTGGCTGATACTGATATTAATATTGTTACAATCGATTAATCTGATGTTAATATCTATCTTTTTAAGTTTAACTACATAACTTTAAGCTGACATTTTTCTTTTGAACTTTAATAAAAACAGAAATTAGTATCATGAAGCGAAACTTCACGGCCTTTAATGCAGGCTGCATTTCTGATTTCAGTAACTTACAGAACATTTAATGTAATGTTGCATGTAAAAATGTTTATTCAAGGGCTATTTGATAACAGGGATGCACGATATCAGCGTTGGTATTGGTATAGTCGGCATCGATCCAATAAGTAGAACTATGAGTAAAACGACCAGTTTAAACCAGGTGTTTAACTGGTCATTTTTCATTTCATCGGAAGAAGCGACACGTTTCATTTTGCACAGAATTTGATCATCTTAAAGGATTTATATGCTACATGTTACCTGATTACAAATATAGTTACTTGGATTTAAATAGGCCGAGTCTTTCTGGAAGAGTAAATTCTCCATACACTAACCATCTGTGAAATCTGCTGTCGCCTGCAACAGAGTCACAGCCGAAGGCTCCTTTATCATTTCCCTTTTTACTAATTTGTAAATCGATTCTCAATCTAAGAAAATCAGAATCTAGATTCTTATTTGAGCTCTAACTAAGGATCATAGTAATTGTAATGTTTGTATCAGTAGTCAGTGGCGACAACAGCCACGATTGCATATCCTGTTTGAAAGTAATGCATGCTTAAAGGAAATTCTTGGCTCTCTTTTTATAAATCTGAGCAGTTATAATATACAGAAAACTGCAGAAAATGTGTGAAGTTTTAAATTGATGCCATATGAGTAGATTTAACCAGATGATCAGTTCCTGCAAATGATCTTCCCCTTAGTGGGAAAAAAACATTAAATGCAGCTTTACATGTACAGAATTTCAGAGCTGACACTGTGGGAGAGACGCTTAATGTTTGATATTTGCATAAGATTTCATGTTTTTACAGCAGTCGAGTGTCTCTGTTGCCGTGTTCTGCATGCGGCGTGCAGGAAAAGGTCAAAACGTTTTCACGCCACCGTCTCTGGAACTGACCTAATCGCCACAGCACACTGAGCTGAAGATAACGGAATTGATGGCGAGACTGATGAGAGAGCGTTGTCATGGAGACTGAGCCGAGATGCTCGCAGAGTAAATGAGTTGCAGTGAGGCTGGCTTTAAAGTGGATGTGGTGAAAATGGCTTCACGGTCTGCACCTCTGTTATCTGCTACTGCACCACACCCTGCAGCATCGCACCGTATGAAGACGTGATGACAGGGATTACGAGTTTAACACTCAATATTGGTCTGAGTTTTTAAACTAGAAGTTGGTATTTTAGGGAAAGTGGACTGAAAGCATTCAAGATTTAGAGTATTACTGCATAATTCGTAACAGTTTAGAAATGATGACCTCGGTTACTAGCCGGCAGCATTTAAAAAGCAACCATAGGTTTTTTTCCCAGACTCTGGATCGTTATATTTATTGTAAATATTCCAGCCCTCCACATGGTATTAACACTTGTTTGCAGCTATTATTATGCTGCAAACAATGGGAACATTAGATCATGATTTACCAAATGTAGAAACTTTTAAATCCAGGTTGGAAACATTCCCTTTCTCTCTATGTGTTAGGGTATTTACATGTAGAAAATAGATATCTCACAAAATAAGCCAGTTGGAAATAATGAATTTTAATAGAAAATTCAAGTAGCTTCATTTTTCACTGTTATGTGAAACATAAATTAGCCACCAGATGTCAGAGATATGAGATATGTTTAGAGAAGCAGTTCTTAGCTATTATAATGCTGCA
>JBBBVT010000013.1:4079058-4101605 GCA_037177035.1 Craterocephalus eyresii
CTTTTTTCCCCACACTTAAGTGCTCTGATAGTCTCAACGAATGTCTGACAATGTACTACAGTGGAGAAATGAACATAAGTATATGTATTAGCTGCCGATCGCCAGGTTTTGTTACGTTTTGGTGTTTGTGTCCTGTTGTCTGTGTCCAAATCTCGCAAAATTATCCCGGAATTCTGCGATAACTCACGTCAAAACACTGGTGGGAATCACCAGGTAATACAGAAACTTTCGTTCATTTCTCCTCTTTAGTACTGTCGGACACTCGTTGAGACTATCAGAGCACCTCATTGTGGAAAAAAAACAAGTTTTTAGGCCGAACTTACACGTTAGTGGTTGCCCAATACTTATCATTAGCTGTGCTGCTAGCTGCCTGCCCGGCTAAATACTGGAGCGATCATGAACGTTCCTTTCTCCATCATTCACATCTATGAAAGGAAACATAAAAACAGACCCCAGGTTAAAAAAAAAACGAAGTTTAATTTACACTTAGGAAATCAAAGTGGAGTTTTTTGGGATTGAAGGGAAACTGCAGTGAACACATGCATCTAAATGTATGTGGACATAAAAGATTAAGAGAGGTAATATTTCAAGATTCTAAGGATCTGAAGATAATTTCAGTTTCCCAGTTAAACCAGAACTGATGGACTTTGATTCTTCTGCTTTTTTCAACCTTTATCTATTCAGATAAATCATTACTTACAGAGACCTTTTTCACACAAAGAAATGCAGCACAAAATGTTCTACATTATAAACATAATGAACAAAAAAAAACCAAAAAACATTTTTACCCCTCAAGTCCCTCAGAATCACACGCACACACATCATACGCACACACACGTACATAAAATGATGTCTGTAATAGTGCTATCCTATCTCACCAACCACATTAGTGAAACTAAGACACTGGAAGATAAAAGACAATTTAGATAACAGATGTTAAGCTGAAATAAAAAGAATAAAACTTAATAAAATTAAATATATATAAATATAGTAAATAAAATTGATTAAAATTAAATAAGTGGTTATAAAATTAAATCAAATCTTTTCAGTTTTGGATCTGCTAGCAAATCAAAAATCAAAAAGTGTTTTTTTTAAGTTATATATATAGTAACTTTTTATAATTTATTAATTTCTGTTATTGCATTTTTCCTATTTTATTATTCATCTAGTGTGGCAAAGTTTTGCATAAGCAGCTGGTGTCAAAAACTTCCTTTAGAATTAATACATTTTATTTGATCTTACTCACTGAATTAGGAAACAAGCTCAACAATTTCTGTTGCCAACTTCAGCCATTAAATATGCAAAAATGTCACTTTCTGTGGGATTACAGTAACTTCATGTTTTTTCTAAGAATGAGTGTCCCGCTGGTGCAGCTGATGACAGCAGATTACCATAAAACCATACAGTATCTCATGGCAGTGCCAAACTAGTGGAACGTCTCATCATCAGCTTGTTTGGATATTGTTTCAACAGGACACACAATAGCTTATTTAAATCCACTATAATTTGGCACAAGTCCTCGTAAATTCAAACGAAATCCCTTCTGGTGCTGAATTGCTAACCAGAAATCCTGTTTCATGCAACATCACACCAAATTGGGACTGATATGAAAGCTGTTTCATGGGACCTTTAACATTCAGTCAGTCTAAACAAACACCAGACCAGAAAGTGAGGACTAAAATCCTTCTCCAGGGGTGCTCAATGTTCACGGCTCCATGAATCATGCCACAGCTGCAGACTGCAAAAGGCCTTTTTGGATTTTTAACTTTTTAAGTGAAACAGTGAGCTGGTCTCGGTCATGAAACGCGGAGAGTCTCCGAAGCCCTTTCCAGCTCGTTCTCCCCCATTTGAATACTAACCAAACGGCGCCACGGAGCCGCTGACGACCGCAGAACAGAGTGAATTAGAAAGCGTTTAATGAGCTCAATACCCACTGCAACCCAACCTGTAAGAAGACACTTTCCCCAGCTCTGATAAAGCCCCATTCATCCATAGCAGCAGATTACAGTCACATTACAGTGAGCACAATGAAGCGCCACTGAACGCCGACAACTGAGAGAAGAATGGAAATGTATTTCCCCTGCTGTTAGAGGTGAAGAATGAATTCAGAAGGGTTATTCAGAAAGAAAGTGTGCTTGTTTATTTAGGCATTAAAGATGGGAAACTGCACTGAAGCTCAGGTCACACAGACGCAAATATTGAATCAAGGCAATGGGCTGTGGCTTTCTAGAAGCAGACAAATAAAGACCAGTCAGGAGGGTTTTGTTGGTGTTCAAAAAACTTATTAAACTGAGCTCATTAATTTGTGACTCTTTAAATTGATTACAATCTCTCTCTCTCATTTTAAATGATAAATGAGATGCGTGTTTCTTATTTTATGCACTAAAAAAGTGACATAAAATGTTGTTTTCTTTTCTTCAAGCAGAAATCGGCTCATTACATCACTTAAAAATAAAATGTTGCCAACTTTGTTGTGTATACCGTTTGCATTTAGACAAATATTTCACTCTTTTAAGTCGGAGCTGCAGCGGACATTTACTGGCTAGCCCTCATGTCATGAGAGTGGAAATGTTATCGCACATCGTTTTGCCTGAACCCCAAAAACATGTTCCGGACAAGTCTTTAAACATTTAATTGTCATTACAGTATACTCAGCTGTGAAAGTAATGGGACTTTAAAACATCGACCAATCATTTTTGCAGTCACTGCGGGTTTTATTTGTCTCTCGGACCGTCAATCACTCTTTGGACGTAATTTTAGATTGCAAGTAGCCGTATAATAAGCAGGATAATGTATGAAATCCAGGTCCTTATTGGGAAATGATGGACCTTCGGGACAAAGTACACCCCAACGCAAAGGATCCGGTGGATCTAAATAAATGCTTTCAAACGCAGATGTAAAAATTGCGCAAATGGCTAAAGTGAATGCAGGACTGATCTGTCTGAATCTGATAGCTTCATTTCCCTACAGTGAACTGCTGGAGACTCCACATAGTAAACTATCGAAGCGGTTTTAAAGCAAAATATTTATGTGCGCTGTGTGTATATTATCAGTGGTCAAATATGCTAATTAGCCACATGATTATCCACCTCACATCATATAATTTTCAAAGAAAGACAAAAAAGAACCACTGTTGAAGGAATATCTTTGTAAACTGAAGTTTAAGACAACTCTGAAATTAGCTTTTTAACAAACTAACTGAGGGAAAAAAAACCCACAAAACAAACCAAAACATTACAAAAAAAAGATCCTACATATTGCATTTGAGATGAAATTTCCCTGATGACTTTGAGGACAAAGGAAAAGTAGTGTATTTGACTCAATTTGGGATTAAATTACAGAAAATTACAAAATTGATTCCAGTGCTGGTATGTTTCCTAAGAACAGTGAACACAACAACTCTGTACTGTAAATAGCGAGTGTTTTCAGTCATTCCTGATGAGTTTCAGCCGCAGCTGAGGAAAGGACACATGGAGGACGAGGAGGAGAGACCTTCACACTCCTCCTCACAAACATCACTCATCACACGCTTCCCGCTCCACACCTCATCCAATTCCCTCCCACGCTCTGCCCTCCACCATCAAGTCTCCTCACGTGCAGAGGAAGCAGCTTCAAAGCAGGAGGGAAAGGAAAGAAAACAAACCCCAGTGTTTAATTAAAACAGAAACCCCAGACAGACGAGGATCTGTTCAATGAAGCCTGTGAGCTGAAAGCGAACAGTTTTAAAAGAATCGCTGGAACAAACCTTACCTGCATGAAATGTTACTTGAATTATTCATACATGACTCATTTGTTTTAACGAACACGTTCCCACTCAGGTACCAAACAAGAAAAAATACCAGAGGAAATTTTTCACAAGTTCAAGTAAAATCAGTGTTGATTATATTTATGAAACCTTGCTAACACAGTGATGCTGGACTGTTGGCAATCTTCTGACTTATAAACACCAGGCCATTATTATCTGTTCCATAAGAGATTATTAGGATGTTAATATCCTAAACTAAGAGGGCTCTAAACAGAAATGTTAACTGGTCATTATGAGCATTTAGCCTCCCATTTCACCTGCCATCACTTCCATCTCTCCTGCTCCTGAGCCATCGTGGTGAATAGCAGCCAAAGCTTTGCAAAACTTAAGGACATTGTGAAATTTGACAATAAATTTTTTAAAAATAATTTATTTTCTCTTAAGCTTTAGAAATGAATGACTGAATCTTGAAGTTTTATCATAATTATCATTCAACTGTGCAAAATCGTTAGGAATTATAGAGGAGACATGTTTTTGCAAACTACAGCCAACTTCATTTCACAGCAATGATGAAAATGACATTCTTACTGTTTTTCCATATGAATTCTGCTTTTGCAGGACAGGTTTCAAAATCATGAATTTCAATGTGACATGACTTTAATTTGCATTGCATTTAGTCTGTTGTAGATGCAGAACTTGTAAGCCAGAAATGAGAGATTTTAGCAGAGTATGTTATGAGAGGGTTTGTTTTTAAGTTAAGGTTTGCATACCCATTTGTTTTAAAGGTGAAAAAAATCAACGGTCAATAACAGAAAAGTTTCATATTTCTTTAAAAACTGGCTTTGTACTGTTATCTAATCCATTTACAAAATGATCTTTTTATTCTCTTAGAATGAGTCATCTAGTTGCTTTGGGTCCAGATACATGGCATCTGCTGTATTTGTGCCATTTTTACTACGGTGTCTCTGAATGGACAAAATTGGCATCCAAATCGCAGAAATGGCTGCACCTGAGGAATGATTATGTTTGGACATTTTGGCCACTGATGGCCTCCGTCCATTCACAGCGATCCTTGAATTTTGAAGTCTCTGCCTCTCTCTACCATTAGATGTCAGTAATTCTTATACACTGCACTTTTGAGGCCTTAACCTAAACAAATGTGTTTTGTATAGATCTAAATCAAAACCAACCATCAAATGTTAAAATGTTATTCTTTATTATGTTATAAAAAGTTTATTGACCGTCAAATTTGAGAGAGAAATTTATGTGAATCAACACATTAAGTTTAGAGAAAATGTTGTTAAAGCATCCCTGCTGTATTCCACTGCAGCTCTGTCCTGTTTTGACTGCTTCACACTGTTGCACACAAACACAGTTGTCTGAACCAGTCTGCTCTCATGGCCACTAACGGTGATGAGGAACATCAATAATTGTGCAGCTTCCAGAATGATTCATTTGAAGCTGTTATGAGAAATCATAGCGGGCGATCTGAGCAGCACAAATACACATGCAAACACACAAACATGGTATAGGAGTCACATCGCGAGCACTGTCAACTGAGGCCGCTAAACCCGCTATAAAAAGCTGAAAATAGTTTTAGACAAATATGTTTGATGAGAGGGATTTCTTAAAATGACCGTATCCATGGGAACACCTGCAGGTTTCGCTCTGCCTCCTGAAAAATAACAGTCCCTCATCTGTGTGGATGTCTTACGTTTTTTTTTATAACTACATATGTTAGAGGACTAGTGAGAGCTCTGAGTGCTGTCTTCTACGGTTGCCATGGTGAATCGTTCACCTTTCAGCCAGGTTTGTTGCCTCGTTCCGCTGCAGAGGGAGTTCTGGCATCATCTAGACCAAAAGCATTCCTCATTAAAATAACATCAGTTACGAATGTTATGAGGATTCCAGAGAGCGAAGCCATTCAAAGGACAAAATCTGGATGCCAAATAATGAGAGACCTTCTATTATTTCAGTTTTTACATCATAAATTGTATCCTAACAAACAAGGATAAGACCTTTAGCTGAGTTGTTGTCAATTCAAGTCCTGCTCACCTTTCAGTCTCTCTGCCAGCATCGTGGCCTCGTGTTCGGAGTAGTGAACAATGGGAGGAGGAGACGGCGGCCGCAGGCGGTCTTCGTGGATCTTACGCCGGTGTCTTTCCTCTCTGGCCAGTAAGCGCTGTTTGCACTCCCACTCGTACAAGTCATCTCTGGCCTGGGCGAAGTCAACATGGATCCGTCCGGAGTCCTTCTTATCCGTGCTGGATCCGATGCGCATCCGATATCCTGCAGCAAAGAAAAAGGACGGCATTGGGCTGGACTTTTCCAAAGTGAAGGCAGCGCAGGTTTATCTATATGGCACATTTCATGTACAAATGTGCTTTAATTAAAAGATTTAAAGCAAGTTTCCAGGCAGGTTTTATGAATATATCAGCAGGTTACAAATTGTTTTTTCTCTTATATGTTCTTTTAGTGTCAAAAACAAAACAACCAATAAAACATTCCCCACTACATTTCATCGAAATAGTCTGAATAATGGAAACTTCTCTCTGATCAACATGGAAAAGAAGTTAGATTTAATCAGGAAAAAATAATAATAACACCAAACCAATGAACCAACACTTGCAGACAGCAAAAACAGGCGAGACACAGGTGTTAACTGATGCCTGAGATATGGTTATGAGGTGGTCTGTGATGGCTCCATGACTAACTATTAACTATAAGAGATGAACTGAAGGAAGGAGGATTCACAAACAAGCTAACAGAGAGCTAAAACAAAGCAGGCAGTCTGGGAACGAGTAGATCTAACATTCAGAGATGAATCACAAATGTGCTTTTGACAGACAGTCATACTGCAGCATGTGTTGGTACATGTCCACTGAAACATGCAAAAACTTCTGCCATTTCCAATTCAGTTCAGTTCAACTTTATTTGTATAGCGCCAATTCATAACAACACCATCTCAAGGCGCTTCCACAGTCTTTAATTATATAACATTGAGCAAATCAGTTGTTCTCAACTAGGGGTCGTGGTTGTTTCAAGAGGTCACCAGTATTTATTTAAAAAAAACCATATAGCCTCATGTATCAACTAAATTTGGTTTTTGTGTCATGGTAATCGAAATGATGCATTGATGCAGATATAAATGTATGAAATTAGCACTTTATCTTTTTAACACAATACTGCATCATCAAGTAAGTTTATCATTATTAATCTGAATTTGGCACTCTCTTTGTGAAAAAGAAGCTGATTTTGGGCATCCACAAAAAACAAACAAACTTTAACCTCCTTATTTATTAAGATTCTGACAGTTTTCCACCCTTAAATTTAGAGGATGCTGCTGGACCCCTCATATGACATATTACACAATTAGAAATATATAGTATACTGTACATATTACACTCAGTTGAAGTGAGGAGTCACAAAAACAAATGTATGTTATCCTGGGGGTCGTAGCTCATAGAGTTTGCGACCCACAAGTGTAAACGACCAGAGGAGATAGTATTAATAACATCGACAGGTAATAAAATTCACAAAAACTAATTTCCATCAGTCAATAGTACGTTTGATGATGATGAAGTCATGATAACAGACCACACCATGATGCCAACAATGTGAAAACCTGCCATACAAAAAGCACATTGAATCAATGACTTCAGATTGCAATCCAAGTTGGAGAATGTACAAAAAATGCCCAAATGATCTGTTAGTTGCTTTATGAAGAAAGTTGAATACAGTTGATGAATTTCATGCCTCAAAGATTTCAAACAGTCACAAAAGCCAGAGGAGGTGCAGTAAGGTGCAAATGGTTGTTGTTTTTCATCTGAGGGACTCATCTGACAGTAACTGGGAAAGGCTTCAACCATCTGATTACTTTACATGTTTTAAAAAAAAAAAATTGGTAATATCTGTGATTTTTCTCCCACATGTTTTAGCAAAGGACTGTAGGAAGAAAAGCCTTGATCAGCTCACCTGACAGGTAGATAGCCTTGTCTACCATGAACTCCTCGCAGAAGCGGATGTGGCAGAAGTTCTTCTTGCTCTTACGGATGGCGGCGATCTCCCCGCACTGGTCAAACACCTCCCTGATGATGTCCTCTGTGGCGTTCTCTGGCAAACCCCCGACAAACACCGTTTTACAGCCAGGGGGGCGCTCTCGTGTGGAGGGAGGGGGCAGATCTGAAACACCATGTTATCAGACAGGCCGCTATGTTTTCCAACGATTATTTATCCTGAACAGTGAGTTCTTACTGGGGTTCTGAGGGAACAGAGTGCAGTTCTTGCAGTGGATAATCTCCTTGATGATGGGTAGATCGGGGGGAACAGGTGGGGGCGGGACCAGGCTGATGCCGGCCATCATGGGGTTTATCGGTGCGATGAGGCCCAAGCCTGGTTCGAATCTCTGGATACACAGAGAGTCTGTGGGACAAAGTGACAACATATGACACAAAGATTCAGATCACCAGCAGAAATGGGATGCAGCCTATTTAAGGAGGGCTTTCTTGTTCAATTGCATGTTACTACCATGCATTTTGGCATTTTTTTAGCTTTTCATCAACACCCATCCTGGAAATGTAACTCTAACCCTTTGATGTGTTATTTTAACAACATGAAAGGACATAAAAAAGGCATAAAATGTGTGTAAACGAGAGGAAAATAGCTGCAAGTGGCAAGCTACCGTATGTTGATTGGATGCACACTGCATTTATCCACATCACAGAGCTGCTTGTGACTCTTGGAAACAAATAGAAAGTACTGATCCAAGTTAACTACTATTGCTCCTCTCTGATCAGAGTGTCTAAGACCAAACTTTCACATATTAGTGCTCTGGGTTTGATAAAAATGAGTGCACTACTCATCTTGCAGCTTTAAGAAAACAAAACATGTAGCTCAGTTTATCATGGTGTTCTATATATTTATTGTGCCTTGTTTAAAAATTGCAAAGATTTGAACTTCTTCCTGCAGAAAAAGACAGGATTTTACAGAAACAAGAGAAAACCAAGCAGTCTTTGGAGCACTTTAGCACTTTAGTAATTAACAAAAGACTCATCATTCAAAGCCTGAATGAGTTGCAGGGTGCTGCATCTTTGCTGACTGAATCTTTGTTTATAGTTTCTGGCTTCCATAAAGTTGCAGTTTATGTCTTAAAGTATTTATCAATTTATTTTTCACTAGGCGGTCTGTTAAGAGTGAAGTTACACAATCTAAATTAGTTAGAAGAAGTTAGAACATCATACATGAAAGAGTGGGCATTTTCACTTTGAGTTTATCTGAGTCCTTGAAACACCCAAACTCCTTTTCAGACCTGATTTTCAGCTTTTTCAGAGTCATGGAGTGTATTTAACGTGTCATAAATCCACTAAATACTCAGCAGATTAATAAAAGCAGACATTTCTGTGTCCAGCATAGGATTCTGCCACAAGAATTTTCAAAATGCAAGTTAGAGTTTCTGTGAGCGTTTAGTTAGATTTTATTTCTGTCTGGTTAGCAGATTGATGCTGCGTACTCCCCTCCACTGGTTTCCAAGAATATGGTGGGAATAACCATAGCATCCAGTGAACTTAGTTATTTCTCCATCATGGCTCCCTCTGTAGACCCAGTATGATATCGGTCACTGTAATGTCTCTGACTTCAAGCAAACATTTCAACAGGCAGCAGCTGCATCAACATTTCTTTAGAAGTCTACATTAATACTAATGTTCCAGAGCCAAAAGGTTATTAGTCATAGTCTGCTGTGTAAAGAAAGGAATATTAAAACCGAATAAATGCACATGCACTTTTAAGATCTATAAAGATGTTAAGACTCTTATGTAATTTACAGAACAATGAATGATGAACAAATAATAATATTTAAAAGCCAAATGCATGATGACAGACCTCAGAAACAGGGCAATGTGATCAAATTCATTCATCTCCTTTAAACATTTGCACATTTCCATGTTTTGGCAGGAAATTATGGGGATTATTCCAAATGAACAACCCATGGATCCTGACACCCCTGACCCTTTTCCTGCAAAGCTGCTCCACTCTCAGCACAAAGCATGAGCAGTACTGATATATTACGGAAATTAAATCAAAAGGTGCACGCATGGATGAGCGTGCACCTTGTGTTTTTTTCCCTCACACACACACATACACACACATGCACACAAGGTTAGAAGTCAGTGGAAACACGAATAATCCAGTAGACTGCTAGATGCAGTCACGAAACCTGATAAAAGATTATGTACAGTATAAACATGAAACATTAGAGGAAATGATTTTTTCTGTTAGAATTTAACAAACAGTAAGTAAAAATCATCAACAATAGTGACTTTAGAACACAATATTCCCTTTCTACTTAAAGATATATACAAACCCAGAAGGGCATATTTTACCTGAAGTTGCAGTTTAGTGAGACATTTTCTTTTACTACGTATTGAAATGATTAAAACTTATAAAATGTGCATGTTAAGACATCAGCTGGGTGTATCTGGTAACTTTGTCTTGGTTTTGTCATAATGGCATATATTTGGATATATATCTGTAAAACAGAGAACATATCCTCTCCATCTATGCTAGTGACAAAGGAAAGCCTGAGAAAATGTGGCGTGAGACATTAAAAAAACCCAGAAAACTTGGGACCAGATCTGCAATAATGAAAATATCTTCAGATGTGCTTATTGGAAAGGTGGAAAAGAGAAGCCTGTCAGAAAAGAGAGAGACAACACATCTTTTTTCCAACTTATTGAGAAGGTGAAAGAGAAGTAGAGAGATAAACAAGGAGGGGACAGAGGAGACAGGAGCAATACCTCTCCTGTCTGGGTAAAACTAAATCGGCATGCAGGAGGACGGTGCAGCATCGCATGCTCCCATCTTCAACACTGCAATAACAAAGAAGCAAGAGGAACAAAGCTGTCACACAAGCAGACCACAAACATGTTTTATAGTAATCTAAAAAGATTGTTCCTTTTGCTTCAGCTTTTTCTCCGTATGGACGACTGACAGAATGCATCGCTGATTCATGGTGAAGGCTCGCGCCTCTGCTGGTCTGAACAGTCGGCACAGGTTAAATGCTGGAGGAAACAGCTACCGCACAGGAATGATGGAGTTTTACTCTTTCTGTTGGTTTGTGTTAAAAGTAAAGAAAATGTAAGATTTAGAAAAAAAAAATAGTGCTGGGCACCGTTGCCTCATAGCAGGAAGGTTACTGGTTCCAGCACCTTTCTGTGTGGAATTGACATGTTCTTCCATGTATGTTTGTGTTCTCTCCGGGTGCAGTGGCTTCCTCCGGTCTACAGACATGCGTGTTGGGTTAACTGGTCACTCTTAGCTCTCCCTAGGAGTGAGAATGTGTGATTGATTGCCTCTCTGTATGGGCTGGCTACATCTAGCATGCACCCTGCTTCTTGTCTGCTCCACCCCCCTGCAACCATGAATTGAAATGAGCAAAGAAGAAGAGGATAGAAGGATTACAAAGCATCTCTGTGATGGACCTGCAACCTGCCCATGGCAGCTGGGACAGACTCCAAAATAAATGTAAATTTGGCTGTTCATCGGTAGACAAATAGAGATAATATTGAAAAAAAATTAAACAAAATCAAAAGTGAACTACAAATATTCTCCCATTTTCAATTTGAATCCTGCAACGCATACTAAAAAAGCTGGGACATGAGCATATTTACCGCTGGGCTACATCACCTTTCCTTTACCAACACTCAATAAGCGTTTGGAACTGTGGTCACTAAATGTGGAAGTTTGTTAAGTGGAATTTTTCCCCATTATTGCTTGATGTACAACTTAAGTTATTCAGCAGTCCAGGGTCCCTGTTGCTGTATTTTGCGCTTCATCATGCAACACATATTTTTGATGGGAGACAGGTCTGGATTGCTGGCAGAACAGTCTAGTACCCCGACTCTGTAGTAACCTGTAGAATGTGGCTCGGCATTATCCTGCTGAAATAAACAGGGACGTCCCTGAAAAAGACGTCGCTTGGATGGAAGCAAATGTTGCTCCGAAACCTGCATGTACCTTTCTGGATTAATGGTGCCTTCACAGATGTGCAAGTTACCCAAGCCATAGGCACTAACACAGCCCCCATCACAGATGCAAGCAGGTTATTATTGAGAATTCCTCAACTTTTCCCATTTTTTTGTCCCAGCTCTTTTGGAGCGTGTTGCAGCCATCAAATTCAAAATGAGTGAATATTTGCAGAAAACAACAAAATTCATCTGTCTGAATATTAACATCTTGTCTATGTACTATATTCAGTTAAATAAAAGTGGGAAAGACTTTGTAAATCAATATATTGTGTTTTGATTTCCATTTTACACAACGTCGTAACTTAATTGGAATTGAGGTTGTACTATTATACTGCTCATCTTCCTTTCTAAATATGCCATTCGTCTGTCGTGGAAAGGGCATGAAAGCCTATGGGGCTGATTGAACAAGGAAAAATGCTGAACAAAATTTTAAAGCTAAAGGACAATTTTCAGAATATGGCCAAGGAGAAGCTTTTTCAAACTTGCTGTAAAAACAAGTTATATCTGCCACAGTGTGGAACAAGAATTTCAACTTAAATATTTGATTATTTATGATTTCTAATAAAAAAAGAACAAAATAATAATTTCCCCCCATATTTAATATGTAAAACTGCAAGTAACTATATGCCCACATCTAATTATACACTTTATCTTCCAACTTCCAACTAAATGGGATAAAACATGACCTTGAGCATGCCTTTTCTTTCAGGCTGAAATGTCTTGAAGCTATCAGCCTTGAATTTTGCAAAGTCTATTTATGATCCTCAGAGGAGATGAGTGTGGATTCAAGTTCACAGAAAGGTAACAAAAACAGTTGGCAAATAAATTCCAACTTTTGGGATGACAAGGAGGCTTTCCAAAGCTGTTTAGCACAAGATAAGCCATCCAGATGGACTATATTGGCCCCTCAGGTATCATCCCCCACCGTTCAACGTTGTGCTAAGATCGGTGCCTCCATGCAGGAAGCGTTAAGACATTTGCATTCATCCATTTAATGAAAGCTAAGAGCTTTTGTGCTTTTTAAAAACACTCCTCCTCCAGTGCAATCTCACTTTTCTCTCAGTTCTCTTTGGTCAGCACAACCCCAGTAATTCCTAGTATCACTTTGCATTAAGCTAGACTGATAGCTTTGGGCTTAAAGAGCTGCAAAATGCTTTCTGAGCAGCCTTTTTGTTTGGGAAAAAGAAAAAAAAGCCTTTTACACACCTTATCAGAAAAATCTTTAAGGCTTATAAAAGAAAAATAACACATGGAAAGATAATCTACTATCAATCTGAGAATGTGCAGCCAGGATGCATTTGGAGATTCTTCAGGCCTTAGGAAAACTCATTAAAGCTCAGCCTCCGATAACCTCGACAGGTAAATTACACGTCTCCGTGCCACACATTCATCATAATCACATGAGGTTGGTTTTGCTCACAGCTTTTCTCCCGGAGCCAAAATGAGTCAAGCCAGGTTCATTTTTTCTGGCTGCGACTTCGCTGCATCTGCCAGCGAAGAACAGAGGAAGAAATATCGAGAGAAGAGGCAAACCACACGCGGGGGGACAAGAAAAATGAAACCCAGACAAAAGAAATGGAGAGAGAGGCTCTGACAGAAGAAAAGGATTATTAAAGCCTTTAAATGTGATTATTTTAAAAGCAGACTGGCTGAGAGACGGGAGCTGCTGCGGCCTCGCTGTGAGACATCTGGAGGTAATTAGCCTAAAAGGTGAGAGCTCATCAGTAAGGAAAAAGCCAGACATACAAAAGAACAGGTTTAAATGATTCCTAATTTTAATCTTTGTTTAGATCAACATCAAGATGCTAACTGACCTCTGTTACTATTTTTTTTTACCCTTAAATGTTCATAAAGGCAATGGGGGAGCTTCTGTTTGCATGCCGGTGCTGAACAGGGTCCAAATCTTCTCAACAGGCTTATAGTTCTTCTGATCCCCTGAGATTTGTTTTGGTTCTTATTTATAATTATTGTTATTTATCTTTCATCATATCCAGCCTGAAAGTGTTTTCTTTTTCTTTTCTGCCAAGCCTGGAACCTTCTTAAATTTGTGCTATCTGCATTTATTCTTCACTAGTATATGACAGACTGAGGTACATCTTAGCTAATCTCACTAAAGTATTCAAATAGACCTTGTAGTTTCAGAAATGTACTCATTTCATTATGTGTGTGCAATCTTTGAGGCAAGGCCTTAAAATAGGAATAGGACTCAAAGGGTTAATAAATAGTTCTGTTAATCAGCTCTTCAGAATACTGGGTTTCTCAGTGGGTATTACAGGAATGCTTTGAAATTTTCAATGCAAATTTTATAAGCATCTTTTAAATGTGGTATCACGACTTTCAGTCATGTACATTTTCTGAATAATAAAAAATCTTGCAAAGTTTCATAAACTAACATTTTGTTTAAAACTCTGAAATGGTGCAAGGGTGATTTTTTTTCTGTTTAATGAAAAATATGAGCTCAGCTTGTATTTGAAGGAATTAATAAAATGTCTCCAAAAAAAGCAGGGCTTCTGCTGACAAACAAAACCATTATAGCAGGTGAGATTTAAGCACAGGTTGCTGTAAAACCTGTATATGTGTTTCAGGAATGGTGGTGCTTCTCCAGATGTGCAGGCTTCACTAATTCCCCCCCAAAACTTCCAGAAATGCAGGCGTTTGAAAACCAACTTTCTGTCCCTCTCCTCTTTAGTCTACAGAACATGGCATCCATGACATCCAAGAAGAATTTTAACTGTTGTTTCCCATCTTGCCTCAGTCTATTGTGAATGATCTTTGGACTGGAGGGCAACATTTCTTCATGCTCACTGAAGGCTTCTTCTTTGCATGAACTTTGCAGCAGACTGAACAGTAAACTGTGTTTTCAGATGCTGATTTCTGGAAGTTGTCCTGAGCTCATGCTGTAATTTCCACAGCACAATCATGCCTGTCATGAACGTCTGATGCCTGAACATCTGCCTGCAGTTTGAATGAAGAGAAAAAGTGAGTCTTATAGCTGTCAGCTCTGGTGATGCTGCCAACACGTCTTCTCTGATTGGTCAACTAAGAACTGAAAAAAAACCTCTGTCCGAAAGAATGAAACTTGCAGGACAGAATTTTGTCTGTAGTGTGCACGTTCCCATTGACATGGCATTGATTTAATAAAAAGGATTGCCGTGCAAATCACTCAGACACAATCTTCGGCGTGGTGTACTGGCGTTTAGACCAGGGAAATATCTAAAACCTGCTACACTGCTGCCTTCAAGGACCAGCGATCTCCAATACCAGTTACTTCTCCTGTCCTGTTGCTGCCATCAAATTCAGGATGAGCTAACACTACTTATGAAAGAATAAGAATTGATCTTTTTAATTACATCTTATGATCTGTGAATAAAAATAGTCCGCTTGAAACCATAAAACGTTTGCAAATCATTGTATATTCAGTTTATTTACATTTGACACAGAGTTCCAATTTCTTTTTATGGTGAGTTTGTATTTTCTTCACCTCCTAAATGTTCACCTCACATGTTGTAGAGATTTGGTTGAAATGACCCTTTAAAGCCACACACACATTGTATCAGATTCACCTTCTTTCCCTCTGTCTCCACTCTTTTCTTTACTCCTTTTCTCTTTTCTAAATGTTTCCCTCATGTGCTGTAGTTGCTGCCAGAGGTGGACAATAATCAGAATCACATCATCACGGCAGTGACATGGCATCATCTTTTTTAACATTTCCAATCCTTCCAGTGTTTTTTGTTGCCATGTTCCTATATGTCCGTCCTTACAGCAGCTCATCTGTCCTTGTTGCAGCTTTGCTCACAACACACAAACCTCCTACTATAGAGCTCCCCACGGCCATTTGGTAAACTTTCACAAGGACACACTTATATAATGACAGCCTCTATCCAGGGTTTTATTTTTGTTGAAAAACACAGAAAGATCAGAAAAATAATCCCCATGTAATAAAACAACAACAACTTTATGAATAAATTCCAAGGTGAAATCAAGAGAAAATTAATCTATGCGGCTTCACAAAGCTTGCTGAAGTTTTTATTGAAATAACAAGTGAGTGTTTTCTTTGGAGTTCTGGGCTTGCATAAGACTTTTCTTGGCTTAAATTAAACTTCGGAGGATTTACTGTAGGTTTACATTTTAAAGACACCGAAGAACTTTTGCCATTCTGTCAGTGAGACACGCCCCTATCAACGTCTAATCCAGCATCCATGTCGCATCCAGTACTGTGAGCTCCCACCAGCCAGTAAAAGACACATAAAGCATAAAGCTAAACCCTGGATGAGAAAGTTTGGATGTTGTTTAAAAAAAGAAGGAGGAAAAAAAAATATGTTCAGTATAAAATCAGATATTTTCAGGACTGTTTCTGCAGCTACCAGCTCTAGAGAAGCTGCATTCAGCTTCTATGTCCAACGTGTCCGGAACAAAGTCCCAGAAAAACTGAGTCTATTTAAATCCAGGTAGAAGACCCTCCTGTTCTCTGTTGCTTTTACAGTAAATTGTTTTTTATTTAAAAGTGCAGCTTGATCACGTTTTTAATCTAATGTCCTCTTTCTATCCTTCTCTTGGTTTTAATTTTAGATGACATCTGTACCCCGCTGTTATGCTTTTACAGTTTTATGTAAAGCACTTTGAATGATCTCGTACATTAAATGTGCCTGCCTTGCCTCTGCTGGATGAGTTGATTACATTCTCACTGGTTCTTCTACTGCTGATGGATCTGAAAGCATTTTAGATTATTCATGGTAAATTTGTTCTCTAATTTAAATTTCCAGAAATAGAAAAAAGAAAATCAGATCAGTATTCCATTCAGGGGTGGACTAAGAACATGTGAGTGTGTTCTGGAGTTTCTGGCATGCGATGCAGCAGCTCCTGTGGGCCTTGTGGGTTACTGGGTGGGGTCAATTAATTGAAGCCCAGCCAGAAGACCTGTGGGTCGTTATGGTAACGTGCATGGTGATAATTACAGCCCCTCAGATATGAAGTGAAGAGCTGTCATGCACAGTTTTCACCACTTCAGTAACTGCTGCCAGTTTAATGTGAAAGAATGCGACACCTGACATCAGCTAAGAACCAAACTCCAGCTCGGTTTTCTTTTGGCTCCTCATCAGGTTTTACTCATGGAGGTAATAAGAAGCAGCTGCTAAAAGCCACAACCAATCACCAGCAGCAGATTAACCGTTTCCTGTCAGTCTGCAGTTAAACGTCAACCTGCAGTTTACAGAGGGGAGGTTGGATCTTACCAGAATGAAAATATGACAGATGTAGAAATAAAGATGTGAAAAAACATTGTGTAGCATATCTGGTGTAGCATATTAACTGTTGAAATGCAGATCATCTCTTTCTCTCCTTTACCTTTTAGTACTAACAGGTAAATAATGAAAAAGGTAGATGTTGCAAAGGCTTGCTTTACTGGCCGAAGAATAATATGCTGGAGATTATATTTTAAGTATGATGACTATATGATATATGAGCTTTGAAAGTGTCGCCTACATAAAATAAGCACTCATGTTTCCCGTTGGCCAGTGAACGCTGCGCTAACCCAGCAGGCCCTCATAAAAAATACAATCGATGACTGTGGCTATCCTGGTAATATTGTCATCAGTTATTCATTTCTATAATTAGGCCTATGTTTAGCTTAGACTTAACTTTTTTCTCTCCAACAATCTTTCATCTACCCTGCATGAGCTCACCATGGAGGCTGCATGGATGGTGGCTACTCCGTTCACTGATTCATATGAATGTTTAAGTATATTTAGCAAAAAAGAACTTGATTCAAAGATGCTTTTTCCAACATGTTTAGGGAAAAAAAGAGCTAACAAAGTAAACCTGAATCTAACGACATCACTAAACTAACAGAGAAATTGAATTTGTGGTAATGAAGCAAAACAAGTTCAGAGAAGACAGTACCTGAAACCAGCTGCTGCCCGCTGATGCCCACCGGCATGATGCCCAGGTTATTCATGGCTGCAGCCCAGGCTCCATGGTCAGCAACAGGGACACTCAGATGGTTCTGCTCTGCACCCAGACTGCCTGCACCATCAGTTGCTACAGAAGCAAGCACCCAGGTAGCAGAGATGATGACTCTGGACTATATATACCCCAGTTATACAAAGCAAATACAGTCATTTCCAGGTAAAATTCTAGCGTACCACTGGCCATAGCAGGTGGTCCTTCTTCTCCTTTCTTTGCAGTCCTGTCATCAGATCCTCTCTCTGGCTGGCCGAGGGATGAGGGTTGGATCGATGGCTGGATGAATGGGTATGCTCATCCAGTCTGACCCACAGTCACAGTCCACCTGCAGAAGATAAATACAGAAGAGGGAGAAAAAGAGTTAAATTAATGGTGGGGTTTCAGAGAGATAGAAAAAAATGCCACCTTAGGAATGAGAGTCATCATGATGCAAAACTAGAAAAATCTTTGGGTCATTCAGAAGCAAAGTTATGATCCCAGCTGACTAGAAAAACAAAGTACACTTACAATGCACATGCTACTTTTGATGTGTGCACATTGGCACTTTGCAAAAATAACACAACACTTCCACACCTTTGACTCCTGTTGCTTCTACATTTTCAGTAGATGTGTTCATTTTTTCAGTTCCTGACTAAAGAAATCCAAACAAGGATTTTGGAGGGTTTGTCTCCAAAAAGTTGCAAAGTTTCTATGTAGCCCCTAAACATTATGAAGAACTGAGAAATCATGAATAATATCATGGAATTACTTAGCTAATTTGACCACCTTGTGCTGGAGATTTGGTTCTTAGTTTGGGGACCCAATATAGGGCAAAATACATGTTTTCTTTAGTATCTTTAATAGGGTTTTTTTTTAAACACAAAATTCACCTGCTTTCATGAAAAGCAAATCATTTTCTGTCCCGGGAGGTCCAAACTAAGACGATCCAATTCTACAATGTTTTAAGTTTAAAGCCTGTCTAAAACATTTCTGTAAGCTTAAGCTAAGAGTTTGTTTTACAGGCTGAATATAATTTACATGATGAGTTATTGTGACATTTTTGCTAATAAAACAAATTTGACTTAAATTCCTGCTATATTTGTGAGGTCCAACTGGCAGCTTTCTAAAGGTTGTAATTCCAAACCTGACAGGAAGCTTCAAACAGAAGCTGAGTAAAGTAATAAATACAGTAACATCCCTTGTTCCACATCATGCCTTTATGTAAGAAAAAAATAGCAACAGGGACAAACCCCCATCAGAAAACTGGACAAATAACAATTTAGACGCTTGTTTTTAGGAAACACTGCATGGATGGTTGTCTGCGGAGTCCACATCACTTTATGAATGCAGAAGTGGAAAGATGAAGCCAGCCTGAAATGATTATTTCCTGCAGGGATTAGAAGACTGGAGATCTTTCATTCCAGTCATGTTTGCTTTTCCCACTGGAAAATGTCTCGTTTGGGGTTTTGCAGAGTAAGTGATAGACCTCATTTCTCCTTGGAAAGAAAACGCCAGCAGAAGAAAGTAAACTAAATGACTCAGGACCTGCTGTTATTCTCCTAAAGCAGCAGATTCCACAGATACAGGAAATGACTGTGCATCTTATTTGAAGTTTGCCCTGCGTCTGCCAGAGCAAGGTTCATGTAATTATGTTTTGTATGGATGCTCTTAATAGATAAAAGGATGCCTACGTAACTTTATGAATTTAAAATGATGTGTTTGACTGATTTTAATGGCATACACATTAAATGGGCACAGTGAAATTTAATGAGTACATTTCTGGAATCATTGTTGCCCAGCAGCATCCCAACACACTGATGTTTTGACTTCATACTGTGGCTGATGCAAAGACATGCAAGATAATATTTAGATTTTGATTTAGATTTATTCATTTATAAAATACTTTTCATACAATAAGTAACACCAGCTGCTTTGAATAAAAATATACAACTCATCTGATCATTTAATTATCATACATTCACTAAACACAACATGCACCCCCCACACCCACCCTTCTGTCTCCTCAAATGAACATGAAATGAAAAAGAGCGGAAAAGAGGGGAAAAAAAAGAGCCAGACACAAGACAGGATTCAACATCAGGCTGAATTTTACTGGCTGGAGAGAACTCAGAGAAGATAGATGCAAGAAAATCTACCAAACTTTGTTTAACCCTTTACTGGCCACGCACTGAAATAGTTGGAAATTCAGAATTTCACGGAAGAGAGGGTTATCGTGATACTAAGGAATATTACAGGTCTTTATAACGTTGTTCACTATGAAATATCTGGATTGTGAGCTGATCTTTGATGATTGGAGAGAATGTGGTTCTATGGTTTTATAGAGTTGCATGAGGGGACATTTTGTATATCCTACACGTAGTAATCAAATATGGTAATTGCCCCAAATAAAGGTTAAATGTTATCTTCTTTTAACATTTAATAGTTTAACAACTGGCAAGGTGAGATTTACATTTATAAACACCATCTGATTCAAACTTAAAAACATGTTTAGTACAACATTCAGCATTGATCCTGCTGAGTCTTATCCCTCCCGTGTCCAACACGAGTCCATACAGGGAACAAATGTGTCGGGACCATATAGATATCTTATCCTGTGGGGAAACTGAACACATCATTATCTGCTGCACTTTCAGACTTTAAGGAGCATCACCTCATTTTTTACCTCTGCTTCCAACCACAGATGCAAATTATTCCCCCATTTGTGGCTCTCACCTGCACCGTTGGGCAGAGGACAAGCTCTTCAGACAAACTGCAGGATTAAAGTATTTTGGAATCCACATCTCTGCCATGACTCTGGATCAAAGTCCAAACTCTGTGAAGTGTTTTTCTGCCACAAATCCAGCTCATAAAACAGCTCGGCTTGCAGTGAGAGCCATGAGCCAACCCTTCAGCATGCATGCCTCCGCTGGCAAATGGCAAAAGGAAATTTATGCAGCAACGATACAAGTCAGTTACGTGATGGACAGCCTACAGCAGGTCTGGGGTTTATATGGAAAAGATTTCAACTTAATGTTTTAACACATCTTGTTGACATATGAGATATACTTTTTGCTTCATTACACTACCCAGTGGAGTATTTAGAAGCTTCTCTTGTTGCCTTCAGCTCTGTATTTTCAGTTTTTGCTAAAATCTTTAACAAAACTGCAGAGAAAATGGAAAGTGTGACACATTCTGTTTACTCACACATATCTGGCTGTACAGCATATGTCCTCTTTAAGAGGCACAGCGCAAGGACATCCAGTGGGAATTGGTTGCTTGTGTTAGCAAGCCAGTCTAACTAGCTTCCACTTCTGCTTCTGAGTGGCGCAATTAACATCACAGTGGGAGGTAAGCAGCGAAATCCACACTGTGCTTCTTTGTAATTTACCTCGCTGCCCGGATGGCTCTTTATTAATCACAGACATGGATGTTCAGCAGGACATAAAGAAAACAAGCATGAATAAATGTCTGAAAAATAGTCTAGTCATAAAGAGCCCTCATAAAGTAATTGTTTTTATTCATTTGTTTTAGGTTTTCTTCAGCATCACATAAATTCACGGTAAATTCGTGTTTGCATGAGAAACAGGAGCTGCCTCAGACTTTCAGTGTTGCAAATCAGGCAAAATAGACACAACAGCTGAATTATATGTTGCTGTTGTCGTGTTTCCAGCTACCAGATCAGTAGAAATGTTTTAGTAACCTCAATTTTTGCAAAAAAAAGGACAAATTTCACAGCATTATGCAATTATCTTTGCATAAATCACAGACCAGATGGTCATTATAGAGCTGTCATAAACTGACTACTGGAAATGAGGTGAAGGGTCCCAAATGGAGGACTTACAGAGCTAAAGGTGGATAAATAACCAAAGATAGTTTAGTTAAACTGAAAACACTGAAGGACTAAGAACCCTGAAACTAAACTATACGAGACAAATCTACAAAAACTGGAACACAAGGACTGGAAGAATAAATTCACACAAAGATTATGGAACAGCCCAGACTGACCAATGACTAATACACACAACAAAATGGTAAAGAAAAGGAAACCTGGAGGGTTTACACAGAGGGGATGATTTTAAGAGCAGAGGGAAGTGTTACAATTAATGACCACATGAAGTAAAGCCAACAGAATGCACAATGGGAAACAACTCTACAAAATAAAACAGGAAACAAATAAGAACTTAAATTGACAAAAGACAAGAAAACCACATAAACAGCAACAGAACAAAAACAAGAAGCCACAGATTGTAACAGGAACAAATCAAAGGCATGTGAGTAAAATACAGTCTGAAGGCTGGAAGCAGCATCTGGATGTGTCAGTTTGGCCCACGACATCCTCAAGTAAAAACTACCAAAATCACTATAAATAAGAAAAAGAAAAATGGATTTAATCTAGACTGGACTAAAATTTTTCTTTATAATATGAAGTTTAGTAAAGTCAACAGAAAAAGACTCAAACTACACTCTTGAAAAGGATGATTCCAAACCTCAAGCTGTGAGTAAAAAGCTATAATCATTGTGTCAAAGACTGGCCATAGCTGAAAAAGCTTAACAACATTATCGTCCAATAAGTTATCTTGCAATAAGACTTCCTCATGATTAAAGAATAATTTGCCATGCTTTTTTTATCAGATCATGCTTTATAGTAGGGCTGGGCAATATGGCCAAAAAATAAAATCTCAGATTTTTTAAAAACAAATCCGATTTTCGATTTTAATCGATTTTCTTCAATCTTCATGTCTTTTTCTTTAAAACAGATCACAAATATTAGATTTTATGGGAAAACATGCTTTTCTTTCAATCACCCATTCAGGAAGTTGACCTAAATTCAAAGTGCA
>JBBBVT010000013.1:4108142-4127475 GCA_037177035.1 Craterocephalus eyresii
CAAATGCTGATTGATCGCGGGTTAACGCGGCTTTGAAAAACCAGCGTCGACGCGCTAATTTCAGTGTGAAAGTGGCTTCAGAGTTGTAGACTGCAGCTTTAAACCTCCTTTCTTCCTCGTTCTGATGCTCGGTTTTGGACTTTAGCAAATCCTCTTCATCATGTCTACAAGACTAGATATGTTGAGTTGCTTCCCTGTGATTGGCTGATTAGATATTTGTAGAAGTGGTCAGTAACTGTATATTTCTGGGCTACAGAACTACTAACACAGACTGCATTAAAAGTACTTGGGTAAACTATCTGGGAAGCAAAGGCATTAAAATACACAAAAGTAATTATTTTTAATCCAAAACAAACAAACTTATTTCAAACAACTGTGGAATTAAATCTGAGTTTCTTTTCAAAGAAATGCTGGCTCTGAGACTGGGTTGCTGTTTCTTAAGTAATTTTGCACATAAATGTTTCAAAGAAGTAGTCCAAAGGAAAAATTCCACAGGAGATGAAATTAGCAACAGCCTCTCATGATTAATTTACAGGATTCACAGTTTAACTATAAAATTTGGCTACTATAACTTTATCAATGCACAAAGTCCACCACAATCACATCCTGTTCCCAATCACCGAATGCTTTCGTGTCACTGCTCCTCTCCGACCACTCTTAGTGCTTGTCAGTGCAGTCAGCACAGAATGTAAAGACTTTAATCTATGGACAGAGTCCAGCTCCTGCCATTCCCAGTATGACTGAGACTCCCTCTTTACCCTTCAACTGAGAGACAGGGTCGTGGCCCAGATATCAGTCAGCGCTCGCTGCAGCAAATTACTTCTAATAAAGCCTTTAGAAAGGCTCCATTAACCACAGGGACGGAGGGAGCGAGTGAGAGATGGGCTGTAGCCGTGGCAGCAAATCCAATCAGCTCCAATCAAATCATTGTCCAGAGAAACAGGCCAGCTCAGACCCCGTAATGATCAGCCAAAGAAGGGGAGCATTTTGCATTTAACTCCTGAATAGTGAATGCTGAATAAGTGGCGGGAAGAGAAAACGTGCTGGCGAGTTTACAGCAGCTTTTCAAAGAGCACAGCTGGTTTCAGGGACTTTCTCCTCAGTCATGTGAGATAATTCTGGGAAAAGAGAAATATTTACCCCAAAACAATAAGCTGATTTAGCCACAGCACACGCAATGCTATCTGTGCTGATAAATCTATAAAGTGACAAACATTTGTTGCTTTAAATATGAAGCATAAAGATCAGAAAAGGAAATGAGCATGAAATAAGACTGAATGAACAGCTGATCCTGAGACAAACTCTACGATCAGGAGGCTGAAACAAACCAGTTTTGTGCCGTGTTAATGATGGCTGCTGCTGATTTCCTGAAGTTCTCCTGAAGATCTCATCATTTACAGTCAAAATGACGCACCCCTTTTTATTCTTCTTAATCTGTTTGCTGGGAAAGTCTGCTGTGTTTGGGGAATTGTTAAGGTGCAAATAAATTTAGATTCAAAATCAAGCAGAGCAGACACTAGGAACTCACGGATCCAATTATCAATAGCATCGAAGTCAAGGCTAGTATCAGTATCATTTGATACTTTATTTTTCTTAAACAACTATACTATAAAAGGGAATAACAGTTATTATTATATTACATTGTTAATGTTTTTTGTTATTGTTTTCAAACCAAAAAGGCTATCATAGGTAAAGTTATTCACTTATGACACAACCAAAACATGAGTGGGAAATGTGGGTAAAATAAATGGCTGATAGTCAGTCATGGAAGAATTTGGGAAAGTTTTTATAGAAATATAATCAACCCGAGGTGCTGGATCTGCAGCAGCTCAATGTTTAGCTGCTGTGTGCTCCAAACCAAACTCGCCCTGCATTAAGCAATAGATGACCCAGCTTTTTTCTTTGTTGTGTGTCTAGCCTTCTCCTTTAGCAAATCTTGATGCAGCGTCATGGCAGGGAGTTGAACACGTTACTTAAAGATATCCATTCGTTTAATTAGTGCATGAACACAATCCTGGTCTGGAAGAATGTCGCATCCTCAACTGAACCGAGTTCCCAATCATATGGTGGTTGTTGATCTCTTTTCTATATCAGGGTTTTCTTCTCTCACTTTTACAGTTTCAATAGTGTTTCTTTAAGACAATAACTTAAAATGAGCTACAGTCACTTTTTCCCAAACTCTCTACTGCAAGAACCGGTGCAATTTCAGATTTAGTTTCATCAGAAATGCAGCAGAGAACATGAGCGGGAGACATCAGCAGCACAAACTGCCAGCCTGAGGCTCAGCAGGTGCAACAGTAACATCCAAATGTAGAAAAATAGACTGAAATTAATTAAAAACCAACATTCATCTCCAATGTTTCATAAGGACAGTTGGAAAAGTATCATTAATAAACAGATATTGGTCAAATTTATTAGACAATAAGATTATTCTCTTAAACTGCATCACCAGTAGCCTTAAAACTGTGATCAGCGGTACGCTAATGTCCAGTTTGTCAGTGTCTCAGAGCGACATAAGCGGGAACCCGTCATGCATCTCAGTTACATTGCTGCAGCTCTTTAGTCTCTGAATCAATCCACCGTGAATTGGTTAAAATTCAAGCAGTGCTCTTAGTGTAACTACGCTTCGTGTTTTGAATCCATTTAATCCACTTAGGGCCTGAGAGGCAGCAGGAGGGGGAGGAGGTCAATGTGGCTGTCAAGTTTTAGAAAAAAAAAACTAGGAGATGTACGCAACCTGGGATGTGTCAGATAATTGAGAGCGCCGTGATGGATGTTAGCAACATTTAGGGTTTTATTTTTTCTTGTTCTTCTTGTTTCCATGCCAAGAAGATGTGTTTACAAAGCAGAATTTACCTGCCAAAGTGTCAGATCTTCCTGATTTTAACCATGTCAAACCTGATTTTACTAGTATATTCATAGAGCTCCTCAGATCATGGTGGGTGATATTAACCCCTTAATCCCTTGTGTCACAAATTTCAAACCGACCGCTTCTGATTTTTTTCCATTTTATTTATTTTTAATCAAACTAATATATTATATTCATACATTTGCTTTTATTCACTCATATTTGATTTCATATTATTTGTTTATCTTTATTGTTATCAATTCATTTCACATTTAATTCTAACCCAGTCTCATTCTTTTTGGTAATTTTTTCCCCAGACTTTTCTGCTGTATTTATTCTGTTTTCATATCATTGTTAAGTATTACAATATGATCAATATACTCAGGTATTAGGGGGTTTAAATGAAAATAGTTAACCTTTTTTATAACTCTTTATTTTGCGTGAACTGACAAATCTTTCTCTCTTTTTTGTTTGTGACAGATTTGTTTTGTATCATTTTGGAATAATATTTTCATTTTGTTGTCCTACATAATTTACAAAGTGTTTACTTTAAAAGGAAAAATAAACATAAAATGCTTATTACAGCCATTAAAACTGACCTCTCCACACCGTAATGTAAAATTACATGGAAGCTGGAATCACAGAATGTTCCAGAAAATGGCTTAAATAATAACCAAACTAAAAAAGATTTTACCATTTTATTGTTCAAGTCTGTAAAAAGATGTTTGGATACTTCTAGTATTTACATGCTTTCACCATCAAAATGACCAAGTATCCTCCAACTCTCACAGAGAAGTGCAGCTGTTCTCTGCCATAGCCTGCTTTAGGTTCATTCATTGACGCTCCATCTGCACACTAGCCACATCCCGACCGTTGGACGGACAGTAACACATGCAGCTTTGATAGGCACAAATGCAACAGCAAGATATCCATATCCTCACTGTCTTTGGAAGCTCCAGACTACAAGTAGAAAGGTTTTGCTCATGCAGGAAAGTACTGGAAGTTGTACATCTGAACACAAACAGAAGGCTGAGTTATTACCTTCCAGTGACGAGCGGTCACATCCATTTGCTGTGACATGCTGGAGCTTGTTAGAGGTGGGAAAGAATGGCAGCTAACAAATCACCGTTGCTCACATGATGAAGCGATGGAGGAAACATTAAATCAACATCATTAGAGCAGGGCTTGGAAATAAATCCGGGATTCTCATTCCAGAGCTTTAATTTGCTCAAACAAGTTGCCAGGGTCTTTCGAATCATTTTTGGGATAAATTCTTGTGAAATATGAACAAAATCCATTTCCACTCAAATTAGATACTGGCAAGAAATGTGTTTTGTGTTTTGGATGGACTTTCTTTTGGGAAATTATTCGGCAGTTGTGACTAACTTCAGCCTCTAAAAGTTCTCTTCTTGTTCAAACTATTAGTCAGTTTTTTAGGAAACTGATACAGCACAACACCTAATGACCGACAGATGACGGTTGTTGGAGTGCAGCGTATTTATAATGGCTATGTTTGAGATGTATTTATATATATTGTTTGTATATCAGGTCAGCTGATTTTTTCTGAGTCCAGAGCTCAGTCTCATGTTTCTGCATCGTTACAATATGTAATTCTTGATTCAAGGTACAAGTGTTGACTGAACCTGATGCATATCCATCCAAACACCACTTTTTATCTTTTTATTTTAAATGTTTTACTCTTTTTTCCACCTCCAGTTTACACAAGATTCTTATTCTGTCGCCACACCGTAAACCTTCTATTAGGTGTAAAATAATCTGAAAATGGCATCTCAAATCATTTGTAACAGTAACAGTGTCCAGAGCTTTTTACAAAGCATGTAACTTTTACTGACTCTGAGCCATCTCCACTAAAATTGGCTGGGGAAAACAAAGTTGCAAAATCCGGTTTCTAAGCCTAGAGATGTCAAAAATAAGAAATAAATCTCAGCATGTGAGCAGAACAAGCAGAAGCTCAGGGTTGTAAGGTTGGAAGTAAAAAGTAAAAAGTCTACCTTTTCTCTGACATTCACCTTGTGTTGTACTGACTGGAATGTTATATAATCGGTTAAAAGGCTACCAGGGTCCTCAGGTCATCTGGGGCCGTTTTTTTATTTTATCTATAACAATAGGGTGGAGACAAAAACATATGGAGAGGTGTTTTTTCATTTTTATGGTCCTCGCCTGTGGAAGAGCCTTCCAGATGACCTGTGGATATCTTTAAAAGATAAACTTAAGATTTACCTTTTTAGTGACGCTTTTGACTGAATATTATTTCAGCCACCATAATAGGTATTTTATTTCTTTAATATTTTTTTAATATTTTCTTTTACTTTGTTGGATATGTCTTTTTTTTAATCTTATCTTTTTAAATTTACTTGTTTTTATCATCTATTTTGTTTATCCATTTTATAATTTGTCTCTTTGTCAGCTTAATACATAGTGTTTACATTCCCTTAGTTCCCTAATGAAACTGCTGAGGAGTTAGGCCATTGGTTGAGAGCATCACTTCATGTCAGGGCGGGGAACCTTGGTGCTCATCCTGCAAGTTTTCCATCCAACCCAGCTCCAACATAACTGATTCAAATGACACTGTGATTGGTTGATCGAACTACTTGATTTGAATCAGGTGTGTTTTTGAGGAAGGATTGATGGAAAACTTCCAGGAATGCAACCCTCTAGGACAAGGGCTCCCCACCCCCACTTTGTGTAGGCTATGCACTGGTAATTGTCTGTATCTGTGACCTATTGTATGTGGACTCAAGGACTCTTTGTTGCTCTTGTGATTGTTTTCCATGTTAAGCACTCTATACTCATATTTTTTTCGTACAAAAGTGTTTTATAAATAAAATTCGATTGATTAAAAGGTGAATATTAACAGGGATCATCCAAGATCAAACTGGGTGTGGTATCGACCCATCCATCCATCCACTCCACCTCCTCCCTACACCTTTGTCAGAATGCCTTCTGCCACTAGAAGGCACTCAAAAATGACATGCGAGTCTCGTTATAGGACAGCCTGACTTTACCAGTGCTCAGAACCCCTGCACAGCACGCCCGGTATCATATAAGTCACACACTTCTCCAGGGCAGTGGATTCTAAATGTCACAGGTCTGTGTGTTTGTGTGCATGTGTCTCAGCATGTGGGTGGTAGAGCCTTCAGCAGGCGACAGCGCTGAGTCACAAAAAATGACCAGATGGTTTTAGAGAAAGGAAGCGACATTGGAGGGAAGACGACAAACGGAGCGAATGAAAAAAGACAATGTAAACAGAGGAAAGCAAGAGACTGAGATGGTGGAGGAGAGGTGGAGGAAAAGAAAAGCAGAACAGCTCAGAGCCAGAGTGACAGAGGGGGAGACTGTTTTGTAGCTAGAATTCCTCCAGCCGTGACTGCTCTGTGAATTTTAAACACCTTCCCTTCTGTCGCTGACAGGCTGGGCTCTGCAGGATGGACCAATTAGCATCGCTCACACAGACACACACTCATATATACACACACACGCACACAGAGTGAGCAAATAAATCCTGCCTATGAATATTTACATTTGTCTGGAACCCAGAAAAGAGGGTTTGTCCACATTTTGATCACAGAAGAAAGTGTGTATGGGGACACAAGAAATACCACAAGTGATACATTTTTCAACTCAGACGAGCCGAAACAGACAAGAACGGTTTTATCTCCTTTTTGATGGAAAAAAGATTTTATATATTCAGCTGCTATATGTTGCTTTCAGTAATTCTGTTATAAAACATAGAAATGGTCCCAATAATCACATGGCCTGACAAGCGTCACCTATAACATAAAATGATGATCAGCAGGATTCCCAAATATCTCTAAAGGAAGTAATGAATAAGGGATAAGGGAAGTGACTTCAGACAAAGACCAACAGCTGACAAACAGCTGAGAGCATTTAACACCCTCCATAAAAGTAAAGCAACAATGACAGAAAATAGGAAAAGAATGGAAAGGAAAATGAACCGAGCATGTCTGCATGTGTGTGTGTGTGATCCCAGCCTTGTATTTCATGTAGATTCATGTTAAATTGGTTGATTGACAGAAGCAGTGGGGTAAGGCGGCGCCGTCTGTTCTCATCCCCTCTAATTATAATCAAGGCAAACTAAAAGTGGCAGAACTGTCTCTGTTACAGCTGATATTAAATCAGAGCTTGGATATGACCCGGATTGGTTTGATTGGAGCAACCAAAACATGACTTTTAAAGACGCGCTACATAACTTTCCAACTGAAAACACTCCAGACTCATCTGATGGCACAGTGACATTTATTACTTGCATTTTTGGAGCTACTGATGCCCAGCAGCATCAGGCTGAGCAAACACACTGCACCACTTTTTCTTCCAGGATTCATGCAATCATTCATCCATTCATTCATTCATTGTGTGACATTGCCGAGTGTATATATTTTTTAAAATCAGCAGCATTAAAAAACTAAATATCATGATCAAGACTGATCATTACAGAAAATATTGTGGTAATGCTTTACCATAACCCTGCCCTAATGCAGCAGCACTGACAGAAGACAGGAGATCAAAGCAGTTTTGCTACTTTTAGTTCTCTAACTCAGAGGGCAATCACAATTAATCTGCCTTTGCATATCCCTGCAGAGAAGTTGCGAATATTTTACTTTGTTAAAGTCGTGCCTGCAGCATTTTAAAGTCTTGATAAGAGGTTTTTCCGCTTAACAGTATGTTTCTTTTTTCACAGGATGTCAGCTGGAATATTGTGGTTTCTTAAAAGTGCCCATCAGGATGTAACAGAAGCCAGAATGGATGCTTAAAATCCATGAAATACAACATTTTATGGTGACATTTAGAGTTCAGCAACTCTTGGTTAAGAAAGGAAAGATTGTGTATTGATTTAATTCAAAATCTTTAAACATAACACTGGAGTGAGGATGTTTATTTACATATGATTTGAGTAGCAATTCCCCGGTAGCCTCATGTTTATGTTACTCAAACCACTGACAGGAGTCTGGATGTGAACCACCGTCTCCAGTGTCACAGCTGAGTCCTCTGTACATCCATCATCCGCTGCAGGCACCTTCTGGCTACAGAGTTTATAAATACACTGATTCATTCATTCATACATGCTTCTGAACAAAATCCAGTAATTATACATTTAGGAAAATAATTTAGTAAACGTTGGCCGTTATGCCAGAGTGACAGGGTTGGGAGTTTGTATGAAAATCTTAAAGCATAAAACTGAGCACAGCAAGAGAGGAAGCAGCACTGCTGTTACACTTAAGTTATTGTGGCAAACACAATAGAAAATCGGAGAGAACAGATTTTTATTAATTTACTCCAAGTTTAAATTTGGTGCCTTTCATTTAACAAATTCCATTATTTAGTTTGAGCTTTCATCCCCTATAATAAGACATGTCCTGTTAACACAGAAAATGGAAATCATGTAAGCTTACAGCTGCAGGTGATAAGAGAGAGTTTTCTACTGTAAGATGTGACAACCAATAACTATGTCTTTCCATATAAGACACAATATCCCATAGATCCTGTGATATTCCATAAAAGCTCCACTTCCCAGTATCTAGAAACAGCTGGAAGTATGTCAGTAGTGTGAATGATTGATGAATCATGGTAACTCACTTGTGCCGCTGACACTGATCTTCATTAGTATATCGATACAATGATCAACAATCAAAATGACATTGACAGTTATCACTTGTTTCTTTTTTTTGTTCTGACAACCAAAATATTTTCACTTCATAAAGAAACTGCAGAAATGCAAGTGTGGTGTGTAAATCTGATAGGCTGTACAACCTCATAGCCAAGTTCTAAAAAGACTAAAACCAAAGGTACGCTATGTCCATATTTAACGTCTACAAACAGATATGTACTAAGCCTTCCAATACATTTTAAAGCTGAATAGACTGTAATAGATTGTATCCATTTTCACAAAAAAAACAGTTTTAATCTAAATATCTGATGAAGCTTATGAATGAAAAATCATTCTTTAGTCCTTTTTTGTTATTCAGTGAATAGTTTCTCCAAACCTGAGACCATGCTCCTCAGCTGGAAAAGGGGGGACAGGCTGGAGGGATTACATCTCTTAGTTATCATCAGGATCCCCCGGATGATGCAAATGTGGCCGGACAGAGGGAAGTCTGGGCTTCCCTCCTCAGGCTGCAGCCCAACCCCAGAGAAGCGGCAAGAAAATGGATTTTTGGATGGATAGATGGATGTTTAAATAGTATTTATTGAACGGATTATCAAGCAAATTTTAATGACTTAATGTATACTGAAAGTATATAAAGTACACTTAATATATATATAAAGTATATATTTATTTAGTTATGAAAATTTTATGAAGAAGAATATACATGAAGAGTTACTCATTGTGGTTACTCATTCATGGAAAACGGCCAACACGTCATCTGGTCTAATCTGTTTCCCTCAGTCCATCTTTTCGCACAATCACTATTCCTCACATTGTAAAATCTGTCACACATGTAATTCTAATCAGAAATCAATTTCAGCCTGCACTGGAGGCAACAGCAGGGAGAGTGAAAGTGAAAAGTATTTTTGCTCTGCAGTTGTTTGGATGGAGCAGCTCCCTGAAATCTGATGAGATGTCCAGATGTTTTGGCTCCCAGTTCAACATCACCATTTAAGTGTCTTTATGTGTGTGTGTGTGGAGGGAAGTGTATGGAAAGCAGCTAGGGTGGAGACTGTATTAAATGTGCATTAACCCCAATTACTCCGCCAAGTCTGAGGTCACTTAAACTATAGAGGAAAAGAAAAGTAAAAAAGGGGTCTCTCCACAACTCCGACACACAAACACACTTAGTTTTATTTCTACATTTAAAGAGTATGTTTTCCTATATAATGCTTATAATAATTTTTACCTAAATTTCCCGTGAATCCCAGCAGTTAAGTCTGAACATTTGAGATTTCTCTAAATGTGTCAGAAATGTTCGCATTTTTAAGGGTCTGGAACTCAGACTAGTACTCACAAAGATACACATCCCAAAATGTACTTACCGAGTCCAGACTTCTTCCATAACTTAAAGAAAAGAAAAGAGAAAGGTAAAAAAGTCTGAGTCATTCATCTATCTCCGGTTAATTCTTCCTCCCTTTAGGTCAATAATAATGTAAAACCTACTGACAAGGTCTGTCTGCTGGATGCTGACTGGGTGGAGTTCACAGCTCGGAAAAATCCATGCAGAGCTGCAGACTGCATCAAAAAATTTAAAGAGTGAAAAGTGAATACAGCAGGCAGCTCTGAACTCTGCAAACACTGGGATAAATCTGTCAGATCACACTTCACACACTCCGAGATGGGTCGTCAAATAAAAACCCAGTTCACGAACATCTCAATGGACTGCAACTTTATCCATCGTAGTGTGAACAGACACAACCTGACGAATAATAAAACTATTCTCATGGACACGTAGCGGGTGGGACTGCAAGGGGTCGCTCTGGCCGCTGCCTTCGTTCTATAAAAGAGGAAATGGCATCTTGGCAGGCAGTGCAAGTACCACGCAGCTGATTGCATGTGTTTGACGATCAGGTAAATGTATTAAACAAATTAGCTTTTATATGAATATATTGTGGATATGATTTTTTTAAATATACATTTTGTATGGTAGGATTGGGATCTTGACAGTTCGAGAACAGAGACTGGGTGTGGTGGTTCGACGCCACAGGTATGCCGGGTTTTATTTGAATGAATCCTCTAAAACCTTAAGACTTGCTTCACAGTAATTTTGTATTTTTTTGCAATAGTTTCATGCATGTTTGCAGAGGTTTGTAGTGCAATCTGGTGTCTTTCTATTGGAGTGTGTTGTGTGTTCTGTACTTAAGCTGATTGTCCACCAGACTAGTGTGCAGGTATTCAGGATAGCAAAAGTTATTCTGAGCGGGACGTTGGTTGTAACAAACAGAGAAATGGTGAAACTTTATTTTTTTCCTGTCTTCTATCATTCACCTGGTAACAGACAGTTTCCAGAAATAATGAAATAATGTTTTTTAAAAACAGCTTATCTAAATTTTAATTGCTGTAGTTTATCAAATCAAATCTCACTGTCTGTTTTTATTTACATTATTAATTTATTAACATTATTAACATTTTCTGAATCCCCCACCAGTGGAGACAGATGGTCATCCTGAGAAGGTCTGATTCTGCTACAGGTTTTCTTCTCCACTGTCTAATGTCAGCAGGCAATAGCCGGAAACCATCACTACTGTACCACGGCTTTTCCTCCTGTTATGTTCAGTAAATATTGCCAAAGACAACATGAGTTTCTTTGCAACACAAACAAACTGATAAGTCAATGCTTCTGCAACAAGATATTTGGTGTTTTCCTTATAACTGAAGAACGTGGCTCAACATCCTTTTTAGGACTATCACCTGGTCAAACTGATTGTCTAATCAACTCTGTTGCAATGTCAAGCTTACATAAGGCAGCATATGAGGTAGTATTACAAAAGTAATGCAGCACTAATAATGATCATGTGCTGATCGCTTAATGACACTGGTTGTTTTCATCATCGTAAAATGAACAATTTCCATCTAAGGATGCTGCAGGTCACAGTCCATGTCCCTCTGCAGTGCAACCAACACCAACTCAGACACTGGTTTTAAGGCAGGCCTTGCATGGCACCCAGATTCATCAGTTTCCCCTGCTCCGTTTCACTCTGACAGCATCATTTACTGCTGCACCTTTTCACTGCAGTAAAGTGGCATGTCACCACATCATTATTCCACATGCTGCATCATGGAGTCAAAGTTGTGCTGTGGTTGTTTTTATTATCTAAACCTAAAAAGGTCATTTTGATGCAAATGCCTAACCTCGCAGTACATAAAGCAGCCTTTTGATTAAAATCAGGCAATCAGCTTACAAAATGAATTTATTTGCCTTTTGATAATAAATAGTGGATGAATAAAGTAAAAGAAATTAATAAATACAGCCATTTAAAGTTATTTAAGTCACTCCAAGAAATCTGTGAGATCAGACTTAAAACTAAGTTAGGGTGACCTTTGGCCATCCCCTTAGTCATCCCTATACATGCTATAGGCTTGAGGTGCAGGGGGTCATCCCATGATGCTCTGGGCTCCCTCCTTTTCTTTCCAAATCTTTATTATCTATGCCTAAAAATGTGACATTGTTGTCATTCATTTTTGTTGGTTTTTCTTTCTCAGCATGCAGGAACCTCTGGCTTGGAGAGATGGTACTTGTTACACAAGGATTCAATACCTGAAGGCATCGATTTTACAGCAGAGAGACTGCAGATAGCAGCAGATGAAATGAGTTTCCTGGTATGGGAAGCTGAAAACACTTGATTCTTCCAGGTCTTTTAGATTTTTCTGTCTTATTCAGTCCCAGCAGTGGAGACAGATTGCCGTCCTTCCAAAGTCTGATTCTGCTAAAATAAAATAAAAAAAGGAAACTGATTCTCTCCACCACCCTCTGCCATCCAGTGCACACTTAAACTATAGAGATGATTTGTTGGTTTCCTTAGCTGGGCAATCATTTTTTACGAACTGGCTTATATAATAATTATAATTGGACTTAACTTGGCTCATATAATGAATTAGCTTTAATTTGATTATAACTGGACTCTTTTGAACTGGATTGAATTGGACTATACCTTTAAAGGTTCCTTGAGACAACTGTCATGAATTGGCTCTATACACATAAAACTGAATAAATAGCTTAAAAGAAAAATGTTTTTTTAACCCATTAATCTGAAAACATTACATTTCTTGAAGATACAAATCAAACAGATGATCATTATTCATTCCATCTGCCATAATATTTAGGCTTTGAGTCCTCCCTAGTGTGTCCCTTCATTTGGAGAAGGAAATCTAAAACAATGAACCTGGAAGAATCAAAAGAACCCATTTAAGTGGCCTCGGTGTGAAGATGAAGGAGCAGCGATTTCAGCCTCCCATACCAAGAAACTCATTTCAGCTGCAGCTATCTGCAGCCTCTCTGCTGTAAAATCGCTGCCTTCAGGCTTTGAATCCTTGTATAAATTGTCCAATGTTTGAAAAGCACAACCTGATATTTCACCTCCCAGAAAACCCCCGACACACACCCTCCATTTCACTTTCAGATTCCTGTTTCCACCCACAGATTGCCGATGCTGCAGAGGAGCTGCAGCTCTAACACACTCAGGAGTGAATAAACTGGAACAAAGAGAAAGAAAAACAGATTACTGCTTCGTCACAAAGACGCTTTCATTCCTGAAAAATAGCCTGAAAATAGAGAAATCTCAGCGGGGGACTTTTATTTCTCGTCACCACAGGCACACTTCTCAGTCCCAGTTGGAAGGTAATTTTGTCGTTGGAAAACACTGAAAAACAACAAAGTTTATTCAGCTGACTTGGTACAGCACGGTCGTATAAACAGGAATTCTGGGCCAAAGCTGCAGCAGCATCACTTTACCTGCAAGCTCACACTCGCACACCAATGGAAGAACTCATAAATATTCATCTAACCCATATGTAGCGCAGAAAAACACAAAGCAGTAGAAATAAATATTCAGTGCTCCTCACTCTGCTGGTCAAAGTTTCAGCTTGCAAAGACGGCAACGCGGGAACAAGAACACACCGAGGCCTTCAGAGACGTCTCTCTGCTGGTATTTAATGGAAGCACTGTTGCATGGAGGCGTTTATTCAAAGAGCAGGCCGCACCTCTGCATCTGATTCAAACCAGCAATTAAAGAGCAGCCCGGTGCCTTCGGGAGGAGGGGAGAGGACAAGAGATCAGAGGAAGCATCGAGTCGTGAGGCGATAAGGCTTCCTTTTGTGCAGAGAAAGCTCCCTTCGCTTCCTCCCACATGCAGACAGACTCCGTAAAGCATCGGCAAACAACTCCATTGTTGCCTTCTGTATCTAATCGCACCTCAGCTCCACCAATTTGTCAATCAGCACGCATGTGCAGAGTGGTTTCATTGTGGCTTATTCAAAAGAGACGGTACGAGGAAAGACTTCATTTTATCAAAAAATGAAAACCCTGCAGATGAGCTCTGTGTGAATAACAACCTGATCTTTGTGAGATATAATGCTGCGCATGTTTGTGTCAGAGTTTAAAGCGACGCTGGGTGTAATTCATTGTCACTGGGTATCAGTTACTGGTTCATCGTTGTGTTAAAAGACTCATTTCCCTGTTTATTTCTCCTGAGCTGCCACCAGTGATTCATAGCAGGATCACAATCCAGGATATTGAGAGACAACTCAGTCATTTTTCAGCCACAAAATGCTCAAAAATCTCTGCTTTAAGCTTCTTATATCTGAGAAATGTAATCTTTTCCTTTGTACTGAGTGCAATTTTTTTGTTGCTGTGGAAGGTTGGATGGGCAAAACAAGCAACCTGATGTTTTAGAGCATAAATAATCAGGAAAGATTATTTAATTTGAGCAGAAGTTGTAACATTGCATGAACTGCATTACTCTGTGAGAGGACACACTTTTAATCATTTCTGGACTTTAATCACAGTTTTACAAGCCAAAACCCAAACAAAGCTTCCCTGCAGCAAAATCAAATACAGTTTATCTCTGATTATGACATAATCAGAAGAACTGGCAGCATGTGGTTTATTTGGAGGACTTGCTGGACACAAACCTAATATATGAGAACTGCAAACTGAAGTGTGTGTGTGTGTGTGTCTGTGTGCTGAAAACATTTCTGGATTGTTTTGTTGCCACTGTTTAGCTACAGCATGATGGCTTCTCTGCTGCACGTGACCTCTGCAGAGAAATTCTGCTGACTGCATTGTGGAGTGTCATGCTCAGAGCTGCCGAGGCACAGCGACTGATGTGTATCGGCCCGGGGAGTAAATATCAATTATTAGTTCTTTTTTGGAGAGCAAATAGAAATAAAGATTGTTCAGTTGGAAATTAAGCAGAAAATAATACAACTGGAGTCTTGAGAATCAGTTGGAGAAGATTAGCAATCTTTAACGAATCACATCAATAAATAGTGACAAACCGGTGACTGATTTTCACCCAGTTTGATTTTATTTTGCACAGGTGACTCATTTCGGACTTTCTAATGACAATCTGAATGGCACAAATATGATTTTTTTTAAAATCCTACTCAGTTTCATATTTAGTCCTCTATCGGGTGAATGTCTAATCTGCTGTCGATGCAGCCACAGTCTGAACAGTAAGTTAGACCATTCTGACGCGACTGAAGTCCAGAAGTAATGTTTATTGATAAAAAAAACATTAGGGGCAACTGGAACCAAAAACTAAAAACAGACATGGCTGAAAAATAGGGGAAGGATGAACGATCTAGCAAAGAAAAACTGAAGCCAAGTGTTACAGAGGACAACTACCGAGGAGCAAGTCAAACTCGCTAATCAAACCAGAGTTAAACAAGAAGCAGGAAACAAAAACAGAATACAAGTGGAAAAGTGACCAAATAAAAACAGGAAAGACAGAAACTGATAAGACTAGAAACTATTTTTTGTTTCTTCTGATATTCCTTTTGTCATCCTGCTATTATCTTATCTTAAACTAAGACTATAGACTTGGGCCCAATCTCAGTTGTCTACCTTAGCCCTTCGTCTTTGAACAGTGTGAAGGCAAAGGTTCATGTTCATGGCCCTACGGTATGAACTGAGCCCCCCTCTGTCTGTCTAACCTGAACCGTATCAGGAGGCCAGTCGGCTCGTGGCTCGCTCTTTACAAGCAACATACGTCGTCCTGACCTCATAATACAACAGGAAAAAACCACCCCTTCCCCTTAGTCCTTCCCCTCCGTCCAAAAGAGAATCCACACCCCTTCATCTCTCATGAACGCTCAAAACAGAGGGAAAGGGCTAAAAGGGAGAATTGAGATTGGGCCGTAAAAACTTGTCTTCAACAAAAAAAATTTGTCTTCAACAAAGCAGCTCACATGATAGAAAACAGAAACAAAAGCTGTGTTGTGGCTTTATTTACCAATAGATACTCAGCTAATTTTCTTTGTGTGTGTTTCTCTGGTTCTAGTGCTTGTCAAGTCTTTTCAGCTAGTTCATCTGATGGCTGTAAGCACGGCCTTCCTGCAAGGAATGCACAATTTTCTCCGTCTTTAAGTTTAGCAGGTTGTTTGTAGTCTGGTTGGATTGCAATGTTTTATGTGTGTGTTCGTCTTCCCTCTTTTACCCTCTTCTCTTTTACCTGCCCTTCATTTTTTCTTTTCATATCTCTTCTCTTTTGTTCCCTTTCTGTTACCTCTGGTCGGGTCCAGCAATGTGGAGTACATTTACTAATAAATAATCATTCTAAATAAAAAAAAATAAAAAAACAAAACTAAAAAGAATCCATATTATGAATAGAAGGCATGTCTTGGCAGAGCAGATTTGTTCGACACAGCAGCCAGATCATCATTCTGCTTGTTACAATGATGGACATGTGAAAAGAACAAACAAAAAAAAACATAACCACGTGAAGTAGCATCCATATTTACTTCGATAAACAGTAAACACTGCTTGTTTTTCTACGCATGCACGTCTATTCAGGGCTACGTACCGTTGATACCAAAGTGGGATGAAGCTTGGATTAAAATGTTGATGTATATGACCATGCAAAGAAAAATCTGATTTTTGGTCAAAGCAGCCTAAGACCTGCTCATAGTTGCCAGTACAGAACATAATTGGTCCAAACAGAAGGCTTGATGGAATATCAGATGGAATTTCATGTAATTATTATGAAAAAGGTCAGACTCTCCTCTGTGCTGCTCTGCTTACAGCGCTTCACAGGCAACAAGGGAATGTTCCTGCATCCACTTTAAACAGCAGGATCTGACGCTACTGAGACTGAAAAGCATTTCCATTGCAAACACGAGATCTTTCAACACATTGGCTATTACAATAAAATCAGCAAAGCAGACACATGCACACCACTCCCTGATAACTATCTAACATGATTCACGTTCTTCTGCATGAGCACATTTGTGGATGCGACACTGTCATCTGCTCCTGCTTCCGTAACGCCGCTGGAGGACGGATTTAAACCTCAGACCTGGCAGACCACAGGGTCCGTGTGAGGATCAAGCGTCAGTGAATGAACAGGAAGTTTTACATGAAGCGGCAGCAGGAATGTCAGTGGATGCTCAGATCACTCAGGACACCTCAAGGTCGAGTCACATCATAGTAAATTATTCACACCAGAGGAAACTCTGCAGACACAATCTGTACACAATCCTGGACTTGTACCTTACATGAGCTTTGTTTGTAATGTAAGATACTCATCATGACAGAATCTTTAACACCCAGACTAAAAAAGTCACATTCAGTGACTCTGTTTGCATTTATTTCCACTGAATCTCCAGTTAGGATGATTTATTTGTTTAACAAAACCATGTAAAAAGTCCTAGTCAGTGCATATATTTTAAAAGGGGGTTTGCAGGTTTAAAATAAGTAAATAAATATTTAGCAGGTGATTTAATGGATAACTTTTCTATTAGCTTCACATGCAAACATCAAGCCAGCTGGTCCTGTTACTTTGGTGCAATAACAAAAAGCCTGGATCCTAAAAAGATACACATCCTGTAGCTGTTCCTAAAAGTTTCCAAATCCAACTAAATGAACAGGAAAAAGGTGAAAGGACCTTTAATTAATTTATGTCCTTTATGGCTGCAAACCTGAATATAGTTTTTCCCAGTCTACAAAATGAACCCCTGGAATTTTATTACTCCTAAAAAAAGTTCTGTGGACGTAGTTGGACACTTAAATGTTTGCAGTTTTTTAGCAGTTTAGCAGATGTACATGGGTTATACCCATTACAAATGATTGATTGTATAGTTTTTGTACAGTATGTTTAGCAAGAAGATATTTTTGGCAGGCTAATCTGTCGTCACCGGTAAGAGCTAAACAGTGCTCCATTTGGGTCAACACTTGGAAGATGTTGTATTCCAGTACACTTACACAATGAGAGACAGTCATATTCTACCTTTAGCACCAGTCTGTATTTAAATGTATTACTTTTATAAAAGCATTCCTCTAAACTCCAATCTACGGAGGAGTAGCAGGAAAATGAACTGGAAATAATCAATACTAGGAGGGAGGTGTAGCAGCTCATCCTCAAAACTGACTTTTATTTTTGTTATATGAATCTGTCTTAATGCGCAAACACAGGTATAAGAATGCATGCGGCCCAGCAGCTGTGTTACTGGAGAGGTTAAAGGGAGAAAATGGACAGAGAGTGAAACTGATGTTTAAGTTGGACACGATGACTTAGACATGATGTCTAGAGATATAGAGTGTTTTGTAAAACAGAATGTTGTGCAGTTTCCCTCTGGGATTAATAACATGTTCCTTCCTTCCTTCCTTCCATCCATCCATCCAGCCATCCATCCATCTGCAGTCTGCAACATGAGCAATTTGCTGCACCACCTTGGCTGCAGAGACGGTTTGAAGCACCAATAATCCAAGAAACTTAAACCAGCAGCCTCCACATCATCAGGTAAAACAGAAAAAGCTGGAGGAAACTCAAGCCAGATTTCATTTGTAGACAAATTTACTAGAGTCAGCACAATACATATATAGTTTGGACATATCGCACAGCAGCACATACTGAGGAAAAGCACCACAAAATGTAATCCAATAAAGTTCATACTGTCTGTACTTTATATGCTCATTCTGTTCTTATGTTATCAGACACTTAGTTCAAACCTGCCTGATATGCTCGGCGGTAGTCTTCCGTATCCGACCTCTGATGAAGATAGAAAACTAGTGTCGAAGCATGTTAGGTTGGCTTTTGTTTAAACTGAGTATCTGATAACATAAGAACTGAATTAACTGCAAAATGTACTTTTAACTCTTGTTGGATTATGAACTCAAAGACGAGGAATTGAATTGTTGATAAAATGGGGAAATACTTATGTAAATTATGTGCATTTGTAACTGCATATAATCTTATCTTTTTTTTTTTTTTAAGTGTCTACCTGAGCTCTATGAGGACCTGTCCTTATGGAGCCCTGACAACGTGAAGGTCCCAGTCACAGGACCTTCTTCTTCATGACTGCTGCTTCACTGGTACAGAATATGACCTGTAACTTTCCGTTTCAACGAGCCCACAGCAAAACGAGCAAGCTGGCCAGCATTGATCTGTTTTTCCTCAGGTTTTATAGCAGAGGGCAGGAGGGAGGGAGGAGGGCATGTCAGATTTTCCCCCTGCCGAATGGCAGGCAGCGGCTGGTCTAGACATGAAATCACCAACCGCAGGATGAGGCTCAGAGACACAGAGTGGAGGTGAACGTTTCCCTGCAGCAGCAGGTTTTATGAGGACAGCAGCAATGAGGCACTGAAGCATCAGATCCGTCTCAATCAGCCTGCAATGAGTCTTTTACATTCTAAACAGCATTGTCCTGTGCATTATGCATTCAGCCAAAGCTTTTCTGTACACTAGGATTTGCTGCTCCTATGATGGAGCAGTGTGGACGCCTTCTGCAGAGTGAGTGTCATCTGCTATGCTAAAGATATGGGATGATCATGTGCATAATTTGTGTTAACATGAAGTATG
>JBBBVT010000013.1:4127575-4143185 GCA_037177035.1 Craterocephalus eyresii
TCTGCAGAGTGAGTGTCATCTGCTATGCTAAAGATATGGGATGATCATGTGCATAATTTGTGTTAACATGAAGTATGTTGCTTTCCTAATTCTGTATGAAGTGTGCTGCATTGTATTAGCCTTAGCAGATGAGGGGATCTGAATAAAGGAATTAAGAGGTAGAAGGCCGCCTTCAAATAGTCGAAGTTTTAGTTGAAGCAATTCTAGAGTTGAAGTCAAAAAGATTTGTTCTAAATGCTTAATCTTTGTGAATTACTGCAGAAACTGTAAAGGCTTAAAAGCATGCTGAAAATAAGATAAGGATAAGCACTTGCTTCAGATAAACGTGCATGCTAAGGTAAATGCAATCTTACAATCCCACAATACTTTATTTCAGGCTGGTGTAATGGGTGGAAGTTATAAGAAAACTGTAATAAATTCAATAAGTAACACACTCTCGTTGTATTTCAATCAAAGACAAGCGCTTGTTAACCAGCAGTGCAAAGTGGAGCGGTTGCTTCTGTGGATCAATCATGCATGCACCGTCACTCGTGGTGCAATTTGGGCCACTCATTTTAACCAGCTTATTCTGAAAGATTTGATGATGAGATGTCTTTCAAACTCCGACGTCAACCCCCTGCTTCGATAGCCCTCATTTAATTTTAAAAGGCCATAAAAACGTCATAAACACTCAATATTTCAGATGCAATTAGTGCTAAAAGAGAGACCTGACAACCTGCTCAACGTTTGAAACTTCAATAGGGGTGATGGTGGGATCATCAGTCACAGTGCAAGCAAATCTGTCCGTTAATAAAGCCTTGGCCAAATCATGTTAATACCATAAGATGTTTATCCTAAAAAGCTATGAAAGGCTTTGCAAATATAATTATACCACCCATCTCCTGTACATTTTATATTCAGGTTCAAGTGTGGTTTAAATGTTTCCTCATGACAAACTCCACCATTGTTAAGTTATGACCTCAATTACAGTTGAAGAAAACATCAAGAAACAAAGAAATCATCCACAAAGTGAGAAGACTTGGCAATATTTTGTATAACAATGAAAAGCATAGAATGCAACCAAATAAAGAAAGAAAGGTATATTTGGATCTGTTCACTGTTGACTGGTGGAGGATGAGATAGTAAACAAAGTCCAAATACCGAGATTACCTTTCTGTAAGACTGGCCTTGCACGGAGAAAATGTTCCCAGAGTGGTTTCTGCACTGAATCCTTCACCTTCCATCTAATCCAACTCATTCCTTCTGCTGATGATCTCGTTTCCTCCATCCTGCCACAACAAGGCGCCGCTGCCTCTTCCCGCAATCTCCTGCAATTGTGTTTTTCTCACTTCCCTTTCAGTTTTTAAGCCCCTTTCTCTTTTTCTCCCTCTTTTCTCAACATCCTGCCTACCAGTCACTGTGATGAAGTGGCCAGTGAGTAGCCGTCTCTGCCGGTAATCACCACGGTAACTCATGGCAGCGCCACGGCGCTGGCAACATGCCATCCATCACCGCCTCTGCTGCTGCGGGAAACGGATATATCAAGATGTAAATTCTGGCCCTGCTGCTGTCCGCATCCTCCTCCATCTCACCCAAGGAGGAAAAAAGAAAAGAGATGATGGCGGAGGAGAGGAAGAGGAAGGTGAGAAAGGGAAATGTAGGACAAAGGCGGATGAAGAAGAGGGAGAGAGATAAAGGATGATAGAAGAAAATGACATAAGGAGAACATGACATGGGAATAAGGGTAGGAAATGTTAGCAAAACCTTCTGACACAATTGGCTTCTTGTGTTTACCATCAGCCAATTAATACCAGAAAGCTGCTGTTTTGTTTGGTATGGTAATAGCCAAACATTTGATCCTGAGAGTGGAAGTTGGACTCTGTTCCCACCTTTGAACTGGTTGGCAAAACTGGCTGATAGGGCAATGATGACATATGCGACTTGTTTGACCAGGTTTGGGGACATGTTTAAAAGTTTCTTTTTCAGTGACTGTTGTGAATATCTAATCCCACTGTTATCGTAATTATGTCTCATTTCTTTCAGTTGTCATCTGGTTACTAATGTTTATCATCTTATTTCATCCCTGCCTGACTGTGTTGCAGAATATTCACAGATGGGATGTTTTTTGTTGTGTGGGGGATGGGACTGTTTTGTGTATTTTATATATTAAAATGAAAAACTATATATATATAAAAGATATTTTCAACACTGTATATTTTTAAAGATATCTTTATAACAATTATTAATGTCTTTGGCCACAAAAGAAATCACAACCTTGGAATATCCATCCAAAAAAAATTAATTCACTAGAAGGGTCTGAATACTTGCTGAATACAGAATCAACACTAAGGCACCGCTGGGTATCGATGGTGGCCCGTCTACTTCTAGTTCATTATACGCTGTTTTTAGAAGGATGTGACAAAATAGAGCGTATTCTGTCAAAATTGTTTTGATAATTATTTGATTTTAGTTTTGCTCTGCTGTTTCCTTGTTTACTCGCTCAGCTGGGCTGCACGGGTTAAGGCGTAGTTAAATTACGTCATCCCGCCATACATGTATGATCATGTCAAATCACAATATCACACTTTCTACCAGAGTCAAAAAATCAACCCGTTTTTATCACAAAAATTGGTCGAATTTGCACAAAATATTTGATTTTCCCCATCCATACATGGGAAAAAATAGATAAATGAGAAGAAAATGAGCGAAGTTATGAAAAAACGGGCAATAGAAAAGCACATGGTGACAGAGGAGATGGAGAAAACAGGACACATTAGGAAAGAAAAGCACAAAGATGAAAGTGTAGATAAGGGAGGAACAGGGACGGACAGAAAGGGAAAATAGAGAAAACAAGGAGGGAGGAGAAAACTACATTTGTGGCTATGAAGGCTGAGTTAATCCATCCTAATCCATCGTTATTGCTTTCTTTCAGCTTCTAGTAAAAACACACACACACAAACACCCACACACAACTTAGCAACATTAGACACTTCTATAAACAGTCACGTTTAAAAATGGTGGGAAAAAAACAGATTAGTATGTTGGACATTAAAAACATGACTACACACGTTCTGCATCTCAAGTATCAGCTGAGCAGCCGTATGAGGGGAAAATGTGGAAAATTCACTGAGGCAGCTCATGTCGCTGATGCATTGCACCTTAATATGTAAACCAGAGGATGAAGCAGACAAAAAACATTCAAAATGTGTCCAATTAGTGAAAAAAGAAAATTAGGAGTGATGAGAAAATCTCTGATTGTTCTCTCAACTACTTCAACTCATCAACTATAAATGCACGAGTAGTTTTCCAGGGCAAACGTCCAACGTAAGAGGCCTTCTGGAAAATATCTACCAGCAGCTGCTGTGGTCAACTCATAAGAAAAGAAATGTCACGACTTCCAACGATTGATGAAGGGTCTAAAAATCTGTAGAAACATAATTAATGGTGAGAAAAACCACTTCAGTGAGGTGATTCATGGTCAAATTAATTTTTAATTGCCTCCTTTTCCTTACTTTACTCATACATTTCATTCTGTCGGGGTTACATTTCGTCCAGGCTAAATCTATGTTTTCAGTTTTTTCTAGAAAAGGACTAAGAAACTTAGTGTTCCATGTGTTTTGGGTTTGTCACTCAGAACTGATGCAAATCTAACAGCAGCTGCACACCAGCAGATCATTAATCAGTCACACAACATGAACAGAGTCAAAATAGATGCAAACTCCAACAAAAACATGTAACCATGGTTACAATCTGAATGCATGATTGACAAGTAATGCAATAGATTTAGTTTTGTCTGAGGTAAACCTGAAATAATCCAGTTTTTCACACCTCAGAGGTCTTCCTCCCCTGTGCTCTAAATGGATGTCAACTATATCTGGTCCTTTACTCAACTCCTTTCAGACTTGAAGAGATTTTTGTGTGCTTTTACCTCTCAAGTCCGAATCGCCATTTTCAGAACACACGAAAAGTATTGAAATATTTATACAAGGTATGGAGAAAGTTAATAATTTACGATAAAAACTGGAAGTTTGACCTCTGGAATAGCTTTTTATCTTATATTTATAGTTTCTTTGAGGCAGCTGTTTTCAAACAACGCTTAGGTTCTAAAATGTCATTTTATATTATTTTTTTTCCTCTTTCATAGGTGAAAACTATACTTGAACCAATAGAAAATCCTGCTAAGATGGAGAAGTCTAATCACAAAATAAATCGCTGAAATCGCTGAAATTCCTGGCAGTTGACGTTTGGATCGCCATAAAATTTTGTTTGGGTTATTAGGTGAGACACTTTGTAACAGAGTCAAATCATCTCCATCCTCTCCATCTGTTGCAATAAAACTAAACATTAAAAACACTCCTGATTAGTTGCACATTGTGTGCAGCTGAGGGAGAGCACAAAAGGAAAGCAACTCGCTTAACCTCAACTCATTATCTAAGAAGGTTTTTCTAAATGTTTCTACAATTATGAGGACAATGCCTTCTCTGGAAAACTTGACTGGACAATCCCTCCAACCGATGCAACCTTATAGGCTGTTAATGCATAAATGAAGAGACTAGCGGCTGGGATGAGGATCAGCACCTCCAGGCGATGGTTTTCAGCTGGTAACAGGTAGAATTCCTTATCTGGTTGGGATTCAGACACTGTCTCATGAGAAGGAATTCTTGCGGACTCATTCATGAGTAACGGAATAATCTGGTCAATACCAACCGGTCTACACTCATCCTGATGAAGCGGCTAAAGGAAGTCACCGGGGAACAGGACTCTCCAGTTCTAGACCACGATCCAAAGGCTTTTTGAACCATTTCCAACATTTATTAATTGTTTACTTTTGGTTTCCTTCTAAGTTTCCATCACCCACTCTTTAGGTTTCACAAATACTTGGGTTAGGAATGACAGCTCCCACTTTCAGAAAAGATGACTGAACAATAACATCACATTAAAACACTCTTTCGGAGAGTTTCTTATTTACTTGTTGATAAATACACTATAAGTTTAATTTCTTCATTCACACTAAAACGTTTGGGCACTCATTCCTATAACATGTAATGTGAAAGTGTGCGTATACTACAGTATATTTCTGTTCTGTAGGTGCGAAGTATTTGCAGTTCTTTTCACCTTCCTTTCTTAACAAACCACTAAAAAACGTTAAGAGATCTGATTTTATTAATATTAAAACATTTAAAAACAGTCGTTAAGTTATGTAGTAAAATAAAACCCTTAAAAGTTCAGTTCAAAGGTTAATATAAAATGTTAAAGGAATTATACCTTCACTATAAAAAGCAAAGTAACTCAGCAAAGGAGGAAAATTGTTATTTAAGGAGGCCAAATGGTGCTTTTGGGATTTTCCACTTACCTCAGTGTTATATATAGTTTTTTTAAACAAGTGCATATTTACAAAGCCAAACGTCCATGCGAAAAGGGAGTTATGCATCCAACTCCCCAAATTCCTCCTTGTGGCGTCACCCCTCCATTTTACAGAGGCGTTTATTTGCAACAATATTTCACATTTCTTTGTAGAGGGGATCACCCACCATTTAAATACCACCGCTACTGTGCAAGTCTTTCCAAAACTGTGATCATGTTGGGGACACGTTACGATCTAGAATTCAGGTTTTAGGAGTCTTTGAATGTCCAAGAACAGTGGAAAGAATTTCTTACATTGTTTAATATCGATGCATAAATGTTGCAGGGCCCAGCCTAGTTTTACTCAGCCAAGTTTCACAAGAGGGCACTTAACGTTTATGTTAAATTCTAGATTCGTCCATATGTGGACAATGTAGAAGCCTCTCGATAATGATACAGAAATTGTGAGATGGTGAAGTTGGAGAAGCTTGTCTTCAGTAGGACATGGTTACAAACGCCAACCTCCCCCTTCTTCCCTTGAAAAAGAAAAAGGTTTTGGGCGTTAACTGCTCGTTTGCATCAAATCTGTTCAGCCCCTCCTAACTCATTCAAGTCATTTTCAAAATTCTTGTAACTGTCCGATGACACACAAACATGGGCACAGACATGTTTTGTTACTGTTTGATTCATTGACAGCATTGCAGGTCTGAAAAAGGCTCATAAAGCACAAACACAACAAGGATTATCAGAGCTGAGTGGTTGAGTTTGGTAGACTTTTAACAGAATGAACATCCACTTCACCCTGACTGATCAGAGCAGCCTTCAACTTTTGGAAGGAAGACTTAATCAAACACAAGGTGGGGCTAAATTTTAAATTCTTTCTAAAGCTGAAGGCAGTTTTTGTTTTAGAAGAATCACAGCTTCTGAAGAAGGTACAAAAAGTAAATGAAAATAAATGTAGGGATAAAAATGGCAACTAACAATATAAACTCTCTCTTTGCTCTCATGTTTATTAAACTTAATAATTTGTTTTTTAAGAATATGGATGCAGTCAGGCTTGAAAGGTAAAAGTCGATTCAGAAATCTTTTCTATCATCTATCTGCACCCAGAGATCCAGAGTCTGAAGGAACAGAGCGGCCAACATAAATCTCATAAAGGGATGAATAAGAGAAAATATGCATTTCCAAAAATGACTTTGACCCATATATGCCACAGGCTTGGAACTCAAACAGGATCACAATTGAGTGACCTCAACTGAATCCATACCCAGGCCAGCCTACAGGCTGCACAACAGACAGTGCATCCCATGAAGCAAGCAAACAAATGTAAGCAAAGGTCAGCTGTCAGATGTGGGTGGATCAAACACCGGTTGTCAATCGTCAACAAAGTTACGTATGATGGATAAATAAAGCCATGGTTTTAGCTCAGTTATGAACATTTCAGTCCTCTGAGGATAAAAACATGAATATATAACAGCAACAGCAGCATGCAAAGAGAAAAGTCAGACTTACTACAGCACCGCGCCAGCCCAGGATCAATGGGTTCTGTAAAGGCAAAGACACAGTTCCTCATTAGATGTAATGGTCCTGTATTGAGGCTATCATGCTGTCCTAATGAAGCAAATGTGTGTCTTGAGAACTCTTCAGGTTTTTGACATGACCTCATCACAACCCTCCCAGTCCCTGAAGCAACACACTGACTCTGTGAATGTTAATGTTCATGTGCTGGATTCAAGGCTGATGGAGGAGGTGAGTCGCTAATAAAACTGGATTTATTGTATCCTGAGGGCGAGAATGCTGCGCACACCCATAACACACACACATGCACCAAGCAGCAGCTGGGCAGTGGTGACCTTTTATAAATAAAGGGTAAGCAAAAGAAACCCAAAGAGAAACAAAAGCAGAAATCTGTGGGGAAAACCCTCTGAAAGTCCGGTCAGCCCACAGAAAATAAAGCCAACTTTAACTAAATCTCCCCTCTAACATTATGCATCAGCCAATCAGGATCAGCGGTGATGACATCTGGGAATTTTCAAATGTGAATAACTGGACTGAATGAAAGCTGTGGACTTTACCACATCATCTTTTCACTGATGAATTGTTTGATTCACTGAAATGTAAATTACACAGAACAGTGAAAGATGAATCTCCATGCTGAAAATATTAATTGCAATCTAAAGATTAAAGATATTTCAGCACTTTGCATGGTTGTGCTCATGGAAAAAAATTAGATTTTACATATCAAATTATTATGGGAAAAAATCTTTTTAAAAACGGAAATAAATGTTTTGACTTCAGAAAAGTGTTATGCATAATAAAAGGGCCTCATTACTGTGGATGAGAGGATAGTTCAATGGATGTGGGAATGATTCCAGCTTACAGCAGATTTAAACCACCATGTAATCCATTCCTTACACCGTTCCTCGGGGGGTTTGGTTGTAAATGGCTGCAAATAAACACCAACCCCCAACAGTCCAACAACTCTTGATTAAAAAGGCCCAATCTCATTTCCCCCATTGGTCCCATCCCTTTGTTTCACAGGCTAAGGTGTCTCTTTTCCTTTGGGAACCAAGCTGTTGCTGTCATCTTCATTCATGGCTATGCAGACCACATGGGGCCAAACATGTAGAAACATACAAACCAGTTCTGACAGCAGTGTGTCCTGCAAACATGACAATCCATGGTTGAAGAAAAAATAAAAAATAAAACATGCAAAAAGTGACGAAACAAACAATAAATTGGCAACAAAAAAAAGAAAACCAGGCAGATTGTAAACTGTAGATTATAAATGAAGATGAAGTATAGCAATCAGCTCAGAACACCAGGTTAAACAGGGAGCAGGAAGTAAACAACAGAATACTGACAACCTGGGAGTACTGGAAACAAAGATCCATCAAGAACTGAAGCAACTAAGAAGTTCTGGTGCCTAAATATAACCAGATTGCATTGCCTTGTTAAAAAGCAAAAAACTGTTTAACATGAGAAAATGAAAACAAGAAAGTGAATAAAATCATGGTTGCAATGTGATCTGACTGAGACTCAGGTCTCATTTCTCAAACCCATATTTTGCACATTCTAGAGACATGGAGCCTGAAGGCACTAAGGAAGAACACAGGTTGGAAAATGCAGATTATAATAATGTTGCTAAGTGACAGTCACCCCAAGATGTAATAAATGTTTAAAAAATACGTTTAAATAATTGAATGATGTAATTTCTTGTAATTTTCTGAAATCGTAAAATTGAAGAAAAACATTTTCTTAAGACAAGTGGATGATCGTTGTGAGGCAGCCTGTAGACAGAAAGTGACCGTCTGCTGTTTAATGTTCAGCCAAGTGAAGAGTACAGAGTGTCAGAGCCAGAGCCAGCCATATGGCTAAGGCAGTCTGAAGCCAAAGCAGCCCAGACTGGAAAGAACCAGCTTCCAGCAGCTTCTCTCTGCGTACAGCCTTCACCAGTATGCTGTCACAGGGCGGGACTGGACACTCGCTCCAAAGATGACTGACACCATCCCCAGTTTGCTTTCAAAATGACTGACCTGCATGAGCTTGCTGTTTTTATATTTCACTCTTCTAAACTGCTTTCAATCATCTCTGGGATTTATTATTCAAAGTATAAATTGAAAAATATATTAGACTTTTTTTCTGTAAACAATTGGAACTTAAAAGTGATTACTAATCTATAAAGCCATATAAATAACACTGGACAGCAGTATTTGAGTTCACTCTACTTAGAATATAGGCACTTTTCCATTATAATAAAAACCGGGCTAGTATGTTGATGGATAAATCTTATTCCTTAGTGGTGCACGGGTATTACAAATAAGACGTTCTTGATTGAAATAAACCAAAATTTCTGTGTTTTTCTGGAGGCTAAATCAGTTTATCAGTGACCAGAGCAATGTAACTAACACCCTGTAATTTCCCCCTTTTCTTTCTAATATAACTTATGTGAATCAAAATATTTCCTATTTGCTAAATATTTGCTCCATGCATACTTGCATGCATAGTATTATGTTCTCCACACATAGTGATGATTGTCTAAGGACACTCAAACACTTGGAGAGGCTGGGGATCATTGCCAGCTTTACCATAGAAGCTCCAATAAATTGTGTAACACTTCCTTATCTACAGTAAATGTAAAAATGATCCCTTTAAAGATGTCGCTTTGTGCTTCAGCGGACAGTTTGTAGCCTATGAAGCTTAGACAGAGCAAATCTTATTTTTTGAGGAAGTTAGCCTGACTATGATGCAGAGACCAAGTCCCATTGCCTCACACTCAAATATTTTGAGGAGCATGTTCATGGCTTTGGTTATTAAGTCAGAATGCCATTGCTTGGCTTCTATCATGGACAAATTTGAACTGTAATAGTGGCGGTTTGGAACACATCACAAGCATAACTCACTATTTTCCCAAACTGCTACAGAAGACTGAGCCCAACCATTTATGCTTTTTCAAAAATAAAATGCAAAAGTTGTCTCTCTTGATGCACTTTTGAACAAGCTTTTAGTGCAAATTCGACCAATCAGAGATGACTTCCAACAAGCATTTTGATCTGTTTAATGCTCTGAAAAAATGACCAGTTTTGAGAGGTCATCAGTTTGAACATGATACAATACTAATTAAAACATTACACAATATTATACACAAATCCATTTAATAGATAGTGATATGATAGTTGCAGATATCTCAAATTCAGCCACAATCTGAGTTTGATTTGATGTAAGTTCCAACGACTGGCATGAAATGATATCGCTGATAATTGAAGACAGTCATTTCCATTTAGATTTTTTAAAAAAACAAAAAATTACTACAACATTTGACACTTATTGAATGGAATTTATTGAATTGAATTTCCCTTTGGGATTAAGAAAGTATTTTTCATTTCATATCCAATCCTGAGCTCAGGTGTTGAAATTGGAAGTAATCAATTGAAATAAAAAACAACCTGTTCCTATAATAAAGACAGCCTAGTAAAGTGAAAACAACATCCCAGGAGAGCTCATTTTAGAAAGCAGGGTTGAAAAAGGGATATGGTATCGATTTTTGAATGATGTTTGCATTTTGGGTCCACATATATAGGCATGGTGGAACTTTCTGAAGGGAGGTGGCTATACGTGTAGCTGCAGAACTACAAACACATCTGGAACAGTCATCATATTTGTTATTGTCCAAACTGACATCAGAGCTCAGACTTGGACTTGGCGCTGCACCCTCTGGTTGATGCATTACTCAACCTAATAACCATGACAACGTAAAGCTTGTATGGGACATGGGTGAGCAGGAACGTTTGACATGGATGTGCCCATTTATATAACTAAAGTATGACACCTTCATCACCACTGGATTTAAACTGCTGCAGATGTATCGAGTTCTAGCAAGCTTGGAACGCTTCCCTCATTCGTTCATTCATGATTCTTATTTTACTTGGCATTTCTCTTCACATCAGAGGCGAACGACTAAACTGAGTTAGACACGTTTATTTGATTGGAATAAATTGATTAGCCTGCATGTTTCCAGCAGGATTCTGAGAGCCACGTAAGACATTTCAAAACAAACATCCAGCTCCTCTGTGGACCATCCCCACATTCATCACACACACCACCAGTCACAATAGCTGTTGTCTCCTGAAACTAAACACAGCCACTAATTGTGTGCTTCGTGTGTTAATCCTCTTCATGGCCTTTTGCTTTGTGTTGATCGATCACAGTGTGCAGCAGGGTGAGCGGGAAGGGGCGATGCACCCACATCACACCTACTGGCACCATCCTTGTTCCAGCGAGCCCCTCAAATAAATCACAGTTAATGACACTAGGATAAAGAAAGAGGAGGAGGAGCGAAGAGCTGTGTCTCAATGTTCTGCTCGGTGCAGTCAAGGATGTTGGTTTTGGGGGATTTATGAGGACTGTACCTTCCTACAGTTAGACTAAATAAAGGCAGACAGTGCAGGGTCATGTGACTCGGGTGTAGGAAGGGGAAAAAGGTTTAGATTCAGCTGCTGGCAAACTGAGTTTTATGTGGCTGCATGTTTATGAAAACAGAAATGAGACTGTCCATCATGTTTTCATTTTTCTCTTTGGATAGCCACTTCTGCTTCTGTGAGCTCTTTCCATGAGTTATCAGCCATTTTAAAATTTTATCTTGATCCTATTTTATTCAGTATCGTGTGTGTATGTGATCATGATTTTGTCATGTTTTATCTAATGTTACATTTTGGAAAATTCTGGACCTAAATCTGTTTTCTTTTAGATTATATCATAGAATTTAAAGACACCGATTTGTCTGAATGACTGGTACAGGTTTTAGCTAAATACATCTAAAATCCAAATCTCTGTTTCACGTCAGCTGCAACAGCTGGGTTCAATGTAAGGCAATTAGCACGTTTACTTAGCATTAGTGACCTGCAGAATCTCCGATTTTCTTTCAGGTCCAAGTTCTGTTGAAGCTAGTATCTGCAATACTCATGATACTTTGTACAAACGCTCAGTGTATTTGGAAAATCAGCTTCAAATGTATACTTTTTTCCATCCTACTCAGGTAGCAATCAACCTCTACTCGGATGCAATAACTTCTTCTTTTCTTTTGACATGCAACAATAACCACCGCCCACTGGGAAGGAGTTTGGCCCAAAATATCAGATGTGACGACTGTTTGATTGTGTCATAAATATCAAATAGGTCGTCCTCTAAATGTGACAGGTGAAAACTACTGTATAAGAATTTCCATTAAAGTATTTTTTCCAAAAACGAGGATGAAGTGGTAATTGGTGGATTTACAGCTGAGACAAAGCACCTTCTCACCTAAAACCAGCCTCTATCACAGAAATGATGCCAAATTTGGAGTTTTAATGTAAAAAAGCTTTGTTGCTTATGTAATAATGTGTTAAATAAATTAATATATCAGTATAGATTCTAGAATATAAATAGTATTAATAATAATATTAATAATAATAGTATAATATTTCAGTATTGATCCGGACACCCAAATAAACATATTTAAAGAATTTACAGAAACCATTTCTGCATATGTCAAGTCAGAGACAATATACACACAGCACATGATCTCTTTGCATAAAGAAGATAGCAGCAACTCCCCAATGTCACCGAATCAGAGGCAGATTGGCGAAATTATGGGAGATACTGTATGGCACAGTACAGAAGATTTCAGTTGAAGATAGTAAAGGAAGTGCAAACAGGCTGAGTTCAGTTTCATCAGTGCTGCATTTAAAGTCATTATAGGACCAGTAATATTTGTTATTATGTCTTCACTTTAACTTTTCTTCAATAGATTTCACAAATACTGAAAAGTATGACATAATTTAGTTATTATTGGATGAGCTGAAAAAAACTGAAATTGATTATTTAATTTGTATTACTAACAGTTTTCTGTAAAACTTGTTTGTTTTTGTTTTTAGAAATGTTTTAAGCAAGTTGATGGAGTACTCAATATGCAAAATGTGCTGTGAGAAAGTACGGAAATCAAATTCAGAGTCAATATTAGTGATATTCAAGCTTAAATGGCAGAGTTTCATGTATTTATCCAACCCAAAAGTCCAGAACTAATTATGCGTTAAATACGAGACCAATAAATTCCATCACCATTTCATGCTCAGATTGAGGAGATGGAAAAAGGATTGTGCGGTGATTCTTTTTTTTTTTCTGCATACCCCGAAGCTGCACATAAGAACCCTCATCACGTGCTTCTCTCTTTAAGGACTATCCAAAACTGCAGCCTGAGCGCTCATGATGCACAGCGGAAAATAGCTCTGATCAGGATTTTCCTCAAGTGCAATGAGGACAGGCAGAGTGTGTGATCCGAGGTAATGTGCAGAAGGAAGCCAGTTTTCTCTGTAAGTACTAACCCAAATACACTGCTGCTCTTACTTTACCGACATGCTGGCTGGCGTCAGATCAGAAACCAGCTGAAATGAGGCTTTGCCGGTTGTTCCACAGTTAGCACCTCACTGTGATGCCGACATTTTACATTGAAAATGTTGCACACATTGACTGAAGGAGATGAAAAAACTACTAAAAATAACTGCATTTGTGTTATTTATGATCATTTATGCCTGTTGGTGGTTATTTTGTTTCATTTTTTGCAGCTGGAACAATTTTGAAACTGGTCAGTTTTGCCTCTTAGCATTCATACGGGTTAATCTCGAAAAGAATACATCAACAGCATAAAAATTAACAGCATCACCGGAAAGAATAAGATTGGCCAATGGCCTTGCACAGTATTCCAGTAATGGGCTGGTGAATTCCAACATGTAGGTCTTCATTTCTTAACTTGGCATATTTTAACTATTTGAAAAGAATGAGAAAAATTTTGATCAACGAAGATCAACACTGGGAGAACTTCTGCAGTGAGACTGTATACTAGATATGATGTTTTAATCATTCTCCATGTATTTGACTTTGTTTCTCTCTTTTTGTAGTTATACATCTAGTTGTAAAAATTAAATTATATAATTTCATTTTGTAATATCAGTAACAATTTTATGACGTTGTTTGTTATCTCATTGTAGAGTAAAGTTGTTTTCAAGTTTTTATTAAAGTTTTTCAATTGAATGCCCAATTACAAATGTAAATAGCCTGGAGGCCATTGACTGTACAGGTTTGTGGTCCATTTTTTAATCTTTAATGACAATAATGATCTCATAGCACACACACTGTAGCACATTAAAACAGACATTACAAAAAAAATATAATGCCAGCACTTAAAAAACATAAATACAGTTTAAGTAAATGCATTAAACAGCATTTTTAGGTTAGTTGTGGCAGTGAACTGGAATAGATTAAAGTGATTAACTGTTTTTCTGCAATTTTTAAATATATTATAACAATTTCATACAAACATATTCATCTTCTGTTGGCTGGTTAATCCTGATCTGCCTTTCCATTCAGTGACTGTTTCCATAAAACGGATGCATAGAAGCTTGGGTTTCTTCAACCATCATCAGATCTATAAACCGTCTGCACACTCTGACCTGAGAAGATGCAAATAAGCCTGCATGCACACACACACACACTCGCAGGCAGACTCTCACACACTGAGCCTCAGCTAATTCTCCATTTCCGTTTGTGCCTTCATGCTGTCACCTGCAGCACAGGGGCGCTATTGATTACTTCTTAGGTGATATATAAACATAAATAGATGCAGCCTTCCATAAACAGAAGGAGAAATCTCAATATGCTGCCGCTAATTTAAACTGTGTCTGATGATGGTTTTAATTTCCATTGGGTCACATGTGAGGCTGAAATCTAGCTCTAAAACCTGCTCAAAGATGAAAGAAGTGAACATCTCAGCTCTCTGGCTTTCCCCGTTTCCTCCTGCATCTTTGCATTGCCTCACTCCTCACGTCTTAAGTGGGACTGACTTGATGGAAGGGGAGGATGAATGTGGGGGGATGCAATTAAGGGAATTGGGATGCTGCATGGTGCTGAGATCAGGGCGTTGTGGGGTCAGCCCATCTGCTGCAGGACTTTTTCATTCTGGTGCCTGAATTCAGCTTTCATGACACAAGGCTGGATTTGATAAATACAGGATGACAACCGGTAAAAATGCAAACATCTCAGTATCTTCAACTTAAGCGCGGCGCTGTGAGTCATCCATGGTGGGAGTAGCGCGTCTTGAGTCTGCTCATGAATCATGTTTTAAATTGTAACTTGTCAGTTGTGGGAGAACATGTTGCTGCGCCCTCACGGGAAGCCGCGCTCGCTGCCGAATGCTGCACTGACTTTAATCATGCCCAATTACAGCACAGCCTTGCAAGCCCACATACATAAATCATATGGAGGATAAAGAAAAATATCAGCTTTTTGATGCTCGACTCAAATTGAATTCTGAAATAAGCCATCATGCACTTATTACTCTCTATGAGACACAGCTGATTATCCCTGCGTGCTCAAATGGAAATATTCCTGAATGAGAACAAAGAGATTTCACGGCAGCTCCATCACCACCGTTCCCTCGCACACACACACACACACACACACACACACACACACAACATGGAGACATACACAGTCAGCAGTCCCATAGGACGTCCATGGAGATTCCCTCCAATAAAGAGGATTATAGATTTTGCCCTGTGCACCCAAGTGTTTCCAATGAAATAACGGCCTCCTCCTGCATAACTCATTAAAATTTAAACCATCCCCCCCTTTCGGCTGAATTTCACCGCACTGCTCTGCACACATTAAAGTCTTTGCAAGGAAAACTAACCCCCTGTGTGTGTGTGTGTGTGTGTGTGTGTGTGTGTGTGTGTGTGTGTGTGTGTGTGTGTGTGTG
>JBBBVT010000013.1:4143285-4153979 GCA_037177035.1 Craterocephalus eyresii
GGAAAACTAACCCCCTGTGTGTGTGTGTGTGTGTGTGTGTGTGTGTGTGTGTGTGTGTGTGTGTGTGTGTGTGTGTGCATGCTTCAACATTGGAAAGGTGTGAGAAAATTAGAGAGGAAGATAAGAGGAAGTGTGGGAATGTGTTTCTATCTTTGGAGGCCCTGCAGGCTCAGTAGTCGGTAAAAGATTTCACACATACACACACACACAGAGGGAAAGACAATCCCAAAGTAAGGAAGAAGAAACAGAGAGATGAATGTTAAATTCTTCCTCCAAGCAGACAATGGAGTCAGGAAATCCATATTTATGTTGGAGCAGCACCTCAACAGAAGGTGGGCTGCACTGAATGCAAATGCAGTAAATGAATAGGTGTTAATCCAAACCTAAATCCAAATATGAACCCAGACGCCTGTTGAATGTCCATCTTTGTTTGGGTTCCACCATGTAACTATGGCAACCACCTTGTTGTTTCCTCCAAAACCACAACATCCATGTCTGTATAATGCAATCCTAAACACTGGGGCAATCTGATAAAAGGATGGATTGGATTTCTTGTTAAGTGACAGCAGCCAGGCGCTTTCTGCCTCTGCCGGGGTTTTGGATCAGCTCCTCACATCCTGGGGAGAGCCCTGGAAACACATCTATGTTTTTTAAACTGCTGTCTGAAAAATGAATCTGTAACAGTGTCAAAGTTTGATGAGGTCTCAAGACAGAAATGAGGCCAGTGTGATGTTTCATTTTTTCACAGCGTTGTGTTCTTCTCAGAAATGTAAGAATAATAAAAAAGGTAATTGGGGGACACAAAGTTGTAAGCATGACAGTAAAAAATTATCTGCTTTATAGATGCTTTGTAAATGCAAGAGCCTCCCATAAGATAGTTACTGAAATGAGTAGTTTCTCATTTCTTAAACAACCATGCCAGATGACACAGTATGCATCAAGTAATTAAACATCTAAATCAGGGATATTTAGCTTATTCCTATGAGGGCCGACATCCAGCTGGTTGTAAATGTATTCCTGCTTAAGCACCTGAATCAGTTTAATGGAACCAACAGCCAATCAGGTTCTGCACAATGATCCATGTATTTAATTCAGGTGTGTTGAAACTGGGACAAATGAGAAGCCTGCTGGATTGCAGTCCATGGAGGGCCAAACTGATTAGCCCTGATCTAAAACCTGTAATGATGCTGAAACTAGTAAAACTGGGTTAACTGTCCAACACATTATTTCAAACTGGAAGGATAGCGAGGACACATCTTAGAGGAAGAAATGTGCATGAAAAAAGTCTGGAATTATAGTGATCACCCAAATGTTTGGCAATTCATACCATGAAAAACAACAGTAGAGCTCACAACTATGTTTAATAGTAAATGTAAGAGCATTTCTTTCCAGATTTCCTGATGGCATGGGCATATTTCAAGATGATAATTACAGGATTCAGGGAGCATGGATTAACCACCAGAGTCCAGACCTGAACCCCATTACCATGGAGGATCTTTGGGATTTGCAGGGACTCTCCCATCATTACTACAGGATATTGGAGAAAAACATGACATTGTATAAGCTTATTGAAGAGATGCCTCAGCAAATAGTGCCGTAGTCAAAGCTAAAGGTGGTGGTGCTGTCCTACGCAATATGAAAGAGTGTGACTAAATGTTTTTTTGGAGGTTCCTGAGCAGCGTGGGAGATCTAAATGAGAGAGTTGTGGTCTTTAAGCCGCAGGATACTTGCTGAAATCCTGCAAAATAAATCCTTATCCTTTTATATATTTATGCTAAATCATTAGAAGTAGTAAACCCAGCAGATGTGTGGAAAACCGCTGCACAGATCATCAGTTTTTTACAATATTGGGGCAAAAAATATTTGATATAACACTTCATCATATGCCTTTCCAGGAGGGCCCTTTAAAAAAGTACATATCTACTTACATGTGAGACGATTTTATTCCATTGACTTTCTTCTCAAAAATCGTCATTTAACATAAATTCTTATATTTTTACACCCTTCCCGGTGGAAAAGCTTCAGCTCAGGTTTGGCTTACACTTTACCACGAGAGCGATGAAAATAATTGGTTTTGAAAGTATTTGATTTCTGGTTAAACGACAGCAGCCAGACGCCTTCTGGCTCTGCCTGCATTCTGGATCGGCCCCTCACACCCGGAGGAAAGCCCTGGAAACCGATCTACGATGACTGAACCACAGTCTGAAAATGACTCTACAAAACCTCTAAGTCTGGCAAGGTCGCAAGAAAGAAATGAGGCCGGTGTGATGTTTCATTTTCGCCAGCGCCGTGGTCTTGCCCCCAGAGATGATTTGTGATCTCAGCTGGTTTCTCTGAAGCATTTTGGAGTGATTTGCACAGTTAAACCAATTTAAAGTTGGCTCTTAGCTCCGGCTGATGCCATTTAAAACAGAAATCTGTTTCCATGGTAACACTCAGGGAGAACTGGCAGAAAAAGATGAATCATTTGTCTTGTTTCAATGATATTATGTGGAAATAATGTGTATTGTCAAGCTTACGAATGCAGTAACCCAGATTTTTGCAAAGAAAAAAAATAGGTCTTTTTTTAACAGGAATCATGCGTTTCCTGCCAGAGTGAAAGGGAGAGGAGAAGCATGATAGGACTGTTTGGTTAGTGATATTATCTTGTAAAAGAACTGAAAAGAAATTAGATTTGCTGAAGACGGCAAAAAACCTGAGTATTTTCACAGAGATGAATGACAAGAAGTTCCTTTTGTCTACTGGAAAACTACTCCCGCTGGAAAGTCAAATTTTATCGTTTATTAAATGAGGAAGTTAACACTGCAGGGGGCAGAGGTGAGTGGAAGCAGGTAAAGTAAAGTGAACCACTGCAGCGTGAGACGTAGACATTCTGGTGTTAAATCACCGAGATTCTCTCAATTGCATCATTACGATTCATGCGATCTAAACGAAGAAATTCAGAAAAGATTCAACATTGCAAGTTCAATCCTCCGATCTTCAGCGATATGCTCTAAAAATGCTTTAAAAGCTGCTTTAAATCCATTAATACAGTATGGTATAAGCACAATATCAAAGAAATTTACCAAATTGTACAAAATTAAGATTTTGTCTTTTAGAAGAACTTAGGAAAAGATACCATTTGAATCTGAACACATTCTTACAGTATTCAAACTCCTGAAAGAATATTTCAATTACAATTATGAGATCGACAAAAACTAACATTTTTATCAACAAACAGATGTAAACTTTTAGGCTCTCCTCCCCAAACACAAACTCCAAAACATATTCACAATCGGAACATGATTTGGGGATTACACTGGCGTCTGCAGAGTGGGGAAATATTTGGTTTAATATTAATATAACCTCCAAATCAATTAGATTTAGAGTTATCCAACTTAAAATTCTTCATAGAACTTACATGACACCCTCCATACTTAAAATGGACTCACATACCTTTCAGTGATTTTTATTGAAAACCTTGTTCCATGCTTGTTAGGACTAAACAAAACTAAGACAAGATCAGAGAGAAAGATAATTGGTTTAGCCTTCTTGATTGTCAAAAGAATAATTCTTATTTAATTTAATTGTAAAATTCACAAACCAAATTGTTTTTCTATTGAAACATGTTTATCAGACTTTCTTTATATTTTAGATATGGAACAAATTAAAGATATAACCCTGTCAGAAACCATTTGGAAGCAGGTATCGGGGCAGACACTACTGTCCTAAGTGCTGTTTTGATCCAATATTAAATTTATGGCAGTAAAATTTGGTCAAAGGGAGAAATGTGTGTTTGATTAAGTTATATATAAACCGTTTCGTTGTTTCCCCCTTTTGTCAAGTAGAAAATGTTCTTATGTGAGTTCAAGAGTTAAATAGGAGCATTGTTCATGTTTTTGTCATTGTTTGTACCTGTGTATATTCTGAATTAAAATTGTAGGGGGGATGGGGTGGGGGGGGAGCTCTCACAGCGCTCAGGAACAGAGCCCCAGTACAATCGGAAATCTTTGGAAATTCATCCGCACCATAGGAGAAAACAAACATGGCCACAGACCAGCAGGTGGTTCTGTTGGCATTCAGGGTGAAAGGAATATTTAGGTAGGAGGCAGGTACATGAAGGAAGCAGGAGGTCAACTGTAAAGCAACAGAAACTTGAGCTAAAGCGTTTCCTGGAACAGAAATCATCATGGGAGTGACTGAAATACTGACTGAGAATTGTCTGAGAAAAGAGAAAATATCCAGAGTGTCTGGATAAAAATGCCCTGTTGATGGAAGGGGAGACTGGGCAGACTGGTCGGAGATGATGGAAAGGCAACCGTAACTCAAACAAACACTGGTTCTAAACTAATAAAGTGGCTGGTGTATAAAAGTGGATGTTTAAAGTTGGATCAATTGCCTGATTTTTCCTCAGTCTTTGCGTGAAAGAAGTGAGCAGAATCCAGCTCATTTCCTCTGTTTGACTCTTCTAGGTCATTGCAAAGGTGCACATAGACAAACTCACAGCAGCATCGAGCCTCATATTCGTGTTTGTCTGTAGAAAATGGGATTAGTTGGAATGTGTGAGAGATAACGAATGATTAGGCATGTTTTTAATTCAGCTAGGTCATACACTATATGGAAGCTTATTTTTCAGTTAAGGTTTTCATATTTAATCATTGCCGTTAATCATTGCTCTTTGGTATAAAAAGTGCTTTATAAATATAATTTGTTTTGATAAACAGACACCTTATTTACCTTATCACCTTATTTCAGACATTGATGCTTAATCAATGCACATGGCTCTCCCAATGCATTTAACTGAAAGATACACAAGAAATAAGTCTCCACATTCCCCCAAGATTACAATTCCACCTCACAAACTCATGGATACGTAAAGTATTAATTCCCCTTTAAGGTTAACTAACTCACTTAAAACTCACCACCATCTGTCAGAGGTTCAGATGCATTTTGGGTAAAGTAACGGAGTAATTTTCAGTTTCTCTTCCTGCAGCTACGTCAGATGATGAAACATGTCCAAACCGGAACAGAACACATGAGCATGCTAATTTTCTAAATCCCCACGATGCTCCGTCCACTCATTGATCTATCAAAGCAGCCTATTGATCACACCAATTATAAGGCTTAGTGAGGCGGTGCACACATACGCCACATGAGCTCATACTTTACTGTTGCTTAGCAACCTGATAACTCAAAGATTTGTGGGGATGAAGTGAAAGTGAGTTTTAAAAAAAAACAACCTCCCATCTTTTTCTCTCTCTACTTCCTTTTTATCAGTGTCTGTTGAGCCAGAAATATCACACACATGCACACGCATACAAACGCACGGCATCTGGGCATTCTATTCAGTAAAGCCACGAAAAAAATTAGCACTCATGTCTGAGTGACAGAGCACTATTTTCACATGTCTGAATGAAACGAGCTTTAGAGTTTGCAGTGGGGAATAAAAGGAGTGAGTTGTGCCACCTGCATTAGTGGGCGCACGGCCGTGTGTGGCTTAGCCATGCTCTACATCCCACAGACAGCAGGCCTGGATGGCAAAGAAGAGATGAGGCCAGTTTAACTTCCACGCTCTCTCTCTCTCCTTCCGTTCCAGCTACTTTCCTGCTCAGCGCTGAGAGATGAACTCTGACATCTCAACAATAAAGCCCAGACTTCCTGCACCGCACAGGAAGGCAATTTGGATGTTAACATGCATATTTCATAAGTGAAGCGAGAACACAGGAGACAAACAAAAGGTGCAGATACAGATTTTAAGGTTTTACTCTTTTGGCTTTTAAAATACACTCTATCAGGAATGTCATCTAAAGGTAAAGGCTTCAACTTTTCTCCAAACTCGTTGAGCAGATGTGGAATTAAACATGTTGCAATGTGGAAAATCCTCAAGTTACTAAACCCAAAGCTGCATTTTTCTGGGTGTGCTGGTTTACGGGTCGAGTGAGGATGGATGTCTGACTCCAGCTCAGCAAGAAAGATTAGACAAATTCAACTCGACTTTCCATCAGCCGCGGGGCCAGGAAGTTGCCATGAGAAACAAAAAGACACAAATACAGTCACGTATGGAGCAAAAAGACAATAAGCAGCATTGTAGAGCCATCGTTCTTCAAAATGTTTGGCGTGGATGCAGGTGGCTGAGAGACGGCAGTGAATGATGGATGTGTCCACTGTGGACTGTGAGTTGAAAGCATCAGACTGTGAATGTCATCAAAAAATTAATTAACCGGTTTCATAGTTTTGTGTAAAAGTAAGAAGTCTAATATTTTCGGATTTAGATCCATGTGAGCAAAGCTGTCCAGGTAAGATGGTTTAAAAATGAAAGAAATCATAAGAACAACATTTTCATATGAGAAACACATTAAATAGTGATCACCATTTTAAACCTTGGATTGGATATTAAGATTGTAGGCAGACACAATGTGCAAGGGATGGATCTGAGAGACGACAAATTCACATCCTCATCCTCATAAGAAGAGGATTTCTAGAGAGACCAAAACCATTTTTGCATCATGCAAACTTGTTTATTCCAGCTGTAGAGTGTGGCATTTCGTATGGAGGTCCAGAGAGACCGACATGCTTGCTATTCCCATGTTGATTTTCTATTTTAGTCCCACTGGTTGCTTTTTAATTTCTGGCTGTACTTGTTTATTTCATGCAATGATTTGGAATTCTAGCAATCAGAGTTCAACGAAGCACAAAACTCATTTAACTTGGGATTGTCTCTTATGAAACATTGTTTATTGTGCAGTGCATGGAAGTTCTGTGCCTCTGGAGCTATATGAAGCAGCTTTTTTGTATCAACTTAACATGCATGATGGATAGAAAGTCATTTTTTTGTAATATGCACATCTAATTTTAGTCAAGATGCCTCAACAAGGCAAAATAGTGAGTTAAAAACTTTGGTCAGGTCTATTCAATAAGAAATAATTCATGAACCCTTGGGATGATCCATTTATGCAATAGATGGAATGTTGTGTGAACATAAACAGTCATATACTTTCATTTTACATTTACATAATCTCTTATAAAAGCCTAATCTTCAGGGTCATTTTTCACAAAAATGTGAACAAAAAAAAATTAAGAAAATAGAGGATTTCTTCATCTTGAACAGTCAATAAAATGGCTGTTTATTACATTTTTGAAACCCATCCTCTGTCCTTTTTTTTATAAAACAGCATTTACTTTGATTTCTTATGCTCTTCTAAGTATTTAATCATTTTCTAAATTCTGATATTTACTCCCTCCACCACTATTCCAACCTCCTTGCAAATATTTCATTGACTTTTTGAAGGTGTACACAACTGTTCCTGTTGTTCTAGAAATATTAACATAACCCAAGTCTGATGGTATGATCCATGACCTAAAGTATTTGATCATTTTAGTTTAAAGACATAGAGATGGAGGACCCGGTGATAAGATTACATTAAGATTAAGATTTATGTATTTAAAGTCGCTCATCTTTGAACAGTTCAAATAGAGGAGGAGTTTCCCCCACTTTCCCACTTCTCTTTTCCTCTAGCTGTGCACCTAGAATAATTTATCCCACCAGGACCTGAGACCCCCAATAAATTGGGTTATATTTGCATTTCAGACAATGATGGAATCAAACTACTAATTTTATATCTGTCACTGCCAGTCACATTGGAGTTTAGTATTTGAGATTAGATACATCATGTAAACTGTGGTCACACTGACTTATCAGGCTATAAAACCAGTACCAGCCTCCTTCAGCTGATGGTTCATCATGACTTACATGCATGTGCAGGTCCCTGCTCCTGCTGCAGCCCACACTGAAACCCAGGCCTTGCAGGGCTGAACAGATGTGGGGTGACAGCAGTAAATCCCAGACTCTGAGGTCACAGGTGATTTTTGACACAGAAGAATTCTGGGAGGTGTAGTATGGTGTGAAATGCAGCTGCAAGGCCAGTGAAGCTGTCCAGCAGCATTTATCAGAGCAGCCATCATAGCAGAAAATGCTCTCAGCCATTACCATCACATGCAGCCCGCGCATGCACACTCATTTAAACAGAGCAGTCCTATTCAAGCGTGTCTTGTTGGTATTTTTCTGCTGGGTGGACATGAATGTATCCCAGTCTCTGTCCTTGATGGTTTTGTGGAGTTTGATCACATTAAGCCAAACAAAATTAAACACTTTATCTGTCTGTGTCCAGACTAAAACTGCATCTTTCTCCACTCCAAGGCTACAAAGAAGCTCTGCAGTGCAGGAAGTTGAAAATACCTGGTCCAGTTCATCTGAGAAAATCAGTAGAAAGTAAAATCACTTTGTGAATGGTGGGGATTAAGTCTCATTTTCACCGATTTTCATTCTGCAAATAGAGCGGTGAAAACGTGAATACATTATAAAATAATAAAGATGGGGAGTGGGTTAAAACAACATTATTCATAGGGTGATCATTGTGATGATTCAAACCAACTGAAACTCATCTGAAAAACCAGAATATGATTTTGAGAGCAGAACTTTCAGCATCTGAAGGCACACAGATTACTACTGCCAATACTTACTCTGCTAACATATAAACCTAAGTACGTTTCTGTCACAAATTTCAGCACTTAACCCGTCACACATGTTTCAGAAAACCCATCAGACTTGGGAGGAGTGTGCTCTGACTAGCAATTCATTGTACACAGTTGATGAAAACTGAAAAACAAAGAATTTTCTTTAAGAGCATTTTGATGTCTTCATGGTTTTGACTTCACTATGACCTTAATATTTCTGAGCTTGTCCACACAATGTTCCCACTATTTCTCACACAGATAATTTTCCCCATGAGGATAATTTATTTCAAATCATAGACATTTGTGCCTATTTTTTTTCTTTCCTATCACATTTCATCAACTCCCACTATGCTTTGTCTTCCACTAGGCGAGGGGTCTCTTTATTGCCCTTTAGGCTTAATAGAAAACAGATTTATAAAAATTGTGTGTACAGCAAACATTTCTGATGCTCACAGTTCAACTTTTTTTCAATTTACAATACAATTTATAGTTTTCCATTAGCTGCCCAATTGTTGTCCTCTTTAAAACCACCGTAGCAAGTAGTTACAGCTGCTGTACCTTTCTAACTGACAGCATGGCAGCCATTGTTTCATCCATGAAAGTATGTTTTTTTCCTCCTCAAGGTTTGTTTCCAGTCCATATTACATGCATTAGCTACATAAACCACCAACTTCTGATGATACATTCTAGTTTTATTCAATTTAAATGAGTCGATGGATGGAAATGTGTCTGATTCTAGTTTCTTCATTTTTGCAGCTTTTCAAAATATTACTTCAGATTTATGATTTATATATGCTTTATTCATAACAAAGTTAAAACTATGAAAGAATGATTTTTTCTCCCAGCTATTTGTCTCTCCACAGTTGCATGTTTGTCGTTAGTATAACTCCATCCACTGTGATCCTGCCCTATTTTAAGATGACAGATCAAAGAATTTAGTGAAACGTGACGAACAAAAAAAAGGCATCAAACTTTTCTTGAAATCTGAAATCAGACTTCAAACATTCTGCAGAACCCTGAACTTATCCACGTCTCTACAGGCTGGCACACGTCACAGGATTCTTCAAACATCCACAGATTTAGAAACCGGACGTCCGATGAAAACAAAAGACAGGTCTTATCGTGTCTTGCCTTGCCTTGATGTGCACCGGAGCACACCACACACCGGCTGATTCTCCAGCAGAGTATCAGGTCTTACAAGCTAAATATTCCAAACTTTGTGTGAAATGTAAATAAACATGGAGGACAAACAGGAAGAAGCAATGATGAGTTCCGCCTCTCACTTTCCACAAAAAAGAAAAACGATTATGGAAAAAGTCATGAAGATGGTGGGAATATGGTTGTTGTTTTCCAGATGTGTTGGACAGACAAAAATCTGAACTTTACCACAATCATTCTAAACTACCAGTCAAGGAAATAACCTTGTCATAATTTTTTTATTCGTTTTGCTTCTTCTTTACTTCTTCTTCTGTGAGTCAGCTGACTCAGATCGGGTCTTGATAAGTTTTTGTTCCAGTAGACTTGTTCTGAACAGCAGCAATGTTACAGACTTTGTCTTTTATACCGTTTGTCTGAATGCAAACGTTCTGCTCTTGTACCTCAAAGCTGTAGCGGAGTTATCGGCTAGCCCCCAAGTTATGGGAGCGGACATGTTGCAGCACATCGTTTTGACTGAACGCACAAGAAATTTACCGGACAAGTCGCAGCACATAGACGTCCTCTCCTGTTTCGATTTATCTGATTTCCCCATATCTGAACGTAGCCTGGATGTAAAAGGTCAGCAAGGAACCGATATGTTTAAAAGACACCTTTGGTAAAACAGCACATGGCTTTTAACGCAATTATTCCGTAATGCAAGTCTGAAAGGGGCTTGAGTGTGCTCACCTCCTCTCAGAGAAACCCCACACATTACAGGATTTCTAGTTGCAAATATCAACATGTTCGTTGTTACGACCCCTATGGAGTCCAGGAGAAAGAGGGGTGGCAACACAAACAAACAGAGACTAAGTGTATAAAAGATAACAGTGATTTATTTACAGAGTGTAATTTACCAAACAACCCACAATACTATTTACAACAAACAAAAGTCTCTGAACAAATGGCTAAACAAAAGAGAATAAAACTCAAAATGTCCTGTGACAGGAGAACAACCAAACTAAATCAAAGTTCAGAAACAACCCAAAGGATCTGTAAACTATAGA
>JBBBVT010000013.1:4178760-4199778 GCA_037177035.1 Craterocephalus eyresii
ATAGATAGATAGATAGATAGATAGATAGATAGATAGATAGATAGATAGATAGATAGATAGATAGATAGATAGATTTTAAAATATTGGCTTACCTTGCAGGCTGGAAAGGGACTCTGATGGGAGTTGCCATGGCAACCGTAGACGCCATGGTGGCAGATTTTGGCTGTCAGGTGAGCGACATCGTAGTGGCTGTGGGACCCTCAGTGGGGGTGTGCTGCTTCACGCTGGAAAGAGAGCAGGCGCTGCACTTCGTCAGCATCCATCCAGACTGCGTGCCGGATCCAGGATCAGCCAAACCGCACGTGGACATCCGCCTCGCCAACAGGTAGCCTACAGGCGAGGGCAAGGAAACACTGAAGAATACATGCACTATAGTGAAAGGAAACTCAAATTGTTTTCAGGATCATTTTATCTGTCTCCCACGTGGGGAAAGTTTAGAGCATTCCTTCCTGCACGGCTCCACCACAGCTTTTCAGTCAGGGAGAGGTCTAAGCTTGGACTGGACCTTGATTCTGCTCTCTGTCACGCTGAGTGAGTGTGAGTGGTTGTCTGTCTCTTCATGTTGGCCCTGCGACAGACTGGCGACCTGTCCAGGGTGTACCCCGCCTCTTGGCCCTTGACAGCTGGGATAGGCTCCAGCACACCCGCGACTTGGACTTGGATGGACTTGTTGCACGCTACAGTTTTAGCATCTGAGGTTAACACTCTGACTGCCAGGTGTCCAGCTCCTGTGGCTGCAAAAGCCCTAATCATCATCTCTCCACCACCACCGTCTCAGTACCAAAGACAAATAAATATTTTACTCCATTTATACTACTGAAACAGAAACAGACCTGTTACATCAGCAAGGTGGCAGTAAAAGTAGTACAGTAAAAAAAAGTTTTATTCATCCATAAAAACCTGTTAACAGGCAGAAACTGAAGGGGTTAACAGGGGCTTTGAGGTGTTGGTGCTGCTTTTAGTTATTGTTACATTAAGGTTAAACATCTCCACTTTGACCCGTCTCTGTTCATCGTTCCAGAAGTTGTGTAAACCGAAGCAATGCTGCCATGTTCCTTTAAAAGATCTTTACTTGTTCAGTCTTTTTCTAATTGAGCTGTTAGAAAGATGGGATCATCTTAAAGAAATCTCTTTATTCATAATTTCATTTTAATGTTGCTATAATCCATTTATTTCCACATTACTTATTTACTTTTCCTTAACTATTCCTCTCATTCAATGATTTAAACACACCTTTTTTTATTCCAGAGTCCTTCTTCAGAGAGGCGACGTCCTGCCAGAGCACATCCACGATAATATGGTCACCGATCGGCCCTGCGTGACGCCCTGCACCGCCTGTCATCCTGAGGATTTCTTCTCCCATGTCAGAGATGGACTCAACTTTGGCACTCAGGTGGGCTTCCTGTGGATCAAAGGAGAGCAAACGGAAACCCAAATGGACCGACGGAGGGATGTAAATCCCTAATGTCAGAAATAGTCTCTTCTTTCACTCGGTTGACAATAATGCATTGTTTGTAAACAATAAACACCAACAGACTTGAGTCATAAAGCTGGAGGGATTGATGAGGAAGACGACGGCTTGCCGTGGGGATACAGTAATCACAGTTTGGTGATACAATCCACTTTCTGCACCTAACAACTGTTTTACCTCTACAGTCATCCTGCACAAACCTGCAGGACTTCTGGACTTTCCAGGTCAACTTCTATACTGAAAGTGTGAATCCTTATGTCCAAATCATTTTTATGCAACACCTAAATAAAAACTATAGTTGAGTATTTTAACTTTGAATTTACTGTCTATCATGACTGTCTCAATAAAGATTCAGACCGATGAAGGTCTTTGAGAAACCAGGACACTCTGATGAGACAAGGGCAGAGAATTCCACTGCACCAGCGTTCCCAGTCAGAGGGGTATAAACGATGTGGGACCATTGGATGCATGACAAAAGAACATCCCACCTTACAAAGAAACAACTTCTGACCCTGTGCTGTAATGTTTTACAATCAGAGATCAATGAAGTGCAGTAAAGATGATACGCAAGCGGGAGCCATGGCAACAGTCAGAGGTAAACATCATCCCAATGGGTACCAAGACCAGTGGGAAGAGATCAGAGACCCAAAGTCGATGCACATGACAGTGGCTGCATGTCTGATGATTATAAAAGAAGGAATAATGAGCAGTATGAAGGGGAGGTGCAATAAAGACACACCTTCCTAGAAAATATAAGAAGAAAACCGAATGTAGTCAGTGTCAGGGTAGTGAGATGAGGATAGACCCACTCAGAGGGAAGACTCAGAGGGAATCCTGCAAGACTTCCATTTCCTGACCAATGATCTGCTAACCGACCAACATTATGCAACTGTTGCACTGTGAGAAACAAATTTAGTATTAAAATCTAAAATGTTTACTCTCCCAGCAGCTTTTTTACACCTTCGAATAACACAAAACACAAATGGTTCAGGGATACAGACATTTATTTCAGACAAACCTGGATTTGTCTTTAAAAGCAGCCCTTATTCTTAACCAAAAAAAAAAAAAAGACTTAAATAGAAAGATAATCTGAGTGTTGGAATCGGCTGGTTTTCTCTAAACAGCCTCGTCACAGTTTATGAGACACAAGTAAACATCTTGCACTTCCAGGAACACAATTTCACATTTACTTTTTGTTTTATTATCATTTATTTCAAACAAAATCCTGAAATCTCAGAGCATTGCATTTAACACATTAACAAAAACATCATCCAAAACATTTCAGAGTCAATTATGCTCAAAATCTAATAAAATAAGAAAACTGGACTGAGGTCAGATTATCTGCACGTAACAAAGTTTCACAGCGTTTGACACGTCACTGCCAGCATTTAAAGACATCTTACAAAACACTGAAACAAATGTGTGACAGTCCTGGTGGAAATAAACCTTCCAATAAATAAAAAGCTAAAATTAGATCTCTCTGACTGCATGTTCCCCCTTCACTCAATCACAGCTTAACAGAAAAGTCCTTGAACATTAAGGCCAGTTCTTTTGGTTTAGTGCAAACATCAAGCCGCAAAAGTTTAACATCTTCATGTTTTATAAGAGAAAAAAACAAATATCCATCAAGCTACAGCTCAGCACTGAGCAACAGCAGAAGTTTCATTCCACACAGATGCAAAAAGAAAAGATTCACCGTTTCGTCCTGGCGGTGTCCCATCAATCTTTTCTCATATTTTAATGCAACACGCTGTTATTTAGTGTCATTTCGTTGTGGTCGTTGTTTCCGTTCGGCTCCTATTTTGCATTCTCCATTCTGTTTTTTTGCACTGTGAAGTCTGTTTGTACCTCGTGTTGGCCAGAAGACATTCCTGGGATTTTGGATGCATTCAGTTTGCTACCGTCTATAATAATGATGCATGTATTTTTCTGCTTTCATCTGTATGCTGTCACTTTGCAGCTTTTTTGTCTGTCATTGTAGTGTTTCTGCATTTCTTGTTGTACTTTTGTCAACACTTAATTTACATCTCTCCATACTCATTTTTTAAACTCTTTGCACACACATATCTATCTTTGTTGGTGCTAAGCATCTTTGTTCAACATCTGAGAATGTTGGTTTTGTCGCCTTATATCAGTTTATAAACTTTTTACTTAATTTTCAGCATTTTTGTAGACATTTTGCATTCATCTTTTTAGTCATTTTCAAGTTTTTTTGTGGTCATTTTGAGTTTGCAAAAGAAAAATTGCTACTTAAAAAAATACTCCAAATCATTTCAGATAACTGTGTGATTTAGATAAATGTGACCTCATGAAGTAATAATAAAAGTGAGAAGGGATAAATTACTGCAAGCCCAAACAGAAGCAGCTGTAGATGCATCCTTAGAATGAAACTCTGATGTTATTCCAGTGCAGACTCGAAAGTATGCATGACAAAAATAATCTTCGTTGCACTCGTTTTGTCACACAAACATTTTTTTTCCACCACTGATTACAATGAAACAACCATCAAACTGTACCATTCAAACTGTATGATAAAAATATCTGGAAAAGTACCGTCACGATGAGCTCTACACATCACATAGACACAAACCCACATTTTTTCCATCGCACACTGAAAACATTTGTTCTGCTTCAATCATAAACCAAATTTTGGCTGTAGTTTCCTCCTGTTTTTGAGCACAGGACTTAACTGTTGTCATTTAGCAGGTAAACTTACAAAGAGTTCAGACAAAGTTGTCCTCGTCACACTTGGCTATAGCGAATTTGTAAAATTACAAACAGAATAAAGATTCCTTCAGCATAGAAATAATAAATGATGCAAACAGTTTAACATAAAACAGTCCTAAAGTTTCTTTTTTGTATGTTTAAATGAGCACCATTGCCTTCCAATCAGTGCTGTCACTCACTTTAGATCCTAAATAGGCTCATGATAAACACTGAGCTGTCACACTTGAACTTAGAGACCTTTGGAGGACATAAAGCCTATGTGGACAAGATTTCTGTGTGACTTTTGTCATAATTATTAATTAACTCAGCCCCCCCAAACTGAGAGCTGGGAAGCTTTTTGACTGTTTTCAGTGTGTGCAGAAGCAGACGTTTGGTGGGAGGCTTTTTTTTTTAGGAAAGTACACCAGGAACCTTTCTTCCCCCTGAGGAAGTTCCTGCACCATTTGGCATCTTTTGACTGCAAAAAAGTCTGATAAACTCTGAGTTTATCATTTCCAAAGATGTAATTGATATTCATCAAGCAATCAGATTTCACTCCACGATTGCATAATTATTCAGAGATGACAGTAACGTGCGGGGCATGTTCGACAACCTGACAGCTTCCTTAATATCCACAGTGATCGTGTGATTATGTGATCATGCTTAAAAGCAGGGCCTTTCACATAAACCTTCCCTGCAAAAAGACAAGCTGCTCTGTACCAAAGCAGAACTGCACAGATTAAACAGTAAGTCCTCAGTAAAAACATACTAAGCCCCAACAGAGGCAGGTCTGAATAGCTACGGATATGACATGAAATCTACTATAAAGAAACAAAAAAAAGAGGAAATGAATTCAAGTTCAGGAAACCAATTCCAACACTTTCAGTGCTTCTCCATAAAGTTTCTCATTTTATATTTACATTTAACATTTTTTCTGCATAAAATTGATCCTTCAAGCATATAAAACTTTAAACATGTACCTCCTGCCACCACCAGGGGGCAGCAAAGAACATTGTTCTTCCAGCTCAAACTTATGCTTCAAGTCATTTTTCTGGTTAAAAAATCTTTAAAAAGAAAAAAACGAATAAAAATCACCCAGCTGCACATACATTTTTTTTTTGGTTCCTTCTAGTTCTGGTCTGGGTTATTCAGAGATGGCAGGTAACCGTAGAAAGAGAGCAAACAAAAAGAATTTCTCTAGTTCGTGATCAGCACAGCACGGAGTTATAAAAAATCCTGATGAAGCAAGTAGACGATGGTGAAACTGGAGAGAAGTAATCCAGCTTCTTCTGCACCACGAAACAAGAAATAATCTGATCTGCTCAATCAAATGAGAGATGTTCCTCATGCTGCTGCGAGTCTTTTCATGCACTAAATGAACCCGATCAGTCTTAGAGGGCTCGGATCGCGTGTTTACATGCATTACGGTAACTTGAGCCTTTTTCTCACTGGTCCAAAAATCCCACTAACTTTCCCAACATCTTGCTTTTGCAGTGCAATGGAACTGTGTTCAGAGTAATTTGACGCTTGCAAAATTCTGACACAATAGTGGGTATTTATCCGCTCTGAATGGCTTTGATGGGAACACAACACCTAGGTGCTTCTGCTAGAATGGGCAAAGCTCAGCTTTCCTTGACTGAAGCAGTTTTACACACTACTAGTTTTCATAGAGAGATTTTAAAAGTGACAATGACAACTTCAGAAGAAAAATGCATCAATTTTCGCTCTGTAATAAAACTGCCAGCTCACTCAGTCTTACTGTGTGAGCTTAACTTCGTCAGTTCCTCAGTCCAGGAAACAACTGTAATAAACCATCTTCATTATCACAAGGTATTATAGCTTTAGGGTAAAGTCATTGAAGCTGTGTTCTAAGAGGTAGTAGAAATGACTGGATGTGACTCAGAGTGCTAAAGGTAAACACACAACTGCTGGCGAATGGAAAGTGTTTAGTGCTTGCGTTTAAAAATGCTACTTTTACCGTTAGTCAATAACCACTAGTATACATCGTTGATACACAGATACAGATTTTCTTCCAACATACAACATCGCAGCATCAAATTATGCCACTTATAGAAAAGTATGCGGATTAAAGTCCTACATTCCTGAAAAACTTCTTCAGACAGCTTCTACGACTTTCATGGAACTGGAGCTGTTATTTCAGATCACTTATGACAGAATTATTAAGTTAATTCTTTAACTTTAAATTAATCTGAGCGCAATTTAATCTAATTATTAAAAAGTTCAAATAAACATGCTCATGCCTGGTAATGTTAGTGTGTTTAGTTCTACAAAAAGTAAAAAAATGAACAAATGAATATTCAGTTGAAAATTAATGTGAAAAATAAGTATGCGCTGTTAAACTATAAATATTCGTCTGTTTTCATTACATGTGCTGTAACAGGTGGTTCTTTGAAGCATCATGTTTTATTTTTTTCCTGATCCATCAGCTTGGATCCTTGGGTGCCTCCGTCCAACAGGTTTTAGATGACGACACACCTGATTGTGGCTAAGTGGCTCTCCTCCACAGCATGTTAACCAATTAATCTGATTCAGGTGTGCTGCAGCAGGAAACATCCAACACCTGTAGCACCCGTTGAGAACCGACTTTGGACACTCCTAAATCCTTAATTTCGTTTTTTGCTGTTTATCTAGGTTTTAGAACTCAATATCAAGATATCAAGTTTATGTGCCACCCCCTCGAAAAGGAACAGTGGCTTTTTGTTCATTCCTCCCTGCTGTTCCAAACAAAGGTGGTCCCTGTAGATGTCTGACTGGTTTGATCACCTGTGGATTACATTAGCTGCCACATAGCTGCTCGCCATGTTGATGACTGTTCCCCTGCAGGCGACGGCCTTCAGGAACCTGTGCCTGTGCGTTCACAGCGTGAAAAAATGCACCTTGGTGTTTACGATGTCTGGAATCCCCGAGCCTGATTACAGTGACCAGATTAAATGAAAGCAGATTGTAACCTGGTTACTGAAGTGCATGTAAACACACGGATCACTACCTGAATGGAGCTTCAGCAAAAGGATCTGTGACAGTACTGAGAGATGTAGTAAAAGCTCTGTGATCAGTGATAAAAACAGACCGCAGAGTTAAAAATAAGAGGAAGAAAGAACAGAGGTTCTGAGGATGGAAAGAAGGAAAAACGGAAGAGAGGAATGAAGGAGAAGGAATTCAGAAAGAAGTAAAAAAAGAACTTTTTGCTTGAAGCCGAGGGAAAGAAAACAAAAAACAGGGAGGAGAAACAGGACCTGGCCAAATCCTCAGAGGATTACAGTACGGATGAGAATCCAGCTTCCTTGGAGTGCAAGAGTGTGTTTGTTTGTTTTTGTGTGTGTGTGTGTGTGTGTGTGTGTGTGTGTGTGAGCGTGTGTTTATCAGCTGCAGTGGCAGAGAAGCAGTCCAGCCACTAGAGGAAGCAGGTTGAGCAGAAGCAGCCACAGAGTGATGGCCAGTCCTGGAGAACTGGAGCACGGATCTAAAACACACAGAACAGTTTTATTACCAATGTGTGTTTACAAAGAACTGACACACTTTGACTCTAAAGATCACAAAATTATAGGCCTTTAAATTAAATTAAACCCCCCTTTTTAAATTACAGTCCTGTGCAAAAGTTCTGTGTCCATCCCTCCATCAGACCTGTTGCCACTGATTTTCAGTCCAGTTCACATGTCATTGGGCAAAAATCAGGCTTTTCTCTCGTTTTTTTTAACAGACCATTTCTTAAAGGTCCAGAACATCTCTGAGGTTCTGTGTCAGATCTTTACTTCATCTGTTCCTGTTTCTAAAGCACACGGTAATCAGCTGTATCTCTGTAAGTGTCAGGCCTGAAACTTACAGTTTTCATCTAATTTCTCAGCGAGATCAGCGAGAATCATCCTGTTGTTGCAGATACACTCTTATCTATCCTGTCAGTCAAACTGTGTCATATTTGGTGTTTATTTATAGATGAAACTAAAACAATCTGAACAAATGATGCATCTTTGCAACAGGCTCCTGCTAATAAAGTGCTTAAAGACGCAGGGTTCTTTGCTAAATTGGCTGTTATATGTCGACACAACACTGGCTAATCCAGGGGTTAGTTCCCTTTTTTATGCTTAAAGGGACTATACCCGATTTCACGTCCGGCTAGCTTAGTTAGCGATGGCGGCTATTTTTTTTTAGCTTTTGTGTGACGCTTTTTCTTGGCTAAGGGGTTTAACTTTAATAATTTGACTCCGGATCACTAGGGGAACGCTGTTACTGGCTGATCGGAGTCTGAACGTTCCAAAAATTAACCCGGCAGAGAAAGAGCGTCACGCCAATGCTAAAACAAACTAGCCGCTTTCGCTAACTAAAATGCCCTGGACTCGTACATATGCTCAATCAATGAGTCATTAATTGTAATGAAATTACCATTTTTACTGAATACTATACCACGTAGAAAACCATTTTTCTTAGAAAGATTAAAATAATATCAGGTATGGTTCCTTCAATGATTTATTGGTTGTTGGTAAAGACGAATAAACAGATAAAACAGGAGTTTCTTTTGAATCTGTGTTGTCTTTGTAACTAACGGGTGATTCTACGTCTGAGTGATGCTAACCAATGGGGTTGCTTCTGGAGGTGTTGACGGATGGGAGCTGATGGGGGAGGAGGCAGTCGTCACAGAAGTCGGTGCAGGCGGGGCAGACCAGGACGCCGTTGTAAACCCAGTCGTTGACTCGGACGCTGACGCTCAGCAGCTGACCTTTGCGGGTGCACAGGAAGGAGCGATCCTGAACGTACACCATCAGGCCCTGAGCTGCACACGACACCTGCAGACAGGAAAAACGCTCACCTCTGCTCATCCGTGCTGCACTTTTCTCAGGTATAATTGGACTTAAACTTGAATCAATCCTTTATTCATTTACGATTTGCTCACTTTTGGGATAAGATCATGTACAAGTTTATTTGTTTTTTATGTCTTTTTTAATGTAAATATAAATAAGGAAAAAGACAATAAATTACAGTTAAACAAAAGTAGAATAAAGCAGCATTATTTTCTTTCTTTTTTTTTTTAATTACTTAAGTTTTATGGGTAGCAATGATATGTTGTTTAGATAAAACACACAATGATCCTGATTGAACAGAAAAACGGCATGCATATTTTACCAAAAACAATCGCAATGTTGCACTTCTCCTATTTTGCATATAAATTAATTAATAAAAAAAGAAAATTCTACAATACGCTAATTTTTCCCCAAAATTTTCTATTAATTTTACAACTATATTGAAATTAATTTGGTCATGATAGCCATATATCAAAAATCTGATGAAATGAAGGTCTGAGTTATGTTTTACTGGGTTCCTTAAAGATTTGTTGTCAGACTGGATCAACACATCAGCTTCTGTAGAGATGTTTAGGTGTGAAATAAAACTTTGCATTTATTTGCAATAACAGGAACATAATATTTGTCTGAACTATTTTATATCCACACATTTCTCTGGTGACATCAGCCATTTAATTTTGCCGTAAATGTTAAATTAAATCTTTGCACCTCCTCAGAGGAGACTGGGTTTAATGGGCTGACTTTCTAAGTGCTGAGTTCGAAGCTACACGGTAAACTGTCTGAAAGGGACACTACCTTGTAGCATCCGGAGCCCCAGTCCGGGTACGTCATCTTCCGGGTGCACTGCTCCATCACAAAGGCTGACTTCTGGTACAGACACACCGAGTCTGGTCCATACTGCTCCGCTCCATAGTTCCTCCACCGGTCTGAACACACACACACAAAACTCAGTCATACAGGCAGCACCAGCAACCACAGTACAAACTGCTGTTCAAAATAGTGAAATTGTTGATAAAACCTAACAGGAAATGGCAACAATTACATGATGTTTTTTAATCTGGAATTAATTCCGAATTAAATAATTATGAATTAAAGCATTCTCCCTCAGGTTTACATGGAAATATTAATTCCAAATTAAGGTTTACAAGGAAAACACGTTTCTGTAATTCTGCTATAATTTCAGGGATTTGGAAGGGTTCTGATTGGTTGGGGGGCGGAAGTGTTAAAGTTGGGAGCGGTGGCAGCAGTACCTGGCTGGTTCTCAGACACCCTGCAGTAGGAGTTCCTCTGGTATTCTCCGCTGAGGTGCCAGCTGAACTCCTGGCTGAAGGGACAGTAGTCGGCGATCTCCACAGCGCCACCGAAGAACGACAGCTGATCAGCGGCCACGTCCGGGATCCGATCAAAATACTGATACGCAAAACACACGGAGGTATAATTACAGCCCTCTGACAGACAGCAGCTATACTCTGCTACATTCAGTCTTGAATTAAAGGTGTGATCCAAGTAAAATCTGATTAAATGATCTTCTTTTTCCACACAGTGGAGTATATACAGCGTACTAAGCAGCTGTACAAAAGCAGGGCTTACTTTGGAAAAGAAAAGACAAAAATACTCTGATACTCTGCTTCTTCTTTAAATCTCATCACTTCCTACAACAACCTCCCGGCTGCTGCTCGCCGTTCCTCCGGTGTACCTGGTACTCCTGCGGTAGCTCCTGGGGGTATTTCTGCAGGTTGCAGACTGCCACAGCCAGCTGGTCGTGTCTGCAGGTGAGCTGCAGCGGGGAGGCTCGCACTGTGTCGCAGTACGGTGTCGCAGGGTGTCGCCTGCAAACACAAAGGCAAAAAATACAAGATTAAGCTGTGAAGTTATTGACTTCCTCACATGCATCTAAAATACCGCTTTACTGAACTTGTTGTCACTTTTCATATGAAATTAAATGAATAACTTGTCGATTGATTTGTTTTTCTGAGTGACAATCTTTTTGTTACGAGCTGAAAACAGCTAAATAATGAAGATGATCAATGTGACCTCTGCTTCTGTTTGTCCATCCAGAACTTGCAGCTCTTCATGACGAAGTCGCAGCCGAGGCCACGGCCCCAGTCCAGCCTCTGAGCCAGGCTGTAGTTGGCTCGGTACCAGCCGCTGTCCTCCATGATGGCCAGCGTGAGCCGAGAAAAGACCCGGTTCTGGGTGTGGGAGCCCGTCATTGCTTCATTCTGAGGGGGAAAACGAAGACGGACAAAAAGATGAAGTCAGCGGAGAAAAAAAAAAAGCTTTCTACTGAAACGCAGCAAAGAGAACATGCACTGACCTCCAGCAGCCTCTTCTCCCAGTGATTGAGCTCAGTTCCCGTCCCTCCCTGGTTCTCCAGCTCCATCCCCTCCAGGATGGGACAGTTAAAGTGTTGTCTCGCCTCCTCCTGGAAAAAGCAACACGTTGGGATCAGCTACTCCTTTACATCAACTTTAACAAGAGTCAAACTGATTTTACTTCACTGACAGTCTCAGAGCCCGCAGCTCCATTTTCCCAACTCACCAAATCTGATGTTTACATGTTTCAGTCAGAATCACACATGTGATCAGTTAACCCTTAAAATTCCAAAGGGCGTTGAATGTCGCATTCCTGGAGATTTTCCATCCATCCCTCCTCCAACTCTCTTGATTTAAATGAAATAGATCTAAGAACCAATCATAGTGGCTCGTTCATTTGAATCGGTATGATGGATGGAAAAGGACCAGGCTGCAGTACAAAACTGCAATAAAAGACGTAATAAATAATTTATGAAATTATGTTAAAAACATCTTCTTAGCTTCATTCCAGCCAATGAGGACCATTATTCTTGTTTTTTTCAGAAAACGTCCTTGTTACTTGTTGATCTTTTGCTGCTCCTGATTGGACATGACCATCAATTTATGCTTACTGACTGGTTTAAAGTTTGACATGAAGCATCCCCATCATTATTTCTGGGTCAAAATAGAGTTTTCTTAGCAGAAGCACAGTAGTGAAAGCGATTTTATTTTTCTTTTCTTTTTTTTTGTATGAAAATGTGATAAATTGTGGTGTTATCACAGATCATTTATTTCATCAAGTTATTTTTGTTTAGTTTAGTTTTATTTCAGTGCCATGCACCATACAGGAGTCCAGCCCACATGGGCGAATAAGACACTAATTATATAAATAAGATGACAGCATACAAGTCACAGGTTACTTACATACACATGTATACACATAAATTTATATACATACAGATGTCTTATACATACATGGAGATACCCGAAGATTCAAGTAGGGTACAACACATTCTGCCTTCTATCCCAAGCTTTACAGACATAAATGCAAACGTTTCTTTACACAGAATCCAACGTAAAATTTTATCATCAGATAACCAAAAAATATATGGATTTCCTCTATTAACGCACTCAAATAAAACAACTCTGAAATCTGTATACAAAGGGCAATATATAACAAAATGATATTCATCTTCGACTACATTAAGGTCACAAAAAGCACAAACTTGTCCCTCCTCAGGGATACCCTTATATCTGCCTACTTCCACTGCCACCTTAAAGTGGATATATACCATATACTAGAAACATTACATTTTACAGCTGGACTATTCTCCTGCACTGGATATAAATGCCTGGAAAACTTCTGTAGATCACCTAAAGGGTAAACTATCATCACAATTTACCTCACAGAGTTAAACACGGCCGAGCCTGAGAAATTATTGACAATAAAAACGATAAAGCTACAATGAACCAGGGATCTAGAAGAGTTTTAAGGGTTAACGTGACCCGGAGACCAGTGTGAATTATTCTAAAGGCCAATCGTCACATAAGCAGCAGAAGCCTGGAACAGCCAGCTTTATTACTACTTATTTCTTAAGATTTAACCCGTGCTCCTCACAGACTGCTTCTTACCACGACACGAGGAGTGACGAGGACGTGCACATGGTGTCGGACCATCACTCCCCCTCTGATGTCCCACAGTCTGCTGACTCTCCTGATGACTGCCTCGCTCCACTGGTACAGACCCAAGCTGGTGTAGAATAAAGAGTCAGAGAGGGATTCTGACCGACAACAACAGCGCAGATAGTTTGGTCGTAGCAGATGTCGGAGGTCGGCACCAGACATGTGAGGTGTGCAGAGGTGAGAAAGCAGCCAGGCAGAAATCTATTTATGGTGACATTTCAGCAGACGCAGAGAGACTCACCTCTCGTTGAAGGCGGGCAGACCGCTGGTGAAGCGAGGAGTCAGAGGTTTGCCCTCGTCGTCGTGGTAGAAGGCAAACAGCCCGGCTGAAAAGCCCTGAGAGAGAGGTGCAGCTTCAGTCCACTTCATTCATGTAAACATGTCTCCTCATGTCCCTTCAGCCAATCATCTGCCTCCGTCTCCTTCTCTTAACCTGTTTCACACATTGATCAGGCCTAGCTTTTACTCCGGATGCCCTGCTGGACTCACCCACTCTGCTTGAGACCCACACAAGGAAGCTTGGGGCTGCATTCATATTAACATTACAGATTTATTCAGTTCTGAACTTGCATTTAAAACAAAAATCTGTCTTCCAGTAACAGAGTGAGGTAAAGGTAAAGCCATCTAAACACTTAAAATTCAGAAAGTTATCCGGGACACAGAGAACTGGTGATGAACATACTTCTACACACAATCTGCTTGTTTCAGCAGGATCACCTGTAATTAAAAACTTATTCAAAACACATAATTTTAGATAAAGAGAAGTTAAACATGTTAAATAATTAAGATATCCGCTGTAAATGTTTCCCAAGCTTTTGCTGTTATTCACTTTAGGCACTTCTAGGCTCTGTCATCTCGAGTTTGATCAACACATCACATCATCTTATGAAATCTGTGTGCATGGCTGCATGTTTGTGAGTCTGTGCTGAGATTTAGCTAAAATATAAACAATGATGAACTCTATATTGCGGTGGGAAACAGTGGCATGTTAAGGCAGCATTTCTCCTGGCTAAGCATGGATACCCCGATAAAGCTGCATCCAGTTTGGAGACAGGCTCAAACTCCAGAAAAAACATCTCTTTATCCAGTTACAGGACATTTCAATAGAAAAACATATTAAGAAATCTGCCCGCAAGTGCTGCCCACATAGTTTATACGATATCGTTCATGTTTCTAGTAACGCGGTGCGATCAGAGAGTATTTTTCTACCAGAGCATGGATGATCTCATGTTTGACGGTGGAGAGCATCCCTTCAAACTCCTGAGGCTGAGAGGAGATCATGGCGGGACACAGGTTGGCGTAGCCGGCTATAGGCCTGAAAACACACACAGACACGAACATCTATGCCTGGACAACAATTAGCTGCCTAAAACAATCTGAAGCTGTCTTTTGTTTATCCTGCTGGCAGAAAATCGGCCGTGTTGTTGTGCTCCCACCTGTCCAGCTCTGCCTCCAGCTGGCAGTACGCAGCATAGGCCACGATGTTCTCCTGTCCACAGCGCTCTGTGGTGATGCCGCTGACATAGAGCACAAAGTCAGACCCCTCCACTCCAGGGCCATCTGGGGGCCCTGTGGGTCCACATGACTTCCCAGACTCACTGCATACTTTACATTGCTGAAACAGAAGAAATCACACCAAACATGAGCGTATAGCTCATATCTGAAGACGAACCTCCTCCGGCCTTGGCAGCATCGAAGCACAACATAAGTAGAAGGTGAAGAACTATTATTAGCTCCCGTCTACAATAACTATAATCTGATTAGCATCCTGAATATAACCCCCGCTCATCCTTCTACCCTCCACATTGTTCCCTCTTTGTTCCCCTCAGAGTTGCTGGAGCAAAGCAGGCCATCAAGTTAAAGTTGGTTGTTTTATCCCAGATCCCTCCTGCCTGCATGTCAATAAGTATGACACTCAATCCCATGAAACATTAGAAGTTTACAGTAAATACATGCTGACATAAAAACAGTTTTTTCACTACAGCTTTGACTGGAGTGTGTATTAATTAAACAAAGCCCTCTACAGTGTTCATTTATGAGTTGATGTCTGTTTTGACAACTGCACGGTATTTTTCTTGTTACGCTCTTTGCATTGGGCCCAGTGGATTTTTCTTAGCGCGGCTTTAATCCAAGTCTTGTCTTTATGTTAGGCATGCTGTTATCTTTGTGGGCCTTCCTTACTTGCAGGTGGTGCTGCGGTACGATGACGGGGCCGCACTTGGTGACGTTTGCACAGGCATCCTGGCAGTAGCGATGAGGGTCATCTCTCTTCCTCATGTACTGGTTGGTTGAACATTGTCTGAGAGGACAGAGGCAACAGTTGTTTAGTCTTATGCACAGTTTGAGTTGTGCACTAGTTGATTTCACAAGAATAAAAAACATTTAAGGAAACATCCTAGCGATATCAGAGCTACTACAGGAAGGTAAAGGCTTATTTACGTCTTACCCAGCAACAGACTGATTGAACAACCTGAACAACTGAGGATGTCAACAAAGATTCTAGATTAACAAGTTAAGTTCAAAGACCTTAAAAAAGCATTTTTGTAGATTTGAGGAATAAATGAGTTGCTCTTTTGCTAAATGACATTCATAGTCAGACACACTTATTGAATGAATTTGTTGTAAATTACTTTTTTGATTTCATAATAATTATTAACATGGTTAATATCTGAAAATTATTATATTTTAAAATACATTTTCTCCATAAACCAGTGAAATGCCCCACTAAGCATGCTCAAATCTGCAAACTAAATGTGAATATACTCTGATAAAAAGAAAGTACAAAGAAAGTATCTGTCACGACTTTCATAAAAATATTTAGCTATAGAAGTTGCCCCCAAAACTCTATTTGCTACATTTTAACAATGTAAATGGGGACTTCCTACATCATGAAGGTAACAAAGTTATTAATTGATTAAAAATTATCTAGAATATTCCTTTTGCATGATGATCCATGTCATTATATCAGAGTTCTGTACTAAACTAAAATGTTTTCTACACTGAGATTGCTTAACTTTCATTTGTTTAAACTTCTTCCATTTCTATTTGCATTGTACTGTATGTAGAATTTATTTCAAGCTGAGGCTTCATGGTTTTATGGATGGAGTCTCTCTTTTTTTTTTTTTACTGAACCATAAAAAACACAAAGATGAAGGGAGCTGCGTACCTGCTGAGCAGCACAGGACCCACCCTGCGTCTCACGCTGAAGGCTCTCTGCAAGAAGTCGATGGCTTGAGGAAACAACTTTTCCTGAGGATGAACACACAGTTTCAACCTTATCACAGTCAGAAATTATGTCTAAACATTGTGTTTATAGCCCTACATCTCTCCAGTGACGACTTAGCAAGATATGTTGGTTAGCTGAAGCTAAAGATGTGATGTGATCAAGCTATAGTTGTTCTCACAGCTGCAGAATTAGTGTTTTAAACTGTCCTGAAATCAGCAGAAATATGACAAGAAATTCAGTTTGGAGTCGCAATCAAAAAACATTGGCTCTTATAATGGCCCATTTTACTTATACTAATATCTGGGAGGCCAAAATTTTAAGGAAGAAATTCAGAAAGAACTTGTAAAGAATTCAGATCTCACTATTGATACGTTAGTGGAACAATTTACTTAACGCCTGTCAGGAAATCCCTGTGATACTTTTATTGCTGGAAAATTCCCCTGAAAATTATTTCTAAAAAGTGAAATTTCTGGATTTGAAGCTGATGGGCAACTGTACAATATATGAAAGTCTCAAGCGTGTCAGATACAGGTTTAATTGTTATCTCCTATCCTATACTTTCTTGATACAGCCATGATTCCAAGTGTGCTTAGCCAAAAGCATGTGATGACAATGAAATGCAATGCAGCACGGATTGGTCAGAGCTCAGTTTTTTGCCAAATAAACTCATCATGATCAACATCTCTCTAACTCTTATCTGGTTTCTTTTTTCTCTACTGTTTGTAAAAATGGAAATATGGCCAATCCATTGAAGAACTAGTTTTAAAACAGCCAACTGTGTCTTTAATTGACACCCCTTTTGGTCCAGAGAGGTGGTTTGTCACCTTACAGTCTAAAATGAGGAAATGAGGAAAGGTTATTCCTCACCTTTACCAATCTTCTCTTGTCCGCTTGAAGCCTGTGGAGAGAAAGACAACATCAGCTTATCTTAAATTCCACAATAATACCATGATGGTGCCATAATCATAGAAAACAAACAGTACATACTGGTCAACACTGCTGTCATAGATGATCTTTATTTTTAGCTGCAGGTCTTCAGGTGAGCTTCGCTTAGTCAGACGCTCAGGCTTCAAGTACACATGATGGATGACCTGAAAGAGGCCAACAGAAACAATAACAATGAATTAAAAAAACAAAACAAAACCAAAAAAAAAACATTATTTCAAGTAAACAGGAATTGATCCTTTTCTTCCATTTAGCAAAATCTAAGTAAAGGTGTGTAATATGGATGACATTTAACAACAGGTAACAGCTGGAAATGACATCAAATGACAAAAATAATGATTAAATAATGACATGGGAATGACTTTTGATGGAAAATCCAGGTAACTTAGCACCTGACAATTTGTCAGAATAACACAACAATCATAATTACAACCAACTACTGATCTATTGGGATTAGCACATTGAGAAACAGTTTGGTTTGCAAAAATGGCACAATTATTCTTAATAAGCGAACTCAGACATAGTAATTTGTTTTAAATGGCTTGTAGAGACCTTGGAGAAAAGATCAAAGTAAAACATGGCGAATTTTAAAATCACCCCCTGTATGCTGTGATTTAACTGTGACAGCAGCAGGCTGGCTTCATGTTAGCCTGTAGCTTACTAGCAAACTGTGGTGTAGCTAGAAATATTTCAAAGACCGTGACAGTTGGTAGGCATAATATTATAACATAGAAGATTGACTCTAAGTTGCTGTTATAAAATGTAAATAGCTCTGTTTGTATTGAGCGCTTGCAGCTAGTTTGCTAGCTTAGCCCCTCCATGCCATATGGTCAGATTACTGGATATGGACACCGAACAGCTGCGGCTCACCTCGCTGGGAGAAGGAACCCGGTGATTGCAAGAACCGTGACAGCTCGCCAGGACAGCCAGGGAGGAGAGGATGGCAACAGGGCCGAGGATCAACCAGGACACGGACGGCTTGCCATCCCCGCTAAGCCTCAGCTCCATCCTCCGACCTGCCCAACAAGCTGGGCTTGGCAGCCCGAAATCAACTGAACCTCCGCCGGTCTCGGTCCGGTCCCCTCGGTGCTCTTTTTATTCATCGCTTGCAGGGTGAATCAGAACATGTCAGCATCCTGCAAAATCGATTGATGTTAAGATTTTTTATTTTACAGAGGAAGATACGGTAGTAACGCCGGCCGGTAAAAGCCTGAAACGTTCGCCTGACAGCTACGGCGGGTCCTGGTTTGTTGTCTGGTGTCAGCTGAGAGGAAAGCACCGGAACTACGAAGATCGTATATGAAACAGATGTACCACTCAAAGCAAAATGTTTATGATGAGTTGTGGTGGCAGCTCAAGGGAGAGCGTAGAGATTACAAAGATCGTCTGTTGATAAGACGAGTTACTCACAGCTAGAGAAGTTTGTATTTGTACTCCTTGTGAGGACTAAATTAGCCGCTAGGTGGTGTAAAAAGCAACAAAAAAGAAAGAAAAAAAACAACTCGTATTTACACCTTTCCATCAAGCAAGGGGTTCATAAGCCTTATAATCATTTAATTCATATGCATATAAATGGAAAATGTCTTTTTTTTCATCGAAGTGTAGAAGAATTGTAATATTCAGAAGAGGCAAAAAACAGTTTTTCAGTTGTAGTACACATCTTCAGTTGTATCTGTCATAAAGTTATAAAAAGAAAAAAATAAAGAATAAAAGGACACAGAAATAAACTGAATGTGACTGTGTGTATCTGAAGTGGGAGTTTTTGATTTTAATTAATTCTGTAGAATAAATGTTTTTGTTCTTGTAACTTTAATTCTGCTGGATTTTTGTTGGAGCCACAGCTAAGTTACTTCAGTTAATCTTCTTGAATTCACAGGGACTTTACTGTATTCCCACGCTCTGTGACACAGACACCAAAACTTGATTGATGCAGTACAGAGAGAATTAGATGTGATAGGTTTTGTAAGGTTGACCTGGTGAAAGCTAAAAGTGACTAATGAACAGCCACCCAGTCTGATTGCCTGTCTGATTACATTAACTCATCTTGGTTGAAGAGTTCAAACATCAGCTGTCTGATGACTGCCGTGTTTGTGAGAGTGAACCTCAGAAGCTCCTGTTTACTGTCAAATATGATAAATGTTCCCAAATGTTGTAGTGCTTCTGTTACATGGAGAGAAATGTAGCACAGAGCTTTGATATGAAATCAGCTTTAACACACATTTCACTGTATTGGATAAAATATATTTGATTATATAAAACCCAAACTGATGAGAATGTCTGTCTTTATTTTTACAGACCTAATTATGGACATGTATGGAAAACCAAAGGAATAACCTAGCTGTTATTCAACCTCATTAGTTTGACTAAGTTTCCATCCAAATGCAAAAGTAGGTCCAAAGGCTGCTTCATTAAATGGGAGCTGAACTGAGTTGATAAACTTAAAGATTTTATTAAATCAAAAGAAGTTAATAAAAAGATATGCAGCATGTAACTAAATCAAATTGCCAATGACAGACACATTTTATATGACCCTAAACAGTTCAGCAGTTGCTGTTGGTATTTGATTATTCTAAAATAAAACACGTTTTTGTATTCTATTAGTGAGCCATTTATATCTACTTTCTGTGGGTCCACACACATAAAGCTGTCATTTTTGTGCCCCCTGAGTTTTGCAGCACTCTCTTCGTTTGAAGAGTGTTAAAGCACCATTTGGGATAACTAATGAACTAATGAACACATGTACAACATTATACCCTCATTGCTGGTACACTCATTGCTAGACCTGAGGCCTCTGGATCCACTAATAGATGAAAACCTGTTTATGTCCGAAAGAATTTAAGTCAAAGATGTCCATTCATAACTGAGTTTGGCATTTAGAATAATTTCAATTTTCATCTTTACCACAAGATTTCAGTAATCTTCACACACTGTACCTTTTTATCTTCTGGATAAAATACAAAAAAAAAAATTAATAGAAAGATATGATCCTCCAGTGGTAATGATAATACACCCATCTGCAAGTTTTTTTTTTTAAAATTTGCCTTCATAATTTCAACCTGCCACTGCAAAATGAGTGGGGTTACAGAGAAAAATTATAGTTTTGTGTTTTAATTAAACTGATATTCTAAGAGCCACAGCAGAGGAACATGTGTGTAGAGATTTCTAAAAACAAACACAAGTTAGGTCATAAATGTTTTGGAGTTATGAACTCCATCAGATCTGAGCATGTTCATACAGATTCCCACAGAATGAGCAGGAAGTCTGGATTGCTGAATCAAGCAACTTCAATTTTCCAAGGATAAGACAGGAAAAATGCAGGATGTGATTCTTCACACCTCAACTTTTTAAATGTTTACTGAGTAAGTACAAGCAATAACAAATATGAGATTAAATCATTATGATCTGATTTGGTCTCTAAGTGTGTTTAATTAATGCATATGCAAGTACAAAACTCAATTCCAGTGAAGTTGGGAAAAAGTTTAAAATGTCAGTAAAATTAGAAAAGAATGACTTGTAAACCTTTTCTAACCCATATTTAAATGAATACACCACAAAGACAAGATTATTCATGTTCAAACTCATAAACTTTAGTTTCATAAGCAAATAATGATAAACTTAGAATTTTATAATTGCAACAAGTGCCAAAGTAGTTGGGAAAGGGGCTTCTTCACCATTGTGTTACATCACCTTTCCTTTTAATAACACTCAATAAACGTTTAGGAAGTGAGGAGACTAGTTGTTGAATCGTTGATAGTGGAATCCTTTCCCATTCTTGCTTTATGTACAGCTTCAGCTGTTCAACAGTCCGGGGTCTCCTTTGTCTTATTCTGCGCTTCATAATGCGCCACACATTTTCAATGGGAGACAGGTCAGGACTGC
>JBBBVT010000013.1:4243523-4260054 GCA_037177035.1 Craterocephalus eyresii
AATTAATTGCAAGTGCTTGTTTAACACTTAAGTACATTTTTTAATCCAATGGTGCTGTAATTTTTCACAATGACAGATGGTCTAAAGATTTCTCCTTAATCAATTTAATAAAAACGATCAATAACAGAAAATACCCGGTTAACATGACTTCTGTTTTAGTGAATGCATGTTGGAGGAAAATTTCTGAAGAACACTGCTCACATCATCAGAGGACAAGTTCATAAAACATTTTGTACCGTTCGATCCAGTGCTCAGGGTTCGGGTGTATGGTTTTTCAAATTGTAAGCATCACAATATCTATTTGTTTAGTTTCAGAGTTTAGATTTTTCTTTCATTTCAGGCTGAACTTCTCACCCTCAGGAAGACCTCCAGCTCCTCGCAGGACGGCCGCTTGTCATTGGTCACCGTCATGTTTTTTGAGTACTGAAAGGTCCGACTATGCAGGAAGAGGACGCGTTTAGTTGCCTCCTTCTGCTTGAGACGGTCCAGCATGAGATCCACTCGGAAAGCTGGATGAAGAGGAACAGAGAGGAAAAAAATGAGAAGCTGCAGAGCCAAATTATCACAGGGATGAGGAACTTTTCCATGTTGCAGAGACAAACAGATAAACAGCTGATTATGTTTGACTCACTCAGATCTCTGGGAGTTCCAACGCCGCTGGCTGTCAGACAGTATTTAACCTTAAAGCTGCAAAACAAATACACACACAGATTCAGCAGTAACATGCTGTATTAATCTCTTCGACAGAAAGCAGCTTAACAAGACATAATCTAATTAGATCTCTAGGAAAAAAGAAACAACTAGTAAATAAAACAAAGACATAAATTCACAAATAAAAGCAAAAAACACTATACAGCTGAAACTGCATGACTAGATTCATAAATCTGAGGGCCAAAGCATTTGAATGATCCCTTTTATGGAAACACTTTGTTGTTGCAGGGTTTAATATTAAGAGGAAAACCAATCAGAAAAGTGTGTGCAGAGTATGAAGCTGTCAACAGCTCAGCTCAGGGAAAAAAGGGGAACTACTCACAACACAACTCACTGCCAACTCAAACTAGAGAAAAGTCCTGAACTGAATGTCAGATTTTTTCTGCTGATTCTTGGCACTCTTCATTCGAGAAATAAAAACAACAAGCAAGACAGTGTGTGTGTCGCAGGTAAAATGGGAAATCTCACCATGACACAGCTGTATTGGTTTCAGGAAGATTGCAGGTCTTCTCCTCCGGGTTGATTATCTGAGGTGTTATGTCCAATGTGGCGTTCACACTGATCACTGGACGAGCTCTGACGCACACACACAGAAAACACACAAACATCCTGTAATTTATCCCATCTCATCAGCTGGATGAAGAAAACCTCACACATCAGAGTCTAAAAGTGGGAAGCTCTTCAAATGTTTAGATTTCTACAAGTTAAATTCCATGTACATTTGTTTTAAGACAATGCAGAAAGTCTGTCTGATGGCAAGACTCTCAGGTAACAGGGCCAATATGTAATCTTTATATTTTATAGTATTTATAGTCTTCCTGATAACTTATGATCTACTGAAACATCTGCAGAAAGCATAAATGAAAAAACGAGAAGTTTGTACAGTTGTAATGTTCTCAAACATCAGTGTCTTATGAGCATTTTAATGCATCAGCACAGCCTCTTTGAGCTGTTTTTGTAAGCTATCCTCCGTGTCCTGTTCCCTTTCATCATCTTTCATACGCATTCAGAGCCAGATTGTCCCACTGACCACACATTTTCTCTCTAACTGGCTGTTACTGAGTGTCGACTGAGTGATGGGAAAATTTAATCTACAACCCAAATTAGTAGATATGCCTAAACATACTTCCGATAAACGTAAGTTTTCACACATCTAAGTTTACGATTTGTACATTTCAGTAACCTAAAGTAGTTATGGCCACTTCCTCTTTTCAGTCTCCGATATAAAGTGTACTTGAGATTTGAGAAAACTTCAAAATCTATGAGTTTAAGCCCTGCAGCTTAATGAAGCATCTTTTCATAAATAATTTCAGGGAGTGCTTATTTTGAGCAAAGATTAAAATATGATCTGAACAACACACACACTTTCATGTCTGTGGGTTCGAATGTGAATGTGCAATGACTCTCAGGAGGAGGTTAGCTGGACGCAAAGGGTTAACCCGGATAAATGATCATGGGAAAGCCTCTCTGCATTGAAACAGGTCCAAACAGCTTCTATAAAGCCAGTAGGAGCAAAGTGAATGAAAAACAGCAGCTCTTTGATATTGGAGGTGGCCTTGCTCATTAAACTCTTCAGCTTCTATCACAGATACACACACAGCCACAGCAGGGGAGCACACGCACAAATATATACTGTACCACACACATGCCCCAACACTATGTCAGATTTAGATGTGATTACCTGTATAAAACCGCTTTGTCTGCTCCAAACACTCCGACTATTAAATCTGTAGGACACAAAGACAGTTCAGCTTTTTTCTAACAACTCCTGCTGTGCTTCTACCCACACATTTGTTAGCGTGTGTATACCTGGGTATCCATTCTGGTCTATGTCAGTATTTCCTGACATGGAGTAGCCAAAGCTAGCGGGCATGTAGCTGGACGCCCATTTGCCCTGCAAGACCTGATGGACAAAGCATAAAAGCAGATTAGAACTCTGTGTATATTATACTGTCTTTCCTGTGCTTTGTATTGGTGTTTGTTGCTGTGACTGAGAGGATGTGGGGGAGGAAACCGCCAACACAACCTTTTGAATCATAAAGTTTTAGTTGCGCATCAAAATCAGCTCATATGAAAGTAAATTTGAACAGACAAAACAACAAAAGAACGAGCTAGCTGATGTACAACGGAACAAACCATATTCACCAAAACCTTGGTTGGAATAAATGTTCTGAGTGGTTTTCTGTGGAAAGCCTAAATTATTTCAATCAGGGTTTGAGGCATATCACAACACTATCAGTGCAAAAAGGAAATATGTTTCTCATCTGCATGAAATTTAACACCAAACATGTTCATGCTTTATTTTAATGGAAAGCCACTGCATGTTGGGCTGTACTTACCTGGGAAGGTGAGGGGTCAGGCCCCTGAGAGCGGCCATTATGGATGTAGACCAATCCATAATGGTCCGGGCCTCCGTATGGAGCAGAGATGGCCACATCTGGAGAGAAACGGGAGACACGAGGGGAGGGAATAGTTGGGATCAGGATGTGGATTTAACCGGGACACGGCACAGGCATTGAATGTGTGTATGAACATTTCTTTGTCTCTTTGTGAGGACAAACTTTACTCATAAACCATAATGGTGAGGAGAGTTTGGTTGGGCGGTTTGAGGCATTAAAATGTAGTTATGTCACAAAGACATCAAGAACAACGGTTTCTATCAGCGCTTCCATCAGACTGGGTTCAGTGGGTTTTATTCCGATTAGAGAGTAATTAGAGCTGGGTGATGAGGCTAAATACCAATACTGTGATATTGTCTTAGGTTCATCTTAGCTAAAAGTCATTTAAGGTCATCACAGCTCTACAACAGGTTCATATTTTGTCTTTTCAGCCTTATGTTATTTTCTTTATTTACACATGGAGGAGTGATTACTTACGTCATGTCCCTATGAGTAGTGTGACGCACACTGCAAGCTACACTGCCACCAGCAGAGTTTAAATGATGTCACTTGTTTCAGTGGCTACCCATCTTGTTTGTTTTCATAGATCCTTATTGCAGACTCTCTTAGTAAAATACTTTAAAACAAGCCATTTTAATATCGGACAACATGCATTTGTATTGTTGATTTGGATCTTCCAGACCCCCATGAACATTATCTAATATAAAAAATGTATATTGAACCCACTGAAGCTAAATTCTAACTTTTAAGACACATGGTGTGCCAAAGTTGATATTTCACAACCACAATTTTTTTTTTTCAAATTAAAAAACAGATTCCATTGCTTTTAATATTCACTGAATAATATTGATAAAAAATGGAAACACACCCATTGCATAGTGGTCAAACACACTCATGTTAACTGATTTAGTTAAAATCGTTGTTAAAGTTCATTATTGTAATTCTATGTTGTTCTCTCTCTTAGTCTCTAATCATAGTTTAGGTATTACAAGTACTTGTGTTCATTTACAGTACATATCATTTGTATATCCATGTTCTTATGTCATATATTGGCAAATATATTGGATATCAGCCATTTAAAGTCCTCCAATATCAGTATCGGCCCCAAAACCTTTATACATATTTCAGGCTCCAATCAGAATCTCCCTGTTATTGTAGTTACTACTGGGGCATATTACAGCTTAAAAAATACATTTCATATTCAGCATTCATCTCTTAATGCTCATAAACTTGCTTGATGCATACTCCATGTTTACATGCTTCTTTCCCATCTCTCCTGAAACAATATGCATGTGCACATGAGATCGTCTGCTACTGTCTGCTGACGGCGACAAAAACCCAAACTACTAAAATCCCATGCATATAGCCATTTTATCATTATACAGCTCTAGTCTAATATCGCGCAGTCCTGAGGCTACATATCCCAGTGAGAGGGTTTACCATTATATCCGTCCCTGTTCAGGTCCCCCAGTGCTGAGATGGCAGAACCATATCTGGCGTAAACCTCAGACCCCGTCAGCATCTTAGGTGCCTGGAAGGAAAATCCACCTCGACCAAGGAACACAGACACCTGGACAACACACACAAAGAGGCTCTTAAGATGTAAAAATATATGCAACGGCAGATCTGCGGTATTATATCATACATGAAAAGATGCAGATCAGACTAGTACATGAGCGCCCAGTTTAGACCTCCAAGGCTACTATACTGCAGCTTTAGATGCGTCCCTTCTCCAACACACCTGAATCTAATGAATGTCCTTTGCAGAGCTGAATAACATGCATGAAAGAATTCAGGGGAGAAGTAATGCATCTACAGTAAAAGCTGCAGGACAGTAGTTCTGGCGGACTTAGGTACCCCAGGTCTAGTAAATGTATCATTTACTGACTGAGACTGGAAATATCTAATAATGTCATATATTTGCCAGCATCTAACATGACGTGAAACAGAAACAGCAATGGGAGCCCAATGGTTTGTGGTTTTATGCTCACATTATTAACACTCCTATGTCTACATCCTTTAGTCATAGTGATAAAATCCCCTGCAACATGGGTGTGTTTACTCATACATACACACCATATGACTTTCATCTCAAGCATGGAATGAATAATACAGTACTTTGTGTTTGTTGTGCTTCTTACCTGTCCCACCTCCCTCAGTTTTCCATTTGAGCCTCTGTCCATAAAAAGAGGAGCTCCAACCAACAGATCCAGCAAACTAACACATGAAATAAAAATAAAAAAACAACAAAACTTTAGTCATACTCACATAAAATCTGTTAAAATAAAACTCTTATTCCCAGGTTTCTCATGCTGTTTGTTTTTCCATAAAACTCAAAAGGACATTTCCTTTACGACTGACGGTCATGATGAATTTATATACCTGCCTCATAAAAGGCGTGGACCGTCTGATACACAAATTCATGGCTGCAAAATATTTTGAGGTTACCCTGTTCTAAATGCAACAAGAACACATTTTGTGTGTTTCACTCACAAAAAACAAGACTTTAATGAGTAAAATAATCACATTTTTTGTGGAGCCAGGAGAAGACTACGTTTCCTCACAGTAAAAACAAAGATGGAAAGAATAAATATAAATATGGTTTTACATCCTTTAAGCTTCAAACATTTCATTTCATTCATTTTAACATTACGCTGCAGTTGTCTCTTCTTCAGCAGGTAACTTAATGACATCACATAAAGTATTAAAAAAGGCTGGAGGAAACAAGCTTCACTCAGCATTAATCAGTCACATTCCCTCCCTTCAATTCTTTCCTATCAGAAAAGATCACATCCAAAAATTTCTGTGACTTCCTGAAAGCGAAAATCCGACATTTGCATCAGTTTCTGACTCTGGCCGGTCTCGCCCAATTTTCATCTAGTAAACGACAGAACGAGATTATTTTGTCTGTAAATGCACCAGACTCTTCACTCAGTATCGTGCAATTAAACACATCCCCGCAATGTAAATCTGGTTTCACTTAGAGGCCATGGAAGCAAAAGGTGACAGAACAGAGCCGTGTGAGGATGTTTGTACAGTACGTAGCATTTCCTGAGGGTACAACAGAGGTTATAAAAGTCCTCATGTCCCTTTGAATGCAGCAACGAGGGGCTCTGGCAGGAGAAAATGACAGAGTTCGAACAGTTAGTGGAGAAAATGTAAAACAGACCGAGACTTACCCGTCATTATTAACATCAGAGGCTGCGACTGAATGTCCAAAGTAAGCAGCCATCTAGGAGACAAAGAGAAACAAGAGTTTGTAACAGCAGCAGAGACATAATCTTTGAATCAATACGGCCTGAAATGCTTTTATTAGGATGATAAGGATATTTTTGTTTAACCAAGTAGGTCAATTGATTACAAATTCTTATTTGCAATGATGACCTGGGCCAGAGGCTAAAACCATAAAATCATACACACACATCGGAATTACATTTGTTATGCATTTTCTCTTTTACTTTTATACAAAGTAGAAATATCAAAAATAAAATAAAACAAGGCACAAACTTACAACTATGTTCTTATTCAGGGATTTCAGGAGGTTATTTTATTTATATACTTGACACTTTTAATGTCTTGTAATGTGTCTGAGATGCAATATATTCAGCCCGGCCACCTAAGATTTGTTTTGCACATGCACTGTTTCTTTTTATTCTTTTATTCTATTCTTGTCTTTATTTAGATGTATTTTAGGCGTGACTTTGTTAGATTGTATGTTTTACTGTGATGCTTTGAGACAAGAGCTGCTGAGTAAAATTTGTTGTGCTTTGCATGATAACAAAGATTCTTGATTAGAAAGTAAACAATGACAATGCTACAGCCTGTGTTTGGGATTTGTCCCAGCTGGGCTACTGTAGAACCCCCCGAGAGGGCATTTAACTTCTCCAATGGAGAAGTTGTAATGTTAGCGCCAGGGAAAGCTCTCATTATCCAAAACACTGTGCTGGAGCAACACGAATGGTTCTTTATTATGCGGACTGATTTATTTTCTCTGTGAAAACAGACAAGAATCCATCTTAACTTTCCACAGCCAGGGTGCCACATTATGATGTCACTTTAAATTACATCTCTGCCAAGAAATGTTTGACTTTCCCCTCCTGTGTGTTCTGATCTGAAGATGATGTCAGTGCACACACAGTTTATATTTACAGGGCAGTGTTTGTGTCAGTATCCCTGCAGAATAACTGATGTATAGTTTATAAAATACACCAGTTAGTGTTTTCCGAAAAGTGTTGCTGTAAATGCTGACAAGTTAAAGCAAGATGTAGACTTGTACAAAAAGACCTTCCGTATATAAAAGAAGCTGGAAATGTAATACATGAAAACATGCATTGAATTTGGCAGCAGTCACAAACAACTGTTAACACAAGCATTAAACCATTAAATGACAAGAAATGAAGGGATCATCGAAGTCATTTAGCAGAATAAACAGAACTTTGGGCCTGGACTTTTGTTGGACGTTGGTCCCACCACTCCCAGTATTTCTTTGCTTTTGCTTATTAAAGAGATGGTGCTAGTTTTTTTTTTAATATATATCTTTTGAGGTCAAAACAGATAGGACTGGTTCTACGTGAAGCTCAGGCTGTGGAGCGGAGAGACCTTGAAGAGAAGATAAGTAGCCGACAGAAAGCTTGGCGATAGAGAACAGGGGGGAAACACATGTAAACGAGAGCTTCAAAGAAAAAGAAGCTGATAAAAGTGAGGCTGCCGGGTTCAGAGAGTGAGTTATGGAAGATGGTCAGGAAAGTAAAGAGGAACTCTGTCATTAACTGTGCAGATGACAGCCTCCGCTTCCCCACACCCGTCCTCCATCTGTTTATTCAGTGTCCGTTTGCTCCTCCGCACCTTTAGGGGATCCATGTAATGGTTTCCTCACATCTTTCCAGAACAATCAAAGTTTTACTGAAGCAAAACTTGCAACAATAAAGCTTCTCTGACACCTCCCTGACCATCTATTTCATATCTTTCTTTATTGTGCGCAGACAGGAAGGAGCTCCTTTTTATGACATTTATCACTTTGGTTTCCAAAGAACTACTCACATGTGAAAGTTATCTACTGAGACTGTCAGTGTGTGTGTTTACACTGCAGATAAAGCTGAAGCAGCCTGGATTCTTATGGCTGACCCTGCCTTCTTCTTAGAGCGGGAGCTGTTTTCTAGGGGGTTACAGAAAAAGCTGCATACCTTCTGTTTCTCACTGCTTTGTTGTTATTTTTTTTGTTTAAAACCACACGTCCTTGTATCTTTATTACAAGTAGCTGATATGAAACTAAAGTTTCTTTAAATAGATTATTGTAGTTTTTCAGTTTCTTTCCTTCTAACTGTGTTGTTGCACTTAAGTTAATATTATTTCATTTCATCTTGCAAAGCTATTTTGTGATACCCGGTTCAGATCAGCATAATTAATGGAAATAAATCAATCGAATAATCTCGATGGCCATTTAATTGTCTAACCAGTTTCTTCTCTCCTCACCCAAAGTCCGGTGTCCTCTCTTTAGCATGAACTGGACACATTTCAGGGGCCGACTGTTTTTTTCTTCAGCAGCCACGTACGTCATTGTTTGCTTGACATTTTTGGGGTTAGACCACATGTTGAATACAGGTTTGCAGCCATGTAAGCGCCTCAGAAGTACATGAATAAGATCCCTTTTTCTTTTTCTAGTAGCACAGTTCCTGTCAGTAACTTATAGTTCATGCGTTACTACATAATGCATTATCTTTTAATGACAGGAGATTAATGAAGCTGATTTATGAGATAATGGTACACATAGTTATTAATGGCATTATCTTGACAGATGTCATATTTACACGAGCCATCTCCTGACAGATTATTTCACTCAGCTATAATCTGAATCTTCTCATGTTAATGTGCCTTTTTCTCTTATCTTAATGTCCATCATTTTTTCTGTGTCTGTGTTGTTGTATCTTAGACAGTATCTCAACAGGATCTAAAGTCCTGCAGCTCACCTGAGAGCCTGTGAAGTTGATCATGGACTCCATGTTGAGGCCGTTGAAGATGTTCACCTGAAACATGAAATCACAACACAAACCATCAGCAGACTCATCTCATCTGCTTTAAGTAATCATCAGTTTTGATGACTTCCTGTACACAGCGGTACTTCAACAGCTGACCAAATGTTCACATCAGTATGTGACCACATGATGAAATGCCAACAGCTGAGCAGGATTAAGAATAAAGGCCCAGTTAAACCCGCCACCGGGAAGGTAGACGGCCATGTGAGCGAGTGGTTGGCATTAGTTCTAGCAGTATTGTGTTCTGACTTAACAGTGCAAAGTGCTCCACTTATAATCCTATTTAGTAACAATCTAGAATAGTGGCAGAAAAATGAATTATCTGCTTCTGTGGTTAAGTTTTATGATGAACATTATATGATTAGCTGTCAGGTATCAAAGCAAAGCTTTCCTCTCTGAGCTTCTGATTGTGGAGCTGTTTGGGACGATGGATCCCAGACTGGGATGAGGCATTTCCAAAGAGCCACTACATTTTGGGGGAAATGCAGCAATCTCATGGTGATTAAAATTGTTTGAGTTAAGTTAGTTAGAGAGAAAAAAATCAAGAATTTCATGAATGCAAAACATCGAAAATATCTGCAGTTTTAATGTTTATTTTCGTAGAAATAAAATATTGTTGCACATTGCAGTTGATGCGATAAACATTTCTAAAGATCTGCTTGTGGAGAGCATTACTAATACTCCTAGTCTGAAACACAATCAGTCCACCCAGCTAAAACTAATTCCTGAGGATCTTCCTTTCCAGGTTTTTCTGTGAAACTACAATGAAGGTGTTGCAACTGCTTACATCCAGCCTGCATAAAGTAGCCTTTCCAACCGCCTGGTGATGATTACACAAACTAATCTATTTGCTCTAAGTTATGTAATAAAAACAAGCTTTATTATATCAATTTAGAAGCTTTATTTAGATATGTTTGTCCCATGTATGGATACAGGAACAAAAAACAAAATAAGATATGTAAAAGGGTGATATGATTGTGACAGGAGCAGAAACATCCAGGTGGATCCTGGGCTGCCTGGTAAAGGTTTCCAGTGCAACCTTTCCTCCTTTGAATGAGTGCATAGTTAAGTACCAGGAGCAGGTGACAAACATCTCGAGTGTGTTAACTTGAGCACTACCAGGTTCAAAGTTAGGAGCAACTAAGGCCCCAACCTAAGCTCAGTCCACCTTTCTCTGCTCACCTCAGTTCTGGCTGCATCATAACTGACAAGCTGAAACTTACATAACCCAGTGCCTTGTCCCCTCGCGGTACTCCGGTCACATAATCTGTGTGGGCGAGCAAAGACAGACGGATAATAAACATCAGACTGGGAAAGCAGCTCAGAATCAACTTTATGGTTTTTCTTATCAGATGAAGATACATGCTGAGATGGACATCTTCCATCTTGATTATCTCAACCTCAAAGAAGCTGGTTACTGATTCCTGCAGAGTTCTGTGTTATTACACTATTAATCAATGACCAAACTGAAGAGAACCAAAGCCTTTAAACCCCCACAAACCTACTTTTAATCAGACAGTGGAATTATCTTTTCACAATATCAATAATCCCTATATTTATCTTTGGAAATTCTGACGTTGAGGTCCACTCATAGTTTTAGTACTTTTATTAACAGAAGTTTAATAAAATCAGCAGAGAAATAATTAGATGGGGGCAATAATCAGTATAATCAAAACAACCAAAGCAAAATGTTTAAAAACAACCTCAGACCCAACACACACATTGTGAAAAGTTGTTTTATCAGATTTTCTGGAACTTGACTTTCCTCCTTTATTGTGTACACCCTAAATCCTCTTAGGATTACATGAATGTGCTTTGTTCAATTTGTTATTCAGTGTGTGAAGAGTTCATTTTAACCCCTTCAAAAAAACAATTTGTCATGTGTTCATATTTGACAGTATATTATCTGGGTATTGGTGCTTCTTGCATAAAGGTCCAAGTTGATAAAGTTTTTGTTGTTGGACTAACTCATTTTAAAGTGACCTCCATTTGGCACCTGACAAGACATTAGTGCACATTAGTGCGATATAATGACATTATCCAAAAGATATATGAACATCTCAACTTCAATAGACCTGAACAAAAATTGCTTATCATCATGATCTTGACTAAAAAGTATAACAAAACAAAATAAACCAACATTGACCTAAAACATTGTGCGCTCACCTTCTTGCCCATCATCGTTAAAGTCTCCAACTGTTACAGAGTATCCTGATAAATAAAGACATTACTGTTAGGGGAATGACTCAATAGAGACAGCATTAAACTTTACTAAAGGCAGATTCAGAGATACATACAGGTACTAATAAGAAAAATAGAATATGCTGAAAAAGTTGTTTTATTTAGGCTATTACACAACAAAGTGGAACCAACACATATTATGTACCAAATACAGTACAGATGGGTAATTTTAATTTAAGAGGCCTGATATTTTTTTCTATTTAAAATGCATTTTTTTTATTGATTTGAAGTAATATTCTAATTTTCTGAGTTCTTTAATTTGAGGTTTTCTGAATCTGCAAATCCTAATCAGCAAGATATAAACAAATAAAATCTGATTATTGATTTGAAATTTATTGATTTGAATACCATTTGTCGACATATGTACATTTCGTCATTGAATTTATGTTACAGAAATGCATGCACTTTTTCAGGATACTGTAGTTTTCTGAGTAGTACCTCCAAAAAAAACTCAGATTGAAGGTGATTTTTAATTATCACTGATCCGGTGAGCAGAACAGAGACTTTCAGTGCTATAAGTTATGAGTCATTCATTCATTGAGGCCATTTTGGCCTTTAAGTTCTGCGGTTTTAAACCAGTGATTGCACTTTTCCCCCCTCAGTTAAGACACTAAGTGACACTCAATGTGAATTCAAACTCTCCATGGAATATAAAATATATTTCTTTTTAATCCAAAAGATCCAAAATCTATACATATCTAAAAACTGAGGAGAGTGTGTGAGAGACATTACCAAGGTAGCTGTCATCATACTGGGCACCAGCAGATTTGGTAGCAAGCGTGTCTCCATACGGATTGATGTACCCATTGTCACTCTTGCGGGTTAAAATCTCATCGAGTTTATCTGAAATCAGCTGGCCTGAGGACAGAGGAAAAATAAAGGACAGAGAAAGAGAGCAATAATGAGGCAAAACATTTTAAAAGAAATTCTCCAACAGAAAGCTAAAACATATAACATATTAGCTGAGCAGCAACGACAAACAACCGTAAAAGGTGAGCTGGTGGGGAGCGATTTGAGAGAGATGAAGAGACAAGAAGACATTAAAACCCAGGAAGTAAAAAGTCGGTTTACAAGCCGACAAACTTCTGGTTTAGGAGAAAAAACTAAAAACAATATAATTAAAAGGAGCCACAGAAACACAACGCTAACAGCTGTCTAATCAGAAACAGAGTTGTGTGTTTGTGTGTGTAGTCTGTTGTGTGTCTGAGTGTTGACTCAACAGGAAACAGTAATTAGGCTAACACAGCCGAGAAGGAGCCCTCCACACAGTCAAAAAACATGTGTGACTGACTTAGCTCTCAGGATATAGCCCGTGCCACACCCTCCAATGTAAGACGTCCAGACTGACTCGGATTACAACACACACTCGCAGTCTGCCGCTCATCCCGCTTGAACTTTACCCGCTCATTACAGTCTTAAGCAGGCGATGATTCATGAAGCAGTCCAGAGTGGGAGCACTGGTTTGTGGTCTGCAGGTTGTTTTCAGATGTTTGTTTACATTTGGACAAAGCTCCACCTTAAAGTCCAGTGCAGACTATATGGATTTGGACTGTTTGCACTGTGTGTATCACTAAAGATGTCCTTCTGACAGTCCAAACACATGAGCGTTACTTTTATTCTTTTATATTTTTTAGGAGAATGAAGACATTTTGGGATATTTCAGTATTTATCTCATGTAAACGGATCTTCCACAGCAGAAAAACTGGTGTAAAACCATCCATGTTTTCTGAGAAGCATCAGAAACGTCAGGTCAGCTGCCATAGAGACCGGTGTGGGAAGTCATTCTTCCCAAAAACAATAGCCTCACACAACCATTTCCAGTGACCATTTGCTCTACTTATTATTACCTATTTATTATTAGTTCTGCAAAAATACATTTCCATTTGGGAAAAAATAAAAGGATGATTAAATTTCACCCAGATTATAAAAGATTACAACATTTATCCTGAGCCGAAGTCTTGGTCCTGATGCTGTAGCTGCTCCAGGAGGAGTTATTAATGACTTTATTATACACTTTGGTTGTTTAGTTCAGTGGTTCCAAACTAAAGGATTGAAGATCTAAAGACGAATACAGGAGGGTCACAGATGATTGATCCCATCTGAATGAAGTAGTGATAGTCTTGGTATATAAATGGAGATCTTTTCTTCAGCCTTAAAATAGTTAAATAAAGCTTTCTGTGACTGTAAAAACTCAGACTTTTTCAACTTGGCAATGAGATGCAACCAGGCTGTGTTTTCACATGAAGATGCAATTCATTTGAGACCGGTTTCATGGAAAGTTTCAATACTTAAAAGTTGCTGCAAAAATATACTGAAATAAAGTAAAAGAAAGAAAGCCGAGCTAAGATACCAGGAAATGGAAATTTTACATTTAAAAGGTGATGACTGTTCTAAAGAGGAACTTCATTAGCATAAGAAGCAGGTGGACTTGAGAATGAATACATATTACTTCATCCCTCTCTGCCGTGCTTCAGCCCTGCCTTCAAAGCTGCTCCCTATAGATCAGTGTTTCTCAGTCCTGGTCCTCTGCCCTGCATGATTTAGATTGTTCCAACTCCAGCACATCTGATCCAGATGAACTGAACTGCTTACAATCCACTCCTGCTCATCAGCCAGCCATTCATTTGAGACAGTTCAAGTATGAAAACCTCTAAAACATGCAGGCCAGGGGTCAGGATGGAGATACACTGCTGTAGAAGAAGCGGTCATGAACAACATATATGGACAAAGACATCTTAAAATGGATTATCATATCACAGCTTGTTGCTGGGCCAAAATATTTCAAGTTGAAAGATTCCCATTAACCCTATAAACCCAAACGTATCATATTTGATACATATGACATTGACATTTTGCATCACTTTATGGTAAAAACTTTGCTCAAAACTCTGCAGAACACAATATGAAACTTGTCTTCTGCCCCTTAATGGATGCCAAGAAGCAGAAGACTACACTATATTAATTTTGACCTGTCACATGGTAATGAATGGTGGATATAGTTTTTTTTTTTTTTTTTTCTTACCCATTTTGTTAAAAGGCTAAATAAGCACTTCAGATTTTAAAAAATTAGGCTTTTTTTCCTGGGTTGGGCTTTAAAAAGTTAAAAGCATCAACTTCTTTTCAAAATAATTATTCTTAATATGGTAGGGTCAGCCACAGTCACTGTTTTTAAGTAGTGCAGTAGTGGTTATTCAGAATTTTGTTTTAAATTAAGGAATGAAAGCGACATAGATTCTCCTGGCCCTCATTGTTTTCACTCAGTCACATAAATTAACTTCAAACTATGGGAAAAACAAAAGGGGGAGCCAGAAGAACCTCGTCTTGCCCCTGATCGTCTTGCGTTTTACTTCCCTTTTCAGCCAAAATGAGAAAAAAGTTGTTTATGCTCAAGTTTTTAATTTCATTTCTAAATAAAGTGTTGAAGCAAAAGTCCTTAAATTCACCGGTGGAAGCTGCGTGCTTGGAGTCACGAAACAAAAAATGACTTTTTTTTCCACACTCATCCCAATTTTCCCCCCACAGTGGACACAACACATCCTGCTCATGCTGAGTCACTGTCACCAGAAACCACACAAACAAACTGTTAGTTAATGTGTTAACCATTTTCTACCAAAGCAGGACTGACGCCCTAGTAGCACGGATGGAGTGGTGCGCAGTCGGGAAGGGATGCAATCCTTTATGTTTATGGTTTCTTTGGTGTAAATACCACAGTTTGCATAAGCCAGTAGTCTTTAAACGCAACAGCGAAGCATTTAAAGAAGGCTGGTCCAAATCTAAAATTCAAGAAGGCAGCTGGCTAATTAAAGATAAAGGTGTAGATAAATTTCAAGTTCTAACAAAATGCAACAAAATCAACAGAAAGTAATTTTAAATTAACTTTGGTAGAACATTTTAAGAGTGGCCAACATTAGATGTCAGTATTTTTGTAGCCCTGCTGGTAACAATGACAGCGAGGCTCAAGCTGTAATCTATAATGAAGCTGGGTGTGAAATCTTGTGGGAAACCCTGAGCATGGGGAGGTGCAGTGTTTGTCTGAGGCTGCCAGCTGGCATGAGGGACAATTTTCAGTTTCAAGGTTATTCCCTCTAAGATGCCATATTGGTTCCATGTTTAAGTGGAAGGATAAAGTGAAAATGAAGCTGACTGGCCTGGATCTGAACCGTGTCTCTTTGTTTCAGTCATCGCACTTGCTTCAACAACATGTTGACACAAACTTTCACACAACAGTGTCAGCGTAACACTCACCCTGCCAGTAAAAGCTGCCGGGTCCTCCCACCACCACTTTCTTGTTCTTTTAAAGCCACAAAACACAAAAAAACAAAAGGAAATTTATTCAGGGCATAAATTTAAGACAAACTCATATTCCCAGATGTGTAAAGGATTGTGATAACACTGTCAACACTTTAAACTACACACACTTCTAGTAAAGATGGTAGAAAACAGATTGAGAAATTAACACACATAAATATTTTACTAATGAGATTTGGAACAACACGTAAAATTTTGCTGACATGGTTTTTTAAAAACAAATTCGAAATTATACCACATAAAAGACCATTTCAAATAAGATTATTTTAATACTTTTAGAGAATTCTACCACAGCAAATAAAGGAGATAGGAGGTTTGTGATGTTTAGACATGTCAGTGGGTGAATCTCAGAAAGAGACCCAATCAGTTTATTTGGTTTCAGGTCTAAGCTAACCACCACCCTGCTTGCATTACTCTTGTTAAATCAGGCAGGGTCCGACATTAACGGTTGCCCGATTGCCCGGGGCAAGTAAAAATCGCTGCCGGGCAAGTAGAACCTTCGCCCGCATGCCCGGCCGGCAAGTACCCACTTCGTTTTTTTTTTTTTCCGTTTGTGTCCTGTCTGTCACAGGAGGGTCACTCCTGTCCCGTCAAAATGTAGGCCCATGTGCTGCTGATCTAGCCTACCACTGTGGTATAAACAAATAAACAAACGCCACAAAAGAGACGTTCTAACGGCAGCAAAGCTGATCAGCTGCAGAAATTGTGATTTACACAGCAGGACAGGAGGAGGCAGACAGCAGCGCTGCAGCGCAGACAGAGGGCGACTTGCAGCGACATTTGCGCAAAACTGCGGTAAAAGATTATTTTTGTCTTTAATTAATGAGGGAAACGTGTGGC
>JBBBVT010000013.1:4265745-4279597 GCA_037177035.1 Craterocephalus eyresii
CACACACACACACACACACACACACAAGAATTCCAGTAAATTCTGTTCTTTGCTCCAGTGAAGCTTTGGCTAGCAATCACGCAGGTCAAATTTACAACAAAGGCCTCTTTTGAAAGAGAAAACACACACACACACAGGCGCGCGCACACACAACAATTTCTAGGCCATACAGGCACTGGCGCAGTGCAGACGCTTGCTGACCCATCTCTCTGTAACATCAGGCTCAATGCATCAGAAAAGTAAACATCCTGCACAAACAGCCTGCCCCACAACTTACCTACTCAGGCAAATTCACCTTTTATGGGCATAAACGGCTGAGACAGAGCAATACACCAAGGCAAGAGCTCCTTAGGTGATCAAGTGCTGCCCAACCTTGGCCAATAAATCTGTTCAGCAGATATACTGGCCAGTATTAGCTTTGTGAGGATTTATATTCTACTGTACTCATAAAGTCTGTCGTGGATGTTGAGCCAAACTACATAATGTCTAAAGGTAATTTGCTATTTTACAATGTGCTCATAACAACAACAGCTGAAGTCAACAGTCTCCTTATTAATAGCAGCTGTACGAACACAATACACCAGTCCAACATTTTTATATACATGTATATGAAACTTGAGTATACATTCATGTTTTTATACTATAACATACAAAGCTTTTGTATAACTATAAAAACTATGAAAGAACTATCCTGAAATTTGATCACTCAATAAAAATACTGCTTTCCCAATAACAATAGGAGATGAAAAAACTGTTTTTATTTTTTACTGAATGCATTTTACATCTGTAAACGAGGAAACAATCTGCTTTGTTTTATCTCTAAATGATGAAACATGTAGATAAACATCAGTGGATTCACTGTAAGAGGAAACTGACATTCAACTTCTACAGCAAAATATGTTACGAGATCTAAAAAGGTGAATAAAAAAACTATCTTCCTGATTTGAACTCATACCTAAATGAGGCCTTAGAGAGGAATGTGAACCTTTCTCTGAAATGAAAGCCATTATATGGCCTCTTCATACTCCTCATGATATGCATGTGTGCACTAGTAGAGTTAGTGAAGGGGGTAGACATGGTTTTAAAAAATGTGGTGTTATTGTTACGTCCTACTTCAGGGACTGAGGTCACCCACAGAATACCAACCAGATTCATCTACACAGAGTCACAAACAGCCCCTTCTCTTCCTACTTACACTTCTGTATTGATAGCTCTGATGTTTCCATCTGTCCAGTTTTCCTTTTACGTGCTTTCCTTTTTGACTAACCACTGAGGCCTAGTTTACACGACAACGCTGGGAGAACAAGATCCAAAGTTTGTGTTGCGATCTGGCTTCTTGTGCACACGACAACGCAGTGTTGAAGGAGCGACCCTGCAAAGTTTTGAGAACGGGCTCCAGAGTGGAATTTTCTGGCAACGCAGTTTGGCACAGAGCAATATAAACCCGAGGTGAAGCCTCCTGAATAGGATGAGGTCACTGTGGCTTCATACTCTGCAGCTGCGTGAATAAATTAACAACATCATGGCAGATCTTCATGTTCTTCTAGTAATGCTACATCTTTTCAGGTTAATTGGTCACGAGGAGAGATGTGTTCCAGTTTAATGAGGAACTGGTGCAAATATGCGGTGTATCACTGCAACTTAGTTTTCACTGTCCCCTAAAGGCATGGCATGGTACTACATCGTTGAGTCAACATAGTTTTTCTCCATTCCCTGAAAAAGGGGGAAAAATACAAATTTGGTGGCATTGTTGTCGTGTAAACTAGGCCTAACACAAAGATCCATATGCCCAGAAGAGCTTTATGTATTTTTCATAAAAGCAAAATCATTTTCTGTCTGTTACAAGATAATAAGTGTAAAGCATTTCAAGTGTAATTGTCAGGAGAACCAATTTTCATCATAAGAGCTAAAGTAGTACCCAGGTTTTATGGATGCCTCCCTTCCACTCTCTCTCTGTCCAGGTGCCATCAGACTTTTTCCATACTTCCTAAAGCGTTTGAAGGAGGTTCCCTTCTCATTTGTGTCCATGCCTAAGAAACTGTGGACAACTGCAGCTCACGGACATCTGTACGAGCTCACGTTTAGTTCCTAATATATACAGAGACCTAGAGAGAAAATATTATTATTATGTTATTACTATTCCCAGCGTAATAAGAACTGTAGTGTGATGTAGGAAAATGTCATTGTGTTGGTAAAAAAGGTGAATCGCATAGGAAAACCTTGTAAAATGTAGTTAAACATTGACTTTCTTTATGTTCTTAAATTAATAAAAAGAAATTTAATGAATGGTTATTGATTTATCAAAACAGATTAATTCATTAAACAAATATGCAGGAATCTCACAGTAATTCAGACCCGTCTACAACTCGCTGGCTACACCCGGTCACTTCAGTGTTCCTATCTGTGAAAAATCCCACAAGGATACGGCGCTTGTGTTGAGTTGCTGTAAGACTCATATCCCTAATGTAAAGCTACAAACAGACAGACATATTTTAATTGCATGGATTTAAAGCCATGGCAAAAACGATGGCCTCTACTTTCCTCCCATGTCTGTTCCTCTCCCTTACCTACAGCTTCTGGTTATCAATGCACTAAGACAGGTATTGATAGTTTTGAAGTAAGAGTCAAACCTCTATGATATGATTAACTTGCAGTTCTGCAAGGACTCCTCATATGATACAATACTTAGAGGAACTATACCTGATATTATTTTAATCTTCTTTATTTCTTCATGTCTGTGGGGCAGGTTGGTGCATATTTTCATCATTAGGAGGAAAGGTGATTGCTATATAACCGCAGTTGCCTACAATGGGGAAAAAAAAGATCTGGCTTGGTTTTTTTTCTTTCTTTTTTTTTTTGGTCCCTGGCATTGTAAGAGAATTAGTTTACTGGTTTTGTTTTGATTTGGTTGTTTTGCTTTTCCTTGTGGGTCTTTTAAGTTTGCTTGGTACTCATGTTTCCAGGATGATATCATCATTTGATCTGAGAATCATTCCAAAAAATCCAGCTGGCAGAAAATGAGTCAAACACATCACACATCAAAGCAGGTAATAAAAGCTGTAAATCACATTTGATGCACTAAAAGAGCAAGTTTTTCAATAAAATGAGCCAAATACTTGAATTTAACTGGAAGATAACACCTGTCCTGTTACCATACTTGCAATCATTGTGTAATAATTAAGAGTCAAATTTTTTGGGTGACTCAGTACCATCCGCACCCAAGAGATGACTATGAGCCAATCATAAATCCGCTTTATTAATACATTTCCTGTGCTTTCCACATCTGCTCTTTACTTTATGCAAAACAGTTTTGCAACAAGGCACAAATTTTCATATTTATTTTGATTTACACTAGGTCAAATGTTTTTCATATCGTTATTGGCAGAATTCAGTGGTGCATCTGACTGCATCAAATCAGAAGGTTGCATACTGGTAACATTCTGTCCGACCTGATATACGACAACATTTTGGACACACATACTTCTCCAAATATAACAGAAGATTTGACACGTACTTATTCAACCGAGGTAAGACTACATGTAGAGATTTACCGCACAGATATGGCAGAAGGAAATAAAAGACTATAACTGTTATGAAAATAAATTGTGTGCTGTCTGAAATGATTACTTTTGCTGATCTTAATCAAAGCTGAAGTAAAAAAAAAAAGTGCATCTGATTTCTGAGAAACCTGCTGCTCCTTCACTGGGAGGATATCTGAGGACACCAAGCTGTAAAACTGACACATTGTCTGTTTTAAGCTATCTGGACAGAAAAGTTGAGTTTTTTGGCATGTCAGTCCAATGGCAAAGAATCTTCATTTTTTTTGGCTGCTGTGAGTTTACAGTGGTCTTTGATGGGTCATTCTTGGAGGAAGATAACTGAGCACACAGCAGACTCGGCTTGTAATTGTTCTGGTCTGACAGAGGAATGATAACAGCTCTGAGAGCTCAATAAAAGCATAACCAACACACAGCATTTTAAACTTAATGCCTCTGTGTTCATATTCATATTGAGAAAAGGCAGAGCCTCTTTTTATAAAGTGTGAACCTATACAGATACACAATTATTATAACAGCAATATGGAGAGGTTTGCAGTGTGGATAAACAGAAGACTAATAACTCTTCACCGCCAGAATGAAGTCAAGAAACAAGTCCCTCTGCTGCGTTTCATCATTTCACCAGCATCTCAGAGAAAATGCTGCCCTTTAAAACATCAAACTGAGGGATAAACATAAACAGAGACCACAGTAGGGTCATTGGTAGTTTTTTCAGTATCAAACAGAGTTTTACGTCTCTAGAGGACTCAGAAAGCTGTATTTCAATTCAAGCTAACATATCATGGATTCTTCAGTACAGTACTGTTTACAACGGTGGAGAGGAGGATCTCCATGTGTCAGAGAAGAATGAGTTTGTGTCAATATTTTTTTTTCTGTCCATCTATACATTTATGATTGTTGTTCTGAGTTTTTCTTTTCCATTTTCACACTTCTCCACACAATCTGTCAAAATATAGCTATATTTTAGACCATTCCGACATATGTTAATTGAACTTCCAATTTGCAATTATTTCTATATCATGTACAATTATTATTTCATTTGGTGTCATATTCTGTTAATGAAATGACAAAAAAACTACAGTTTGAGGACAAAACAGCAGATGATGAAATGTCTTTGAAATCTTTTAAATAGCTAGAAATTGTTTTTGTTGAGAAAAATCTAAAAAAATCCGAAAAGTGAATGGAAACGTACCGTGGCTTGAGTGCATCGTTACATCTGAAATTTTAAATCTACTGATCCACCAACAGAACTGATGGTGAGTAATACAATCAATAAAGCAACAGAGACAAATGTTCACCGACACTCCCAAGAGCCAAATGTCAGCCTTGTGTTTTCAGGCCTCAAGGGCAAGACTTTGCTTACACACATCTTCAGCTTTATCGCACATTCCTGTATGCGTCTGGACACGATACAACAGCTGCTGAACCTTCATTATTGTCCAATAACACATTGTTGGTGTGAAAGTGTTTAAGGTGACACAGACATTTATCAGAAATAAAAATGACAGAGCAGCTTTAGCCTTGTTAGCAGCCGTTCCCATGCTAGATTTGGACAGCTTTCACACAAAGGAACATCGGGAAAAGATGCAGAATGCAACGGATGACTGCGATTTGATCCGATAACGCCACCGCCCTTTACTGCCCATTCTCATGCAGCTGTATCTGAGCAGCATTAACTACTCTTGCTAACAAAACATTTCCTGCAGAGAGCTGCCGGGGGTTAATGGGTTTATTCAGGGAAACAGTTGCAGGCCTGCCAACAGCTGAACCGAGCCAAAGCAGCGTTACTCTCAGCAGGCCATCGCCGCTGCATTAACATGAAGGATCAGCAGGAGTTTCCAGTACCTGTGTTATCAAACATCAGCTGTTGGCAGGCAGAGATGGTCTTCCAGGGGCAGCTGTACACTGCCCCCCGCTCCACAACACTGTTTGGAGATGAGGATGTGTTTGCCCGAGGAGCGCCGATCAGAACGTTGGAGCTGAGGAGAAGAGAGGAGGGTGTTATTACACAGGTATGACACAACAGTAAACCGTGAGGGTTAAAAGCTCCCAACCTTTCCATAATGATGCATGAGATGATTTATCTGACAAACTGAGGTGATACAATCAGGTCTGTCTGCCCTGACTTACTAAATTAAATCAGCTTCGGTTTCAAAAGTTGCATTAAGCAAATTTTTTGTGAGTCAATATACTATGATGTGCCTACATCTCCCATATCTTCTTATAAATGTTTTTAAATTAATTTTTAATTTGTAGTCAAGTTTTATTTCACAGAAACCCTCCATCATGTTCGTGCAAAATAGATAACGTGTTTCATCTTAGGTGAATACCAATCTCTCCATTAACTGAAATAAGGTGCTAACTGGACTTACGGTGAAGGTTATCGCTGAAAATAATCATAAATAATCTGGTCCATCAGCGCATCGGGTTGAACTTCCTCGTGGTGCAGTGGGTTATATGCGGATCCGGTACACCTAAAAACTAATTTCGTCTCTCTTGACATACTGAACCTTCTGAGATCTCTGAAACAAATGACCAGCTGATGCGTCCAAACACATCCAGCATCCTTTCAGATGTGGTAGATGGAGCGAGTGCGTGCCCTCAATTAAATTAAACCTCCAAGTGACTCTGAAGGTTTTAATAACCAGTGCTCAGGGCATCAACTCCATGTCTGAATAAAACTAATCATTATAATAAGTAAAATAAAAAAGTAACACATTTTAATCTTTAAAGGTTCAGCAGGTGGACCTGGGAGTTGCCAGTGACTTGGACATTTATAAAGTGATATTTCTTGCAGATGAAGGGTCCTTTAACATGTATGTGCATGAAGTGTATTGCAACGAGGAGAATTGCACTCTGTGCAACACATCGCTATCTTTTTTTAAATGACAAAGATTTTGTAAATGACTTTATAATGAAATTATTATTGTATTTTAATTAAGTGAACGGCAGAAGACGACACTAACACCGACTTTGTTCAAACATGTTGACACACAGATGTTTGTAAGACCCTTCCTGAATGTTTGTAGATGTTCTTAGCTAAGAGCTAACACAGGACACAAAGATTTTCATGAATGCAGCTACAGAATTCATAAAAGGTTGTAAGTACAGCAACTTTGCTCAGAAGAATTGTTTGTAACGAAGGTTCACTTGTGCTGCCTGCATTCCTCTGCATTAATGCTTGAACTCAATCACCAGTCTGCAAATTAAACTCCAATACTCTGAGAAAATATAACTTCCTGCGTAGAGAATTTCTCAAAGTAAAAACCGTCTCCCTGAAACTTAATTTAGCCCAACTTCTGTGGTGGAAACGTAGCTGGATGGATGAACTGAGTTCCTCAGATGGTTTTAAGTCCCCAGTGGGTGGGTTTGTGGTGGAAATGAAGCTTTAGTTTCCAATCTGGGTCACACCCTAAAAACACTGGGTCCTGTCTGGATGCGCCTGTGGCCGAGTTCACCACATATGTTGACAGAATACAAAATAAGGCCCCGAATACTCCAGCTGGAAAGCATTAGCTATCATAAACAAACATCAGAGCTATGAAATAAATGAATCTACTTATTTAATCAATAGACAGGGAATAGTCATTGATCATTTCATGTCTTGATATAATAATAAAAAAAACAAACAGAGATGTCATGCTTTTCCTCTTGATTCTAAATTTATCGCCCTCCAGAAGATCTTGCTGCATGCAGAGATGGTGAAGAGGACAACATCCCTCCCTTCAGAACAAAAAGTCTTTGTTTGATTGTCGATGTATTTGGTAGCAGCCATTCAATGGATTACAATGCACAGCACATGAGAAAATAACTGCTTTGCTTGGTGAGGCTACAACTGTCATGTTCGTGGGACTCTGACTCATTTGGACAGAGGCGTTGTATTGATTATTGTGGCTGTTCAGTAGGTTAAATCAGGAAGCACAGTCAGTGGAATGACATCAACACAGCAAGTCATGCAATAAGTAGATGTGACTGTGATGATCATGCAGACAGGCATTTTTTCCTGTTTGTTAAGTAGTTATTTCTGGTGCCTCCAATCAGAAATCCTGATTGGTTGAGGCAGCCTCCCTATAAACATCTCTATGCTGTAAAATGCTTCTATGTTAGTGATGAATGGCAACCTCACCACCAAACCCTGCGGTGTGTTTATATTTTTACAGTAATGAAGCAAGATTAGAGATGCAGTGCTTAAATTAACCAAACATGGATGCATTTCTAAACAAAAATAGAATAGTATTTCCCAAACTTTTTGATATAAAGTCTATTATCTGGAATATATTAGCTTTAAGTTACTTTTCAGACCCCCAGCATTGCTTCAAGCTTATAAAACCACATATTTGACTGAGAGACAACCCACTTTGATCGCATCAGATTACTGTTGCAAACAAACTATAACCACATATTCCTAGTTTTAGCAGAGACAGAAAGCTAAAAACCATAAGAGCTGGAGCACTTCTTTGTTTCCTTTCCTCTTACGAAATCAGCTGAATAGAACAAAAGAAACCTGCTACGTTCCACATCATTTGGTTCCCTGACTTTTATTGTTACAAAGTAAATGATGACCCCATTTTCTTGCAGAAGCTTTATGTTGGCTTATCTTAGGTAAGTTTAACTTAAATAAGTTTAACTTCATCACAAATTGCATGGATTGGAATTTGTGGATATATTGAAAGACAATTGTACTTTTTATCTGTTTAATTTGCTGGAGCGAATAAACTACTATTACTAAAACAAAAACTACTGTGGTTCACTTGTACCATCTGTTTATTTATTATTATGTGGACACTTTAACCTTTAATATTAAATCAACTTCAATTTGAAGAGCTTTTCTTTCTGTTGATAGATACACAACTTCATGCAAAAACATGAATAATGCCCAAAGGATGAGTTGACTGAACGGTTCTAAACTCATTAAAAATAAATAAATCATCTGCTTAAGAAAGATGGATTTCAGCTTTATTTTTCTTTTCCTACATCCATTCTTCTCTGGGTGTATGAGCTACATGATCATGTTGTGATTATAAATTGGGTTTTGTAATTATGCAGGATAAGTCAAATATTTGACATGAAACTGGAACAAAACACAAAATAGCTCTAGGGCAGGAAGAACCAAAAACAGGAACTCCATGTGAGTGGATATAAAGAGTCCATGTTTTGCTATCTCCTCAAACAGATATGCTTTTAACCCAGCAGGAAGCATGAGTAGGAAAACTTTAGACATGGCACCTACAAAGACGATGCAAAGCCTTTACAATACATCAAAACCGATGCAGTGACCTTGAATATCTATAAATGAGTAACTTAATTGTACCTCAGGTGTCTTTAAATTAGTACATTTTCTATCATGTTTATAATTTTATGGGAGAATAATTTATATAACTGAAAACTGAAGAGCCCAGGTAATATTTGGAGACAAAATATATAAAATTAAAAACACTATATAGAAGACTTGGTAACAGAAATTGATTCTGAGGAGTGAAGGGAATGCAAAGGTGTCCTTAAGTGCAATAATAATAAAAGCAGCAGCTCATCAACTTAAACAACACTTATTTAATCAAGTCTAGCCTTGAACTTTTTAATCTTTTAATCAAATACAGAGCTATGTTTATTCAGACTCTAAATATCACTCCCCAGCCTAACCTCATGTCCACATATGGTCACTTCTGTTTCTGAAGAATCCAAGAAGGTTAACGCAGAACTTGAGGTTTAACAGCTACTCTGCAAAGCAGCGGGATGACGTCATGTTTAGCAACTTCTTCTTCATTCTTCTCTTTGTTTATATTCTAATGCTGCTTGTGTCAAGAGTCCAAAAATGGCTAAAGATGTCTGCTCAAATAAATGTGCATCCACTGCAATAAAGACATCCAATAATTTCAATTTGTTAAATATTCCCATTCAAGCATTTATTTTATGTATCGACTCCAAACTATGTGATTCATCCATCATGTCTTATGTGTCTTTAAAATGGACCCGAATCTGTTTAATAAATTGAATTGAATGTTGTTGTGTTTAGACTTGGCATTGTTAAAGTCCTAGTCCAGCCTAGTCTCCATCAACATGAGGAAACATGTTTAATTACAGCATTCTGTACCTGCAGCTGAGATAACAACAAAGCTATTTCAACATCATTACAGCAAAACTGTGTTTTCCAAAGTTAAACACTGAGCATTTTAAAATGCAAAAAGCTCTAAATATCATTCTTTTCTCAAAGATGCAGCCATGCCAGAGCCCATTTTCTTTTAAACTCTAAAGCTTTACAACTAAGAGACAGATTTTAAAACATAAGGGATTATTACAGTAATTCTATAACCTTAAAAAGGTTAGTATAAGAGTAATCTTAGGGACATTTTTTAAAAACTGAAAGAGGACTGAATCATTACTACAGAGAAATTCTTCCATATTATATCATTAGGCCACAAAGGATCTTAAATTAGCAGTTGATCCAATTATAACTACTTTAAGGGGGTATAAAGTTGTTAAGACAAAAGCAAAAAGTAATGTACAGTATTACAGCATTATTACAGTAGCTGCTGAACGTGAAACTATTTTTGTTTTGATCATAAATAGTTTACTAGTTTGTTGCATTTGTGGCAAACAGAAGAAAGTGGAGTATCTTTACATTTTTGTCCTTTTTTTCTAATTTGCAGTTTCTCTTCTGTCCTCAAACTTTTGCTTTGGGTGTTTGAACATGTTAAAGAGACACAACCAAATTTTAAATAAAGGAATAACCTAATAAATGCAAGGATGCAAATAAAAAATATTGTATTAGTATGTAAATATGCTAAACATCTGTAAAATACAACGACAATACTTAAATAATGTACTTTAAAATGGAACAATGCTTATCGACAAGTGAAGTGTAGATGAGACTCTTTGTCCATCTTCCCACACCATCATCATCTTCATTACAACCACCATCATCACCACTGTGAGCGCACTGTGTTAGAAATCTTACTTTATGTTGTCAAGTTTAAAGAAGTCCACCGAGAAGCCGAAATAGCTTCCCGCGGGTCCGGAGTAGACGAAGGGTCGGTTATCATCCAGGTTGAAGGAGCTGGAGCGATGGAAGTGCACACAAGCCAGGACAAGCAGCCCGACAGCAGTCCGACCTCCTGCCATGGCTGCTGTTGGAGACCTCCGCAGTTTCCCCGAGGAAAACACCGTCAGGAGAGATGCGGTTTCTGTTTTAGTTAGCAGGACGACCTGCGGCTTAAAGCCTGCAAACCGTTTCGCTTCACAAAGACTCAAAATCAGTCCAAACACAGTTCTTCCAAGCTACCGTGAGAGGAGCAAGTCGTCATGTAAGTGCTACAATGAAACCATTTTCTCCAGTTTCCACTGAAACCAGTGACCAGTCCACTCCCAGTGAGGCGGTGGCAGAGAGTCTGGGTCCAGTCCGGTTCTCTGCCGCTTGTTTTAGCCGATAAAGACACAAATATCACAGAACAAGCCCGGGGAGAGGCCGCGGCTGAGTGAGGAGAGTGTGTCAGCGGAGGCTTGTCTCAACAAGCTAAATGTCAGGCTAATTTCCAAGCGAAAGCTTGCTAAACAACATCCGGTTTATTCCTTTCAAAATAATAGCGTTCCCCTCTGGTTGAGCTGACTCAGCAGTTTGAAGGTGAATTTGACATTTCCATCTTTGGTCATTTTTATTTAAAACCTATATTACATCGGTCATTTATTTAGTAGTTTACTATATATTAAGGGTTCTTTCTAAATTGTCAGTTACATAATAGATTTTCTGAGCAAAAGATTAGTTTTAAGAAGGTTTTCAGCATTGGTGAGCCTCCATAGATTATATATGATCCCAAGCCATAAACTCTACTTCTATCCCATACCATCAAAGATACATTTTTAATTAGATTTGCCTCACAGAAGACTCGATGCAGCTTTTTGTAATTATTATGGCCACACATGGCTTTGCCACCGCATGTCAGAATTTGTGGATTAATGCACATTAATGAATTATGTTTACAAAAACTGTTTTTTTACTGTTCTTTAGCTCATGCAGTGAATTACGGTCAAGAATCATATATGTTTTAATGTGGTACCACCTGAGGGCCTGGAGACCACAAACATCCAGTTTAGACTTTAACCGTATCCCATGCACACAGAGATTTCTACTTATCCCTTGAATCTTTTGATGATCTTCACAGACTTTGCAGTTACACATTGAGGAAAAAACATTTTTTACATCTTCTTACAATCTTTGAACACAGTTTGAGAAACATCTGCATAGTTTATCATCTAAGAGGCTCTGCCTCTCTGAAACGCTCCTTTTATATCCAGTCATTGTTACTGGTCTGTTGCCAGTCAGTGCAATTAGTTGTCAAAAGTACTTCCATTTTATATTTGTACTTTTCCATCAAACAGTAACATGTCTCAGCATTTACAGACACAAGTCAAGCATGAGAAAATTCCTTATTGTTCCATAATTCAAATTTTCAGTCCTTTTTGTGTCTTTATATCATGCGGACACTGAACAAACTGCTTTATAACTTCAGTTTTTTAAAATGTTATTTATAATAGTTGTTGCTCTGACAATCACAGACAAGTGGAGGATTTTCATTGTCATGAATTTTCCTAATGTAAACAAATACTTTAATGACAGCATTAACTGGAATGTTATTTTTAGAGGCCACTCATACACATTATATCAGTTTTACACAAAACCTTTAAATGTGGCTCAAATCAGGACCCGTAACTGGACAGCTCAGATCAAGGTGTATTCTGAAGGCTGAAAGGGTTTCATGTCTTTTTCCAGCGTGTCTGACTCTAACTTTACAGTAAGTACTGTTGATGCACAACAGGAAGTTCGTTCCACAGCATCAGACAGGAGGAACACACATTTCTGTAATACACACAGTGTCACCATATAAAACAAGGAATTTCTCTTCTAATGTCCTCCATCCTGTCCTTCTGTAACAGTTAACTGTGGTTCATCAACTTATTATCGTCAGCGAAGTGTAAAAGAGCACAAAGAGGGACACACATACTGAAACCCGGCGGATAACCATGACAACAGAAATACATGAACTACTTTTAACCTCTTTATTTATGTTTTATGTTTACATACAGGCTTTCATTTATTTATGTCTGACTTAAAACTAAAGTCAACCATCAGTATGAGTAATATAACAAATATTGTACTTCCTGTGATCTGTGTTTCTGTTTATACTGGAAGTGAAGAGGGACTAATTTCTCAAATTTCACCCTGGACGGGGAGTCTTTCTTTGCTCAGCTGCAATGAAGAAGTACTTGAATTTCAAATTTGCTTCTGAGTATATATGGGGATGTTTTGTCATTGCTTTAAAGATTAAGTGAACCTCTCAAGAGCCTGAATGGAAAAGAAAAATGTTCACAGCAAACACGGCCTTTTCAAGTCAAGTCCTGAGACAGAGGACCAGAGTTTTATACCCAACATACACAAATTCAAAGGTCAACTTGTAAGAACTGAGTCTAAATCCCAAGTGCATCTTATCTCGTAGGTTAAATATCTAAACAGGTCTTCTTAGTCACACTTTTCATACGGAGACCTTCACAAGCCCATCCCAGGCAAGCCAATGCATGTTTATGTTCAGTTTAAGGTATTTCAGGCCAGTTGTGAACCCTCTTCCCAAAGCCAAACACAGCATATCCTGGGCTGAAGGGGGAAAAAGCAGGTCAAGCTCAAAGTTAGGCCAAAAAAACCTCAGTTTGAATCGAGGACAGACTAAATTACAACAGGTGAATGCTACAAAGCCCACATCAAGTCCATGGTTGGGAAAAACAAACACACTCGGTTAAGTCATAAATTAATTTGAGCCGCACCCAGTCAGAGTTTCAAGTCCCAAGGCAGGGCAAACAAGCCCAGGCTGGGAGGCACGTTTGTAGATCCAAACTTTACATCCATTTATTCCAAAAAAAGTCTAGTGTAATTTCAGTGCTAATCCCAAACAGGGGTTTGTCTCCTCTTATTGACCGCACACACAATTCAGGCTCAGAAAGAGATTACATGTTGTCTTACAACAATAAGAGTATTCTGCAGTTCCACCCCTGTGGTTTTCTGCCTATAAACCCACAGAAAGTCATGTCTGCAAGCTGCAAGCTTTTCGTCTTATTTGGCCATGAACTGCTCTGAATCACTGCTACAATGAAGTGTGCTCTCAAGAATGTGTGGCAGAAGTCCCATGAGATTCACCAGAGGGGGGGGGGGGTTAATGTGTTTATGGATTGGGGGGGGTTAATACATTCAGTGTCAGACATCTGATGAAAGTGTACAGTAACAAGACAAATATTCAAGCTTGTTTTGCCTG
>JBBBVT010000013.1:4361610-4379803 GCA_037177035.1 Craterocephalus eyresii
GCCCTTTGTCCGGCTCCCTGCCGAAGCAGGGAGCACGCAAACCCCTCCACCACGATAAGGTGGCGGCCCAGGGAGGGAATCCTTTGTTTTAATGCTAATTACTTAAATATCTTCTGGCTAAGCATGAAAACTAGATACATTAGGCATTGCCTGCGGATGTACATTAAATAGTAGATGGTTCCTAACTTGTAAAGTTTTGCCACTTTACAAGTGGCACTGAAATAGAATTAGACTATTGATAGATGATACTGCATAAAATAAATAAAATGAAATCTCCAGCACAAATTAATCAGGTAATTGCTTATGAAGTAACCCCTCCTGGATTTATTTGTACTTGTCAGACATCCTCTTTGGATAGTGTCGAGGAAACTACACCCAAACTCCAAGGCACTCTCCGTCAAAAATAGTCAAGATGCTAGTCATTTATAGGTTATAATGTCCAGAAGGTAACTTTTTTTTTATTTCAGTCAAACTAAGGGACGTCTGCAAGATAGATTGGCAGAAAATAAATATGCAATCCGTACAGCTAATGTGAACTATCCTGTGGCCTAATATTCCTTGGAACACCACAAGTGACATTACGAACATATGGAGTGGATCATACCGACATTACCACCAGAAAAGGTCACAGACGAACTCCAAACCAAAGAGTCTGTTTTCATTTTAAATGATAGGCTGCTAAATATCCTGGTCTGCATGAGGAGTTAGATAGATTAGTTTTTATGAAATTGTTTTTTGTAAATACTTCTGTGAGCAGTTACGTTCTTTCAGAAATGGTCAGGTTATGGTCGCCTACTGGATATATTGTTTGAGTACTACCGTGGGTGTTTTGTGTTTTTAATTAGAGCATTCTGACTTGTTAGATTCTGCCATCTCATTGTGAAATAACGCATCCATGTTTGTAGTCCTTTGTAGTTTTTTCTGTTTTCTATGTGAGGAACACTCATGATGGAAAGTTTCATTAAAAGTGGAAAATCCCTGTTGGTGGAATTCCACTATAAAGACACCTTGAACTCATCAAATCTGTTTGAGCCCAGTGGGCTGAAACTATTTTTTAATGGTCACTATGACGATGTCATGAAAATGAAAGCATTTTGATTATTTTTGAAGGAGAGTGCTGGGGAATTTTTTTTATGCTAACCGGTCATCATTATTGGCTTCACTTTGTGTGATAGGTGCAATAGCACATTTTCAGTCAAGTAACACATACATGAAGACACCATGTTCAGAATCTGAATCCACTGGCAGATGAAAACATGTTCATGTCTGGAAGAATTTTGTGCTTTGGGTTTACCATTCAAGTAATCCTTTACCAGTTTGGTGGATAATAACAGGTGTGAGCCCTCACACCCTTTACCATAATCTTTCTCATACAGTAACAATTCCCTCATGGTTTTTGATTACTAATGACTGGAGTCAAAGGGGTCAGTCCTGACCTTAAACTTATGTTTTCTGAGGTGTAGGAAGGTTATTTTCACCAAAATGGCTTGTGCATGTTTCAGAGAGACATCATGAAATTGTATAAACCTTATTGAGTTATAATTTTTATCTGTTCACTGTGTTGCTTGTTCATCAGATCATGACTATAATACAGAGGGCTCATCGTCCTTCACCTGAAGCTAGAGAGCTCTACAACCTCCTCAGTCTGCCACATGTACAGGTATGAACTGAGATAATCATCTTCTTTGTAACTAATATATCTAATGTTTGGATGGCTCTCTAACGGCCTCCTGTCTGTCAGGCCCTCCTTTCATCCCATGACAGCGTGGCCCAGTCAGACTACCTGCCCGTCTTACCACCCCTACCTGATGAGTTGCCTGAGGATGAGGAAGCTGTGAGAATCGTTTGTCTTGTGAAGAACAACCAGCCACTGGTGAGTCAGAAGGATGATTTTATTAAACTGACATTTATGTTAAGATTGTAAGATTTTTCTATATTTCTACTTATAAAATAGCTTTCTATACAAATATTGTAAAGTTGTCTTGCAATTAGTGAAGTAAATATGGTTTAATTTATGAATCCAGAAACGGCAGAAGTAAGAATTCAAACTGCCACAACCAATTAAAAATGCTCCAGTATGACTCATAAAGAGTTTTTAAAATGGAGTATTAAAGACCAGTTTTTCATAATGAAATTAAAATAATTCATATATATAACGGTATATTTATATACTATAAATGCAAATTAATAACTCATTGTCTTTAAGTGAATAAATCAGAAACGTTACTCTTACCACATGGAAATTGTCACCTTTTCCAACATTTTTCTACAAGAAAATATCAGCTCCTTTGGTAAACACTGCAGACAGGAAAGGCTGAAATTGACCACAACAAACATTTTCACTTTAGGGGTCTCAAACTCAGTTCCTTGAGGATTGCAATCGAGCAGGTTTTCGTTGTTTCCCTGGTCTAACATGCCGGAATCTAATCAAATGGACTAAGCAGCTTCTTGTTTACTTCTTCATACTGACCCATTTGTGAGTTGGACCAGGAAAACAATGATAACCTACCGGATTGTGGTCCGTGAGGAACTGAGTTTGAGACCTCTGTCTGAAAACAACCAAAATATGTATGTAAAGAAGATGGATAGAAGTTTCATATGAATATTCAGCATAGAGCAGTAATTACTCTATAGATAAACGAATGACCCATGGGATTGTTTGGGGGGGGGGCACAGTAGAAACGGCTACTCTCAAGTATCATTGACTTGCAATTTGCTGTTACTCTAAAAACCCAATCAGCAAGAGAACTTGATACACATTTCTTAAAGACCACAATTAAACCTTTAAAACCCACAAACTAACTTTTTATAAGGTAAAGTTGAACTGATCACAGATTTTTGAATCTTTAAATCTTTCATTTACCAAGAGTGGAGCAGAGCACAGAGGAAGTGTAGGAGGCGAAGTAGGAGTAAGACGTAGCCGCTGGAGCAGCCTTCGTCGCCTCACATTGGAGCGCCTCATCCCTACGAGGAGGGCGTGGTCAGGGGAGGAGCTCCGAATGACTGAGAGCGAAGCCACGCCTCTTTCTCCATCCAGAGGAAGGCACCCCTGCTCCTTTATCCCACGTTATGAGTCAACAGGAAGTTGCCATTTGTGTCTACAAAATGCAGAAATTCGGCATCAATGGCTCAACCAATCAGCCCCTGATGTCTTTAGCCCTGACACCTGTGCTGGTAGGATGAAGGAAAATAGATCCAATCATTGGTCAATTTTCTTTTTCATTGTGTCATTCTTCTGGCTTTGTTCAAGCTGGCATTACACAAAACAGAAGCATCATGAAGAGTCCATCCATCAGTATTGTGACACGCCACGCTTCCATCCATCCATTTCAACAGTTCTTGACTTCTTTGCCATCCCACTTTTTCATCATTGTGGAATGCAGAAATCTTTTCATCTATCATCTTCCACCTCACAAGCTTGCTTATTATCTTCAGTCCTCACTTGCCACCAAGTTAGGCTTTCTTCATTGTTCTGACCATGTTTTCCATTTAGTTATCCCTCCACCACTCTATTGCTGTTAGCATTAGGCTTCTTTGGCTTGGATTGTTTTGCATAACCGTTTTCCATCTCATTGTCAGAGAGACGAAACCGGGAAGATGGAGCCTCAAGCAGCAGTGATGACTATGCTTACCCCCCTCCTCCAGTCCCAGCTTACACTCTCAGTCTTCCCAATTCCCCCCTCCTGTATAAAAAGATTTCTACAAGTGGAGAGTCAGGGAATATTCCCACTAAGGTGCCCGTCAGAGTCCACACTGCACCTGCTAGTCCTGCGACACATCGCAACCCCGTTAGCCAATATGTGAGTCAAGCTGGACATCGTGACAAATGGCCGAAAAAGCCTTTAAGCAATCCGTGCATGCTCCACTACTCTACTGTTCCTCATCACAACAGGAGCAGAAACCAACCAAAACCTGCACAAAAGGTGCCTCAACAGCAAGCAGAACACCCCCAACCTCATCCACTGCCGGAGCTCAACAAGCAGTGTAGCATGGAGGAGCTCAGGTCCACTTTTCAGACAGTGGCCAGCAGTATTGAGCACAGTAGTCAGGATGTACGCCACCTTGGCCAGAGGATGATGGCGGCAACAGAAAAGATCACAGACAGTGTGGAAGAGAATGCCCAGGCGCTCAACCTCCTTGCTGAAGTGGTTGACAAGCTCCAGGGGATCATTGTAGCCAAAAAACGCCTGGAAGCACCACACACATGCAGGCCGAAACAGCGCAATGGTCCCACACCTCCCCCAAGGGTCTCCTCCTTATCTCCAAAAGTGGTCCGTAAACCTCCCACACCTTATCCGCTACCCCTCTTGCCCTCTGTTTCTTCTGGCTCATCCTCTTCTTCAACTGACAGTTTTTGTGCCAACGGCTTTGGAGAGTCTCAGGGTCCACAACAACTGAATGGAGGATTTAAAGGGACCCATAGGCCAGGTGATAGTGGCAGAACTGAACATGCTCGGTTCAACAATGGAACAGCTTCACGGGCTCAACAGGACGATGAACAAAACTGCAAGAGCACAGGATGCTTGAAAACAAAGAAGAAAAAAAAAAAGTACTAACTGTCTCCTTCTGTGCCTGTTCTGGTATTTGGGATGGACAATGACAGAGATTTAAAAACTCCTGCTGTTTTTTTCTTCCATATTGGAAAATCTTAATAATTAAATATTTAAGCAGAAGCGAGAAGCAGTTTCATACACTTTTCACCAGAACACAACAGAAAATGTTTCTGAATGTTTATATTGGGTCACTCAAAGCAGCAGGAAGGACGGTAATTCAAAAGGTACAAAAATATATTCAGTTTGTTCTTCAAACTAATGCAATGTTCTATATACCATCACATTTATTTCATTATTTTCATTGTCACAAATTCCATCCCAAAGGTAACTCCATTCAGTCTGTCCTAAAAACATGTCGGATCAGGTGTTTCACATGATCCTAAATGTACAGATTGCTCAGTTTGTTTCTGAAAGCAGTGTAATTACCAAAACTGCCTACCTCAGAGGCTTCTTTTATACTTTTTTTTAAATCAAATTATAAAAAATGTTCATCTGGTGACACCATTCAGAATAGTTAATTAGCAAATGACCTGTTGAAAGGTAAGTCATTGGCCACTTTATGAGGTATGTCTTGCTAGCAAGGACTTCCCCCGTTCAGCCTTCAGAGCTGCTTATTAGTGGTATAAATTCAACAGGGTTTTGTAAAAGGTACACAGAGAATTGGTCCAAGTTGGCCTAATAGCATCACTCGGTTGCAGCAGGTTTGTCTGCTGCACATTGAGGATGCAAATCTCTCATTCCACCACATGTCAAAGGTGGCATGTTGGTGTATTCTCAGTCATCCTGGTCATGGTAGACATATGAGCTTGAATAAAGACAAGTGAGCTTCTACGATTTTTCATGGTTTTTGGGTTGTTGTCATTTTACATTACGTTTAAATGGGATCAGTAGGGACACAGTTTAAAATAGTACTTTGTCATCTTTTCCTCAATAAGAACCCAAACCCTCCCAACTATTTACATCTGTTTCCACTTCTTTTAACTACATTAGAATTTAGTTATTAGCTAACTATAGTTTTTTAGAATAATTTTGAAATAAATATTCATCCCTCAGGGGGCAACAATCAGGAAGGATGAAGGGACAGGTGATATCTACATCGCTCGAGTGATTCATGGTGGACTTGCTGACCGCAGTGGTGAGATAAAACTGTACTGAAACTTCATTTCTGTGTACCTACCTGTATCACAAGAAGGGTAAAAAAAAAGACATGCAAGATCATGGCTTAACATCGGCTTTGTGTTTTAGGACTTCTCCATCCTGGAGATCTGTTAGTGGAGGTGAATGGAAGCCCAGTGGTTGGCCTACAGCCAGAAAAGGTCATCCAGATACTGGTGAGTAATCTGGAAGTGAAAAAAAGTGACTTGGAAGTGAAACCAAATACCTAGTGCTGAGCCAAATTTCTAGATTTAGATGAATGAAATAAAGGTTAATTATTATTATTATTGGAGCGAACAAGAAGAGCAGACTTCCTGTAAGGAGAAATGAACTTGTATTTGTTTACAAATAACATAGTGTCGCTGTAAAGCATCAGACATAAAGGGGCCTGTTTTGCTCCACTTCTTGTATAATGATAATTCCACATTTTGTAGGGTCTGTATTCTCTTCTTCTTTTTTGCTAGTGTGTTGCTTTACAGTATGTTCCCCTAATTCTGTTCCCTGCACACATGCAGGTTAAGTCTCCATTTTAAAAGCAGCCTTTGTTCTTCAATCCTAACCTTGGAAAGGAAAATCAGGAAATAACAATTTGTGGGGAAGTACCCAGTTTGTTCTTACATATAAGAATAAAGTTGAAATAATCTGTACAATTCAGCTTGCACATCCTTGCATTCATGCATTGCACTTTCTGTCATGTCACATGAGTTCTGGACAAAAGAAAGCAAAAACAACTTCCTCAATTTAAGATCAACAAACGTATTACATATGTTCTACTGAGACAAGGTTCATAATTCATGTTCCTGCAGACAAGATCATTATCTTGTCTTCTTGTCTATCTTTCTGTTGTTAAATGTAATATAAGTTTACACAGTTGTTTTTGTGTTATTTTCTCCCTCTTTAGAGCAACTCCAAAGGTACAATCCTGTTTAAAGTCATTCCACACCCTACTCAGGTCAACAGCAACCAGAAACTGGTAAGGAACACTTTTTATTTAAATAAAACAAAAAAATGAATATCAGAATCATTGAAAGGATTTAAACATTTACTGAACCAGGGCCCTACAGTTCAATTTAATTAAATTCCCTTATGGGTGATCATAATCAATGGCAAATTGGAAATACTTTTTTCTGTTTTGGACTTAAAAGTGACACAATTCAATAAAAAAAGTAAGTCTGAAAAATTATGTAACTTCCACAAATACTTGAGCAATACTTAAAGAAAGGTATTGTTTATTTGTTTTTATAATTATCTGTGAATAAATGTTTGTCCCTTGATCAATTTTGTGTTTAAAGAGCATCACAGCTGTGTCAAAGGGATTTTTTTGTGTTTTTTAGTAATTGTGACATTTCATTGTCTGCTAAAAATTTTTTTTACATAGGGTTATAAATCTCCTATTAATTATCTACAACATATTACAAAGTCCATAACTTTTAGCCACTCTCCCTCAAAACATGCATACCACCTGATATCTGTGGTTGTTTCAGTTTGTACTCACCTGAATTATTTTTTATTTGAACAAATCTGTCTGTCAGGTGTACATGAGGGCAATGGTGGACTACTGCCCCCAGCAGGACTCCTCCATCCCATGTCCAGATGCAGGAATGGCATTCAGCAGAGGTGACCTGCTGGAGGTGGTCAACCAGTCGGATGGACAGTGGTGGCAGGCCAGGAAGCTTCCCTGTGGGAAATCCTTTGCTCGACTGATTCCCTCAGCCAGTATGCTGAGGAGGTGAGGCGTGTGCGTCCTTAGGGCTGCTGATCTCCCATGCTGCCACTAGATGAAGCTGTATATCTAACTTTGTGTGCTCCTGTTCCCGTGTGTTTCAGCAAACTAAACCCAAATACATCAGTTTTTTAATATTATTAAGTAACTCAGGTTTTTAAAAATCAGTCTTCTTACTGCATGACTTAGTATTTTCACTAAGCTTAAGCTTATATAAAATCAGTGCTTTAGCCAATTAAACTTTGACTGATAATTACTTTAATTACTGATTCTGTTAAATGGAGATGATAATGCTGCAGAAATTGATGGTAAGCACAGTATTCAAAAGTATAATAAATAATAAAAAAAACAGTGCACTACACGATTTAAGTGAGGGGTAGGTATAAATGTACAAAAATATTTACTTAATAAAAAATAAATAAATAAATTTATTTAATGAAAATAATTACTTATATATATATATATATATATATATATTTATGAGATCTTGTGAGTTAGCATACATCTATGGGATTCCACGTACATTGTTAATTTAGAAGCATAGCTGTGTTGATGGTATTTCTGCAGTTTTTAGGAGCGAACATGTGGACACTTCAATTTTAGTCATAACTATGAATTTGGTCATATTTTACAACACAAATCTAGTCATACTCACCTACTTTTTGTGTTGAATGTTTTAGATTTCAGTATCTTAAATTTGTAGATTATCAGCAATGGTTTACTTTATGAAGTTGATAATAGTTGTTATATATTTCCTGTTGATTCTTTACCTACAGTACACAAGCTGGTAGTATTCAAGTACTTCCAGCTTAAAGGATGTGCTGTATGGTTACTGCTGTACTTTTACAAGATCAAACTAAATGTGTTTTTACTGTTAATTCTTAAACTTTTGGAAGTTAATAACACTTAAGCATCACTCGTATTGATTATTTTCCACTATTTTTTCTCCAAAGCAAACAGAGGGAGCACTGGTGGTGTCAGCCGTTACAGGTTCATACCTGCATCAGACCCTGTGAGGACTCTTAATCATTATCTCTAACAGTGTCGCATAAATGTCTTACACTGGGTGAAAACATAAGTAATCTGATGAGGGAAACCCCTGCTGCAGTGCATTGTTCTATCAAAGATGTGTGTTGTTGCATCTGGAGCTGAAAACTTCCGATCACTGTCACAGTTCTCTGATCTGAGGGTTTCAGACATGTGTAACTATTGTTATTGTTCATTTGTGGCAGCTAAATGACTGACTGGAAGTTTTTAGCCCCAGCTTCACAGGAACATGCTTTACTACTAACAGTAAATGGGGATTTCTTGAGTTTTGATTCAGTGTTACCTTGTTGTTTTATACCATTTAAAACATTAAGGCAGTGTGTACAGGACATCTGAGGGGCTCTCACACCCTTTCTAAAGTTTTAAAAGTCAATGAGTAAGCAGCATTACATATGCAGTCTTTTGCCAAATCATATGATAGATTTCTTGGTCCAGAGCTCAAAAGGTAGCAGTTTCCCAATAAAAATACAAAAAATAGTAAAATAAGTCATTTTTAAGTATGACAGGCAGGATCAGAGTTTGCTAAATTATGCTGGACAACTCACTAAATGAAAGTTTTGTAGGTCAGGGTTTCAAACTTCACAGCTTATGGTTTGGGATTTCCCCCTCATCTCACGTGAATGCTGCCCTAAAAACACCCTGTCCACATGCTATCATCAAAGATTTTTTTTACTTGGATAGTGCTTTTGAGATGTACATGCTTTCTTCAGTGGGACTAGGCAAGGATACTGGGCTGTAACACCTCGATCTGACTATTACTGGGCAGGTTTGCTACATCCCTCCCACCTGTCTGTATATCTGTGTGCATGATCAATATTGTGAATGTACATCTAAGATAACTCTGTTAAAAGCTGTTTCTTTCCTTCCTGCTGCCAGTGCCCCTGGCTGATAATGGTGGGTTTTTCTACTGATTCAGCACCTATACAGTAGCTGGCAGGTTGTTTGTATCCAAATATTTGCTACGGTTTATTGTGACATGTGATTTTTTCGTCCCTTATCCCATCTTCTTATTTATAAACAGAACATTCCTCACCTCTTCTCCCCCTCCTCTCCGAAGCTGTACAGAAATTTAGAGGATGTGGGGATGGATATTGGGGTAGAAAAGGGGAGATGATGAATGATTGTGATGTTTCCCTGCTTTAACACACTTGGCGTAAATAAATGGGTCATAGCGTGGAACTTAACTACAAGCGGTTAGATCAACCATGTTCAACCATGCCAAACAAGAGAAAGATCTACAACCTGCAGGACCAGAGTTTGACATCACTGATCTAGACCCTGTTTTGTTGCAGTAACCTATCTGCGGTAACCATTAAATCGGCTTGTGAAAACATATTCACTAGATCTTTAGTAGGGTGACAAAATACATGCTTTTTAACCTTGCATTTGTGAGCGTAATCGTTCACATATTTGCTTGTTGTACTCTGTTGTACCTGAGGATTCCACAAGGGGGGCATCAAAAAACTCAATGTGTCTTTAGACATAAGTGCACTTGGAATGTAGCACACTGGAATCTATATTGATCTTTGCTCACACGTAGCTCCGAGTGTCCTCCACCTTCGCCCATCTTTTCTTAAGGACAATTTAAAGATTTGAAAAGAACACCTAAATAATTGTTTGTGAAAACTTCCTGGTTTATATTCCTACTTCTATCTCTTACACAGAAGTCAAAAGTGGCCATGTTTGAAAAAGTTTTTAAACATCATAAGCAAATTACCATCTCGTTACCTCTAGATCACAAAGCAGGATCTTGAACAAAAGAAAATGTGTATTTCCTACAATGATAATAATAAATCAATGAGAAAAATAAACTATAATCCTGGGATGACATAAAATTAGTTAATGATCTCAAGATTTCCTGTGAACCCTTTTATGAAACTCAGTAACACCCTAAAAGGAAGAAAATGTCTGAGATGACGAATGGGGAGGGACATTTAAATATGGTTTATTAAACCACTGGGTTTAAATAAATGATTTTATTTTTTATCCTCGATAAACTCCTGTGATTTGATGTCATGATGATGCTTGGCTGTGTTGCACACAAGCTAAATCTCACTGTCACTTTCCATCTCCTCCAGAAGATGATCCAACAAATGCTGAAGACAAATGCATCCTGACAGGTAAATCAGAGATAAATTTGTGTTTCTATTCTTATGAGCCCAACAATGAAGTAGAAGTAACTTGTTTTTCTCTTTCCCCCAGATCTGGAAAATAAAGAAATAAACTTTGGTAGGTAAGTCAGTTGGTCAGAAATCGCATTAATCAGATTTGTGTCCTGGTTTCCTAACTTTATACTCAGACTCTGTAGAATTTATTGAAATTTTGATTTTGATTTTTTAATGCTTTAAGCTGACATGAAAAGCAGCAGACTTGAAACAGAATGTGCTCCTTGCTCTTAAATGATGTCTGTTCATATTGACCAGATCATTTGTAATTATACATCAACTATCCACTATTGCTGAGCATATCAATCAAAATATTGATAATATTTATACCAAAACTATTATCAATCGATCCAGCTTGACGAGATAAAAGAATGAGATTGTTGGTCTGTTGGAATGAGATTGAATGAGAACCAAATGAAAGTAGATTTTGCTTTTGTTTAGCAAATTTCAATTTTTTTACTTAATTTTCTTCAAACAATTGTGTGAGATTAAAGGGAATAACGGTTATTTTAACACCTTGCTGCTTTCTGAATATATCTTTAAATAGTTTCCAGACAAAAATGCAAAGAATTAAATTTCTCTGTTCTACCATTCAGTTTGTTAATTAAACAATGTTTCATTTGACAAAAATATTCCTAAAGGCAAAATCATTTAATGATTGTGAAATTTCAAACAAGTATTGGTATCAAGTATCTTTGATACTTGCTGTGGATTAACCTAAAATTGAATTTATTCAAAAGTTTGCACTGCCACACAGCCCTACTGTCCGTGTTTGTCCTAAAGGAAAAGCAGTGTTATATAAAATTAAGTCCATATGATGAAGACAGGAATATTGCATTTCAATGTCTTTCTTGCAGATGAGGCCAACTCTGACATCACTGATGGAATCTACCTGGGTAAGAAACATTTAATATCATGATTATGGAATTTAGACATTTTTAAATTTTCCCACACAGATGCCATGAAGAGTGACAGGAGAGGAGTATGCTCCAGAGGTTGTTGAATAAAATATTTTGTTTAAATTGGTGCATTGATGCGATGAGATGAATTGATGACAACGTCCTAATGTGAGACCAAACAAAATTGTTTTTTTTTCATTATTTTTTTAGAACGCATCATTTCAGAGGCAAGTTTTAGTGTGAGCTAAAAATGCCCTCGAGTTTACAGGAATCTAACACCGTTTGAAGCTTGTCTATTCTAAAGGATTTTAGAAAAAAAAACTTAAGCAAAACCTTAAATTAAGAAAAAGATGTAATATCTCTAGTAATGTGTCATGTTTATCCAATGTTTGTACTTTTGAATGAGCATTTAAATGAATGTTTTGTTTAACCTCGTAAGCTGGTTTCCGCCGGAGTTTCCGTCTCTGGAGAAGGACGTCCTACAGGAAGAGGAGACAGTCCTGTACTTCCTGTTCGCCAAACACTAATGCTCTTTCCACTCCCTATGAGGAAGTGGCTCTGTACCAGCGCCCACCACAGGAGAACCACCGCCTCATTATCCTTGTTGGTAAGAAAGAAATATCCTCATTACTAACAACATCCCTGATAGCTTCATTAGGACTCATGACTCAACAGGTTTGCTAAAAGAAGCAAACACATACCCACCAATCATATTAGAGTCAGACATCCACAGAAAGGGAATAAATCAATTTTCTACTTTTGATTGTAAACTAAGACGAGGACTATATTCCAATTATGTGTTCTTATGGCGTTCTTACCTTAGTTGGACTTGTGTGGGCACAAAAATACACTAATGCTCCTATTTATTGTTTCTTATAGGTGCATCTGGTGTGGGAGTAAATGAGCTGAGGAAGAGACTCATCAAATTGAACCCATCAACCTTCCAGGGACCAGTACCTTGTATGCGCCCCCATCACCTGAACAGAATTGTCCTAAGGATGTGCACATTTATTTATGAGCTGTTCTTTGCTCTCCTGTGGGAGCTGTTGGAAGGGTGGAGGTGAAACTAATCACGAAATTTTAGGATGTTTCTCTTTATTTGTTTTCACTGCAGTCCTATGCTTGAGTCCCACTGGTTGTTTTATCTTCCTTTTTGTTTATTTTATGCCATTATTTAGAAACAATGGCCCTGTACACATTACAAAAAGACCATATAAACCTTACTATGACTGATTGGTAGTGACCCATGCTTTTTCCCCTTGGGAAGTACTGCAGTGAGATTATATACACTTAAAGATAAAATAGATAAAATTAAAGTGTTTAAGAAAATTGAGAATTGTACAGAGAAAATGACAAAAAAGTATTCTTGGGTTGGGATAAGCAATAAAAAATTCTATTCTGCTTGAACTCCAAAGGGTTATGAACCAATAAATTAGCTTAAATGGTAACTCCAAGGATGTAGCATTTGTTGGAAAATGTTCATATCATTAGTAAATAATTACACACTTGTTCTGTTGCAATGTTCCTGTAGACACAACCCGTCCAATAAGAGAAGGGGAGCTGACGGGTAGAGAGTACCACTTTGTTACCAAAGAGATGTTTGAGTACATGGTCTGCAATCGCAGGTAGGATTTTCTAATACTTTTGATCATAATATTAACATTCTAACTACTTATGCACATTCTATTTCACCTTATTTAATAACCCTACGTCGGTACGTCTGTACCATTTGTATGCAAGTGTGTATATGCAGTTCTTCTGTGTTCAGGTTTGTGGAGTATGGTGAGAGTAAGGGCCATTTGTATGGAACAAGCATCGATGCCATTGAAGAGGTTCTAAAGCGAGGACGGATGTGCATCGTCGATGTCGAACCACATGTAAATATCTTTCACAATCCATGTGGAATTGGGATGCAGATGGATTGTTTTTATCTTTGTTTTATCTTTTTTCCCATTTAGAGTTCCCATTTAGAGTTAAACAACAAAGTGCCATTTGCTGCACAGATTGTATAGACCAGTGGTTCTTAAACTAGGAGTGCCAAGATCATTTTAATTACTGTACAAAAAAGGAGCCTACCATTAAAGTTAGGGATGTGTCAATGCAAAGAGTTTGATCTTTGTAATTTATATCTTTGCCATATTAAAAATAATATTTAATAATAATAATAAAAAAATTACCCATTCATAACGGGGGTAAACCAGGGGGTTACAAACACCAATATATGTCATCACTCATAAAGTTTGGGAACCACTGGTATAGACATTTAAGAGCAATCTAATCCAAAAATCTTTATCTTAACATTTTCAGAGCATCCTGCTTTTACGGTCGGGGAAACTGAAACCATTTGTGATTTTCATCAAACCTCCAAACCCAGACAGACTGAGGCAAAGTCGGAAAAATGCCAGAATTATCACCAACCAAGCCGTTAACAGACCACTGACGGTAAGACTGTGGATGACACCTCACTTTAAAATGAGCACTTTTACCACAGCCGGGCTGGTCCACACTGATCAAAGCAGGAAGTACTATGTAAGGTGGGCATACACTGCACGATTTTGGACCCATCTTGAGCTGATTTTTCACTTGTACAACTAGTTTTTGGTCTAATTTTTGGCTCAATCGTGTGTTGTGCCACGCGCAGTCTACATGGGGTTATGAGGAGTGATTACCACCTAATGACCAGTTCCCAATCAGAAATTGTGGATCGCATGAATTTCAAACTTGTAGAAATCCTGATCGCCCCCGCCCCTTGTGAAGGTCTCACCCAGTAGGGGCAGGACTGCATACAGTTCCTGTCAAAAGGGTCTGGCATGTCGTGTATGGATGTAAAGTGTAAGCAGTCAAGTCGTATCAGAGCAGCGAACTTCCGAGCTTTGTACAGTGTGAGAACATGAATCGTGTGCAATCAACTGTTAAAGCCACCAATTTATTTGTGCAGTTTTAGGTGGACCTGAGAGACAAGACTAAGAAAATCCTACAGTGTATCCCAGCCAAAGACAACTGTTGCCACTATTCCAATGCATATAGAATCAAATCACGGACTGTAATTCAGAACTAGCATTGAATGGAGTGATGAGCACAGTCTCACTTTTCTTTTCCTGCAGGAGGAAGACTTTGTGGAACTGGAGGAGACTTCCAAGCTAATGGAGGCAAAATACAAACATTTTTTTGACCGCGTTCTGGTGAATGATGACCTACAAGATGCTTGCATTCAGCTCTGCTCCATCATCCAACAGGCACAAAACGAGCCTCAGTGGATTCCCGTCAGCTGGCTTCGAACAGAAGAGTAGCAACGGACTGGAGGCAAGATGGAGATATGCAGAAGTATTTGGATTATACAAGAGAAAGAGTTGAGAAAATATAGAAAGGGGAATTAACGCTAACAGCTTAAAGTGGTACATAAGGAGCTGATACCAGAAGACAGCATGTACAAAATGTTTACTCTTGAGTATTTTTATCCAAAGTCTTACACTGCATGCTTCCAGAGGCAGAGGATTTAACCTAGCTAGTTGATATTGTTGACTAATAACAGGGAAGTTAGTTTAAATCCATCTGAATTAACTCCATTATCAAGGTGGCTGTGTCAATAAACAGTACAATTTGTTTTTACATATACATACCGTTCATCCTCTTTGTTTAGCTTCAGATATTCTGTTGCAGTTTTACAAAAAATATAAGCTCTGAAGATAAATAATTAAATATAATTTATGGCCCCAGGTGCAGGATGAGTCTTCAAGACTTAATCACATGAAGTAAATACTGAATTCTAAAATACCATTATAGAGTCTAAACCTTATTATTTCTTATTGGGTCCTTTTCAGCGAACATCAACATCTAATTCAAAACATTAACTATATTTCACAAAGACTTCCATTTTTAAGCCAAAAATATCAAAAAGAACATATGGAAGTCTTTGTGGTTGCATTACCTCCTCGGTGCAAAGCTGCACAGCAGCAGCTATTTCAGCTATTTAGATCATGTGCTCTCATATGAGTTGTGATAACATCCTGGTTGGTAGCTTAAAGGTGTTTATCATTTCAACGCACCAATAGCCCACTATCTTACACTTATCGACTAATAATACAATGGTGTGTAATTAACAGTAATTCCTGCAAGTAATTTGAAGTTGATAGCTACAAGTTTAATCCCTCTCTGCCACTAGGTGGTGGAATCACACTCATTCAATGTCAGGTTAGAGTATGGCAGACAGTTAGTTAATATCTGCAAACATTTAACTTGTCGTTCAGAAGGGAAAAGACAACCTCAGTTGGCACCAAAACTCAAAAGGTTGACGGAGTTAACCCTTGTCCTATTTTGTTTTTTGGTGTGTTTGAGAAATGTAATGGAAGATGGATATTGTTTCTACACAGAGCTGTAGAAATGGCAACTCCTGAGCTGTTGGCATTGAATCCTTTAGTGCAGATGCTGCCATGTAACTACTGTAGATCTAAATCTTTGTATATTTTGGACCTGTAATTAAGTTATATGAATACTTTTATTTTGCACCCTTCCTGATATTCTGTGGATTTGAAAAATTAATTGTTTTGATAAAAAAGTTGTAGCTACGACCTTTATTAATAACAAAAATTAGATTTTTTTTTTCCTAATTATACTATACAGTATGTTCAGATTTTGCCTGCCATGGATAAGATGAGATGCTTAAATACAGGGCACAGATAAAATCCCACAAGGTTTTATAGTATAAACAATTTTAAACCAAAACTATTTCGTATCTGAATGACAGATAATTTAAATAGAAATAGAGTGATGAATAATTGGGGCTGCACGGTGGTGTAGTGGTTAGCACTGCGGCCTCACAGTGAGAAGGCCACGGGTTCAAGTCCCAAGTTGGTCTGATTCTGGCTGAGGAGGGGTTTGACACTGTGGCCCTCCTGTGTGGAGTTTGCATGTTCTCCCTGTGTATGCATGGGTTCTCACCAGGCACTCTGGCTTCCTCCCACCATCCAAAGACATGCATGTGAGGGTAATTGGGCACTCTAAATTCTCCCTGGGAGTGAGAGTTTGTGAGTGGTTGTCTGTCTCTCCGTGTTGGCCCTGCGACAGCCTGTACCCCGCCTCTCGCCCCTTGACAGCTCCAGCCCCTTGATAGGCTCCAGCACACCCGCGTTCAGAAAATGGATGGATGGAAAATAATTGAAGAAAAACGATTACCCAAATCTGTTTTGTGCACAAGTTGTTACAGTCACTTTCAATGCCTCCATTTTAGATATTATGGATGGTGATGTTGACTGAAGATGTGAGTTGTGCCGAGTTTTGTAGCATTGTACCATTAACATGTAGCCTGTGTTCTGTTGATGCCAAGCAATGGAGTCTGCATCTCTTCCAGATTCACTTGTAAGTTGTTGATTATTTTCTCTTGTTCATGAAGTTTAAATAAATTAAAATCACCTCCTTCACCTCCACCACGACTTGTGTGACTGTCAACCTCCTGCTCTCATCACTACCGGGAAATACAAAAATGAGAGGGATCCTGTGAGTGTGGGGAGGGATGATTGACACCCATCAAATTCTGAGCAGCATGCTAACAAAGCAAACAATATCAGTTAATAGAGGTAGGCTGGCAAAAGCTAGGCCAAGCTGTCAAGCTGGCTAAAAAACGCAGTTTTGGTAACACAGTTTTAAATGAGAATTTCTGCTGTGAAGTTGGCCTTTTAACATAGGAGTGCATGATATTTGCTTCCCTTTCTGGGATTTCCTCACAGGCTTCTCCTACCTATGCTCAACCAAAAAGGCAAATATTTGCACTTAGGTATATATACATATATATATATATATATATTCTGTTGATGGAGCACTGCTTCCCCCTACCCGGCCATCAGTTGATGGACCGGAACCTTTTCAAAGCCATCTGGAAGTCTTTCTAAGTGGCCTCTCCAAACTCCTCACATACCCAATTTTTTCCATTGGCAACGGCCAAAGCTGCACTCCACTTTGCCTGCCGATACCCGTTAGTTGACTCCAGAATCAGGAGGTGGGCCCATGTTTCGTCCTTAGGCTGGGGCTGGGCATCATGGACAGAGGTCAGGTCACCAGGCCCCTGTCCCCCACCCCCAGGCCTAGCTCAAGGATGGGGCCCTGGGGACACGTGTCCAGGCAAGTGAAGTGCAGTCCCAATGTTTTTGCACTTAACGGTTTTGGAGCCACACTTAGTCTGGTTCCTCCCCTAGATACCTATTTGCCATGTGTGACCCTACCAGAGGGCCCCAAAAAACATAGCTGCTAGGATCCTCAGAACACACAAACCCCTCCACCACGATAAGGTGGCGGCTCATGGAGGGGGCTAACAAAGGTGCTGGTGTTGTAGTGGCTTTATTAGTTGTATTTTTTAAGTGCTGTCAGTGGATAAAACTTTTCATCATGATTAATCACATAAGGGTCCTGAGTTGACTCATGATTAATTGCATATTAATCGGCTCATTTTAAAAAATCTTTTTTTTATTTTATCTATGTTTTTTTTTATCAGATTTTCTAAAAAGGGTATACCCTGTTAGTAGGGTTGCCACCTCTCAGCAATCAAAATAAGGGACGCTTACTGCAACTCCTCCGCTCTATTATAACGACTTAAGTGATATCCCCTAAAATCGATATCATATTTAATTCAACATGTTACCTTGATTACATTTAATTAGC
>JBBBVT010000013.1:4431585-4441679 GCA_037177035.1 Craterocephalus eyresii
CGTTCACACCGCATGCCGATCGGAGCCGAGCCGTTTAAAGCCGATTTTAACCCGGGTCGCTTGCCGAGTCGATGGACACGGGTTGACGCGGGTCGCTGAACCCTTTCACATCGGCACCAAAAGCCGATTGTACGCGGGTTTAAACGGGTTTTTTGACCAGTGTGAAAGGGGTAACAGAGAGACGGTGTGTGACGTCATGCTATGTTCCAGACGGAATTACACATCTAGAGCTTCACATTGCGCGTTTTTTATTCTTTCAACCTAGAAATGATGAATTTTCGCTTGTTGCTCCTTTTAAGTAAATGTTTCCTTTGCTTTGCTGGTATTGTGTTTGGCCCCATGCAAATTCTAAAGCTACTTTTCTATATTTTAAAGCGTTTCCCTTCCTGAATGTAAACATTTCATGAATTACTGAAACAGAGAATTAGGCTTCATTAGCATCTGAGCCCATGTTCAGTAAAATTCCTTCACCTGATAATAGAGCTTTTTTATCTTTGTGATGCCATCGCTGTTTGGTTAATGAAAGAATTTGTAAATGACGGCAGATGTGGCGATTTCCTTGAAGGATTTACCGATCAGCCACAAGAGAAAAACCACTAAAGCTAAACTGACTAGCAATAAATCTTATTACAAATGCAATGTTATGTCGAGGAAACTTACATCCTGACATTCACATTGTTGTTACTCTGACCTTTGCCACCTACCTGAACATTTTTGCAGACCAATTTCATCCCACACACGACATTAGTACTCCCTTGCCTCTAGCAGGGTCCCACAGCACTGCTTAGAAACAAAAAAAAAATAAGTTGAGGTGCTCAGACTCCCTAGATATTAACCACTCAATGCCAAAAAATATATGTGTGTATATATATGATAGATAAAGTATATAATAAATAACAAGTATAAAAAATACACAGAAATTTGAGTTCCTGTTTATGCAGAATTAGGGGAACATGGGTTATTTACTTTTCTTTTTCTTTTTAAACCTCAGAAAATATCACTAGAATACTTTGTAGCAACTACCCAGAATCATGTAGATTTTTCTTCTTTCTTTTTATTCCAGGTAAAAGTTGTTTTGATCCTCAGGCTTTGTTTGTTTACTGTAATTTTTTCCTCCAATTTTATTAAGAATATATTTCACACTTTGACTGGTGGAATATTTGCAGTTTTAGCTGCTAGAGTGGAGTGTTGGAGCACACTCCCTCAAAACAATGCCTGCTTGTTTGAGTATTCATGGCTGCTACAAGGACTTGGCTAGTTAAGTTTTCCCCCATCCTGGTTGAGTTTTAGACTTTTCAAAAACAGTGCCCACAGCTATAGTTTCTCACTTTTTGCCAGCGTATCGATTTCCTGATCAAACAAGTCTGTTGATTAAGACTCGACTGAGTAGAAACTTTGAAATAAGCAAGACCTTGTAAGCAGATGCTGGTCAATTCAAAGTTGCTGAGTTTCGAAATTTGGTTTAAAAGCAGCACCAGTGAGAAATCCTCCCCCTTTTCCAGTGTTTAAACTCAGGTGGGGTTGGTTTCAGCATATATCCGAGATAGGAGCGCCTGCTGAGGGAGAGGTCCAATATAAATCAATCTTTCAGATCCATGTTCGCAATTTCATAAAGATCCATCTTAATTAATTTGTGTGGTGTAAAAAGATGTAATCTAGAACCGTCTCTATCAGAGTGAAAAGCCAGCAGAATGAGTGTGTGTGTGAGAACTTGTACTGAACATAATCCTTATTAACACTGCTGCTTTCTGTGTATCTCATTTCCTGTCCTTTCTCTTGTTTTATTTCCATCTTTTTCATGTGATCATAATGTCATTCTCTCTGGAGCACAGCTGCAGCCCCTCACACTGGCCCAAGAGCTCTCTGTGTATGACAGAAAGGGGGCATGTCTTTGTGTTATAGAGGCTGCTTTCAACTTCTCATGTATGTGTTTTCATTCCAGTGAATGCAGTTAGGTACACATGAGTGAGAAAAGCTTCGGTTGGAGCATTAAGGTCAGAGAAAAAACCTGTTTACGTTTGCAGTTTTTCTAGAAAACGAGAAGCCAGGGCGTGCTAAGCCCCACAAAGGAGGGAAAACAATCCTAAAAGTTAAAATTTGCTTTCAAATGGAGAGCCTCATTTTTGTCAGAACTGGGTAATAACTTATATTTGGGAAGCTGCCCAGGTTTGACACAAGTCAGTGAGCTCGCTTACATGACCATTAAATCTGGGAGTAATCAGATTACAAATCATTTCTTTCGTATGTGCGTACATTTGTTTAACATGACCATATGCCCTGTTTCCACTGAGGGTATGGCACGGGTTGTCGGGCCGTGGGCAGTGTTTCAACAAAATGCCCAGTATGGCGTCATACTCGGGTGACAGCAGCACACACAAATCCAAAATATCATCAGATACGTCTCTATTTGTTTTAATTCCTCGCCGCTCCCTCCAGCTAATTTTAAATGACTTCATCACCAACTGTTGGAGGAAACTTTGGAAAATTTTCCGAAGCACCCACAACTGACGGGGATCCAAAAATGATACGGTTTGTCCGGGTTTATTGGACGCTTAAACTGTACCGACCCGTACCATACTGTACCGCTCAGTGGAAATGGGGCATTAGCGTTAGCTGCTAACATGGGAACCAATAAGCTGCTAAAAATGCCTAAATGTAATTGTTTACTTCACTTAAACCTCAACTTTCCTGCATGCTACTCGGTTCTTCTTTTGCATTCTGTTCTCAGTGTGACGGCATCACTTCCGTCTCTTTAATGGAAAAAAAGATGGAGGTGATGCAGTTTTTTATGCAGATACAAAAACACAAAATCAGATAAAAGGGTCCTCATGCACAAAGACATCAGGTTATTGGGGAGGTATCCAGATCAAGCCATCCAATTTTATTTTAATGAACTGGAAGTATGTAATAAAAGAGATCAGATCACATTTTCTACATGGGCGCTATAATGGTCTGATCCCTGGTGTGCATGTGAATGGGTTAAATGTAATGGAATCATTTCTGTGTAACATGGTCATCAACATGTTTCATTGCTGCAGGTTTCTACATAGAAGCTCACCCTCTGACCAAAGCGCAGCTCCTTCTGCTAATGCCATACTGTTGTTTTCCTATAGTGTCGTTTTTATGAAGACAAACGTGATTGTTGATGTATTTCATGTGTTTGATTTGATGTGCAAATGAAAACAAAACTGCATGTTGCTCTTGCAGATATCTCAGTTATGCCTGCTGGTTTATTTAAAAGATCTGGCAACAGTTAAACTCAAGGATGAACTGACTAGATTTGTGTGATGAAATGTCAAAAGTAAAGGTCTCCTAAAACAGAGGGAGTATTTCACACAGGCATCTATTGAAGTTGAACAGTTTTAGTCCTCAAAGGTCAACTTGTCTTTTACTTTTGAGTCTTGTGTGAAAACACATGGATTAGTATTGTTTGATGTTTTCTGCTGCTGGGCTGATGACACCATGTTTTATTTTTTGTAGGAGTTAGAATTAATGATTTTTAAATTAAATATCAACAGAACATCCATTTGGCAAAGTTCCTTTCCTTTCCTTTCCTTTTCCTTTTCCTTTTCCCTTTCCTGGGTTTCTGGGCCAGATTACATATTGAAGTTCAGATGGCTGTAGCACAAATCAGTAGCTGCTAAGTTTTAAATAAGCTGTTAGTGCCAGCCATTTAATTAATATTGATCAGCATGAAAGCCAGGAGAAAATATACTAAATAAATGATTTTTTACATCTCAAACAGCTTTCTTAAAGGTCACAAAATGGCCAACCAGTGAAAACATAATTCTCTGCTTTAAAGGCTTAAACATCCCTTCTCCAGTCATACTAATTGCTTGTAATGCACACTTCATCATACTACCTTACTTATTTAAATGCCTTTTCTTAGAGCTAGACCTGCTGTTAAAAGAAGTTGCTATTGGAAAGAATCATAATTCATACATGTGTTCACAGACTAGGACCTAGAAGCTATGTGTAAAGCGCCCATGCTTGAATATTCTTGCCTTCTTTTGCAACACCATCCATTTTTAAAGGTTTGTTTTCTAACATGGCTGGAAGCCTGTGCTCAAGAAAAATCTTCTTTATTGATTAAACACTTTTCAAGCAAATACCTTCCAAGCCTTACCTGCTTAGCAGATCTGTCTGAATAAGTAGAAAAATAAAATTTAACTTAACTAGTCGCGGAGGGAAACAAGTATAAAGTGGGATTGTGGTGAAAAGACTGTTGGAGAAAGTGACAGTAATACTGAGCTCTGAGATTTATACCACAAAGCTAAAAAGGAGGGTTTTGTTTTTATTATAAAGTGTAGGTTTTAAAATGTATTTATTAACCAGCGTGATGCATTGTTTTTCATAGAGGTAGAGAACATTAAAAGAACATCTGACATCCTACTCCTCACACAGGCCTCGGGGGGGCTTCAGAAAGCCCCCCTAACCTTGCTGAGGAGTGTAATAGTGGTGCAATGTTTTCAGCTCACTTTTAAAACAAAAAAAGCAGGACAAGATTTTTCAATGCTAACAGATCTGCTTTTTAAACAGTAACTTTGGCTGCTGCTTTGATGATGTTATGATTATTAGTTTTATTATTACCAACTTCAGCTTTGTTGGCTGGTTAGTTTGTTTGAAGACACTTTTTTTTTAGTATTTGGAGTTTGTTGTAATCATTGTTTTACAGATTTTTTAATAACATGTTTCTGTTGAAAAGCTTCAACCCGTTATTTGTTATTTAGCATCATATATATATTATCCCGTCTCTACATTTTAGCCGTCTCTAGATTTTCTAGCCAGACCAAAGGCCACCTCTGTAGCCACTCTGCCTCCACTCACCCTTGTAGGAATAGTTCAAATGTGAATGCAACTAACTGTATTAATAAATAACATGTAAATGCAAAAGCAAAATAAAAAATTACATTTTTTTCTACCCATGAAATGATTTTCTAGAGTTAAATAAAGCAGTTGCAGAAATAAAAGTCTACGATCTTAACCCTTTGATGCATAGCGTCCTCTATAGTGGACACCTAGTAAAAGGCTGCTTTCTAGTAAATGCAGGGGTGTGAATTGGACACCAGTGGATCATCCCAACACACTGCCACAAACTCTAGAACAAATAAATATATTATGAAGTCTTAAATAAATCCAGACATTGTAATTAGCAAGTTTGCCTCAGTGATAAACAGGACAATAAATTTACACAACTATATATTTCTATCAAAACATATTATCTTATAGATATTTGTATAGACTAGATAGAAATAAACTAAAGTAAAAGTCTGATATTAGAAATAAAGTATTAAAAATGCTCTTTATTAATAACTTGTGCATCAGATAGATGGCAAGGAGTCTTGTTTTGAGATGAAAGATGGCAGTGAAAAACAGTTTAATCGTAGAAAAGCAAGAAAAGCATGAAGTAATCTACTGCTCTATATTTTTCTCCCCGACCAAAACACTCAACTCCCAGATGCAGACGACAATCAAAGCCAACCATCATCACACTGTATCATTTTGTAGCGGTGCAATCTTCTTCTGCTCTTTTCTCTTTTAGATGGTAGAACAAGGTGGTTGGTAGAATAATACCATCACATTCAGTTGAAATAAAATGGAACTGGGCTGTAGAAAACACTTTGTTCACACTATTACCAGACTTAACGAGATTACCAATGTAATAATTCTCATCTTACATGCATATTTAGCTTAGATCATGATCAGGAAAATGTATGGTTTGTTTTTGGACATTTTCTGGTCATCCTGCTGTAATAAGATGTGTAATAACACCTGTATTGGCTTATTGATGCTTCAAGAAGGACAAATGACTGATGTTTATTTGGAGAGAAAGTTTACAGATTAATTGTCGTCACTCTGTTACTGCTGTTTTATCCGGCTCGCTGAATCATAACAGCTTCAGGTGCGCCATGATGTGAAACATTGGCCATACAGAAAAAGTCAAAGGTTACCATTTCAGCCCAATAATGGCACAGAGTCCGTATGAAGCCAGGACGGTAGACCCATCGGTGAAACCCACAGGCTTGAAGAGTTAATTAAAATAAAAAACCTAATTTGTTGTAATAGAAAACTAGTGACAGTAGAAACACTGACATGCAGTCATGCTTGTTAACATGACTTTGTGTGACAGATGTAGAAACGTCGGGCATCATTTGGTCTTTGAAGCTGCCCTGTGATCATACAGAGAGGCTTGGAACGGAGGAGATCTCTCTAGATTTCAGAAAGTAATTGCAGATTTTGAAAGGCGTAACGGAGCAAAGCAAAATGTAATGAATCACTGCTCCCAGTGAAATTACTTTTCAAGAAGAGGCATGGCTGCTGTAGAAGAAGGAAACTGCATGGGCAGCAGTTTGATGTTTGTCAAAAATGGCTGCTTTTACACATTTTCCTAACCCGAGTGAAGTTTGTGTAACAATAACTTAAAGGCAAATCCTGATTTCCATGAATCTTAATAATTCAATTTGGTCCCTGCAGTTCAGGAGATTGAATTTGTGCCCTAAAGAAACGAGTGAAGGGAGGAGGTAGATGGCAATGAAGGATTGATGCAATGCAGTTGAAAGAAGAAGTAAGCAAGATCAAGCCATGTTATTCTTGGAGCTGGCTTTGTGTTTGCGTGTGTGTGTTTTTTGGTTTGTATCTCAGAGAGAGCGTATGAAACATCAGTCGTGCCCACTGGGAAAGTGCCTTTCCCTGTCTCCCATTTATCATCTCTCTGGAGTGCGGCGGTTTTGACAAGACCCCTTTTTGAAAGTGGGAGGAAAGAAAGCGAGCTACACTTGGTTGGATGGGTTTGCACGAGTGCTGCACAGTAGCTTCTAGTGACATGAGAGCAGTGCGAGAAATGAAGCAAAATCCGAAGTGGAACAGTAGAGAAAGGAGTAGAGGGCTGGGAGTCTTCAGGGACGATGTGACCACGGTTTGCTGCAAATGTTTTCACCAAAATCACGTTCCTGACAAAAACCGGAGCTGCAGCTCTGCCCCACAATTCTCTGTTAAAGCTACTGGATCAAAGTCGGACCCTTTACACGCAGGGAAAACCGAGTCCTCCTGTTTCAAGGCTTGAATTTATTTATTTAATTATTTTTTCTGTTAGCCATTTTGAGGCAGTGCAGTATAAATAACTGCAGAAATACAAGGAAAATCTCTCAATTTTTAGCTGCTGAGGCATCTAAAAAATGTTAAATTGCTTTGTGATCTGAATGAATAAGATGTTGGAGAAAATATGTTTGTTTTCTGCGCAACATCTTCGATAGAGATGCTTCCCAACTATGATCACCTGAAGACCTTGCTTCATAATAACTGGATCATTAAGACTGTAACAAGCAGGTTCATCGATTTTTGTCCGATAACCACCTGTCTGTGGATGGATTACTCTGCTGGCCATGATCTAGGTCATAAGAGCTCCATGTCCAACGGCTGCAGCTGTAGGACTGAGACCTTTTCCTGGGTTTAAGGGACCTAGATAGGCTTTACTGGGCCAGATGTTTAAAGATGTGGATGCCTTTTCCTACATATGAGCAGGTGTTTGAGAAGAATCTGGGATGAGAGCCTGAGGCCACCAGAGAAGACGCATATACTTTTTAGAAAGAACTATATTGTGTACATCAGTCACATTGGGGTAAAAATGTTCCGTCTTTGTGTTTTTTGCTTTCATTTTTAGCTTTCATTTATGAGTAGCGAGGAGGAAATAAGGTGTGTGATTGTAATTAAAGCTCAAGCATGCAAAGGGAAAGGTGCATACTTTATAAATGTGGTGAAAACGTTGCCTATGTGTTGTGTCGACAGTTTTAGCCAGAAAACTGCACACCGGTTTACATGTGAGGCATCCAGAGCTCTCGGCTTGAAACCATGATGGTGTGGCATCTGAACAAACATGGTCAGCAACATGCATGCCTAAATAAGCAGTTATACAGCACAGGGATGTGATCAGTGAGCTTCAAGATATTCCATGTCAACATCTCGTCATAAAATCTCAGTGCTGTTCAGGAATTGGATGAAAAAAGACAAGAATATTTCTTCCTCTTTTGACAACTGAAAATACTGAATCTGTAGTTTTCGACCTTCAGCTCGGCTCGTCTTTGCTCCGCAGCTTGATCCGACTTTCTCTCTTTCTCTAAGATGCACATCTGTTGGAATCACATGTATGTTCAGAGTAACTGTAGCTGGAATCTGATGTGGCTGCACCCAGTGAAATACAGAGATACAATATATTATTTACTTTAGTACTGGAGCAATTGAGCCTCATATTGATGTGGAGGTTTAGCATGTGTCAAAATCAATGAACACACTCCGTGTGAATTTGCTTATTTACTAAATTTGATGAAAAACATTTTTCTTTTTTTTTCTTGGCTGTTTGTTTAAAAATGTTTTTAATAGTTTTATGTGTCATCATCCATGTACAGTTTCATCAAAGGCCATGAGGGACATGACAAAATGTAGTTTTTTATAAAAAGAATAGAAAGTATAAAAAGTGCTTTTGGCTGGGGGACATATCTTGCAAAATCCACTTTTGTAAGCCCTTTAATACCTGTTTTTTTCATATATCATATTCTTTTTGGGTCATATTTTTCAGTCTGTTTAGTTTTCTCCATTCTCTATTACGTTTTTCCTATCTATTATGTCACTGTATTTGCTGCGGTTCCACTAAATATGGTCATGTTATTTTTGTTCTCTGATGATCGTTAGCGGCTAAGAGGCTAAGGGGGCGGAGACGAACCGAGAAAAAACGCTCTGTAACCAGGAAGAGTGAAATGTCTGTTCAGATTTAAAGAGACCGCATCAAATCGAGCTGCTGTCATTGGCTGTAAAGAAACGCCTCAGAACAGGGGTTAGGAAGGGTTGTGTGGAGCTATACAAACAACAATTTCAGACCAAAGGATTGCAGTTTTACTTTATATAAACCATAAATGAATGATTACACGTGAAAAGCGTCAAGATGCTCTTGCCGCTGGACGCTCATAAATCAGAAGCTTGACATTCTGGATCAAAAACTGTCTTGACGATCCAAACATTCTTGATGCGAGTCAGTAGGACCCCGATGTTTTACTTTTTTTTGTCTCTCTACAATGGCGAATGTAATGCTTGGCTTTATTTATTTGCTCCACATGGTCCTTTTTGTTCCTGTCACGGTCATAAATAACAGGGTGGGCACAGACGGCCACGATTAGTTTGTCCTCCATTTCTGTCTTTTGTTAAATGATAACAGCTTCCTCCTGTTACTTTGTAGCATATTTGCTACGCGCCGCTCCTGAAGCTCAAAACGTGCAGCTCGACTGCTCGCCATGCCTTGTTACATAGACTTTACACTAAACCTGATGCTCTCGCCGCTTTGGGTATGAACGCAGCATAATAGATAAAATACAGCTGAAAATGTCAGAGTAGGGCTGGGCGATATAGTCTCAAATCAATATGATATATTTTGCAGTTCATCTCGATAACGATAAAAGGACGATAACAGCACTGTGGTGCACAATCTCAATTTGCCACCAATGTAATGTCTGACCGATGTACGTCTCCACAGTGACACGCTGTTCTATACATGCTGGGAATCAGAGTTTTTGTAAAATATTTTCTATGAATTAATTCATACTTGGACCAATAAGCATTGACTGGGCAGCCCTGTGGCATTTTCATTTTCTTTAAAATATCAAATTTATCGATATGGGTAAAAATGATGTCTGTTATTGATGTAAATATCTGTACCGATAAATTTTCAGTGTATCGCCCACCCCTAGGTCAGAGGGACTTTAACTGTACCAATTTCATGGAACGACTCACAAATCAACAAATCCAGATAAAGAAATAAACCCTGTTAAAAAAGAATAGTTGTAATGAAATAAGATGGAAGTATCCCTAAAATGTGACAGTCTAAAGGACGGTGTGGGTGGATAAGAGTGAAATGATGTGCAAACCCTTGTGAAAAAAATGAAATCATATTAAATGAAATGAAGTAGCAGTGAATGAAATCAGCAGTTCCAAGCTTCTGAGTGTGTTCTGGCTCTGAGCTTCTGGAGGGTTCGACATTAACGGTTGCCCGATTGCCCGGGGCAAGTAAAAATCTCTGCCGGGCAAGTAGAACCTTCGCCCGCATGCCC
>JBBBVT010000013.1:4483462-4494574 GCA_037177035.1 Craterocephalus eyresii
TGATCGGTTTTTTTAAACTCTCTGATCGGTGATCGGTGATCGGCCCCTAAAATCCTGATCGTGTAAAGCCTAATAATAATAATGATGGATTTTGTTTATAGAGTGCTCTTACAGAAGCTCAAAGACAAAGCAACACTATTAAAACAACGGCACTACAAGATATTTTCAATGCAACACAATAAGAGGAAAAAAATAGAGGGGGCAATAAAACATTTCAAATATTAAAAGCGGATCTAAAAAGGCGGGTCTTTAGGAGCGATTTTTAAAGAATTCAAGTCAGTGACAAAATGATGTCTAATGCTCCCTGAGCCACTCTTTCACAATCTGAGCCCCATGAATCATGGTCTTGTCATCTTGGAATATGTCTGTGCCATCAGGGAAGATGGAATAACCTGCCTGTTCCCTATAATCAGCTAACCTAAAACCTAGATCTAAGTTCAGCATAATGTTGATGAAATTAGATCATAGACTGCCCCAACTGGCTTGTACAGTCAGCAGTTCTTACCCCGATGCTCCCATCACTCTGGAACAGGGTCAGTCTGTGCTCAACAGACCACATGACCTTCTTCCATCGCTCCAGAGTCCAATCTTAATGCTCCTCAACTACCTGAAGCATTTTTCCCTCCGATTGGCGTTAAAGTGATTGCTGATCAACATCACTGTCTTTCCAGTTTTAAATCATATCTCGGATAGTTCCTCACCTACTTTTACTCTCATCTCTGTACCAGTTGGGGTTGAATAACTTGTTGCCATCTGAAACATAATAATCCATGAAGTATTTATCCAAAGGGGGGCTCTCACCTCTTTGCTTAATTAAATCCATGTGGTGACTTATTCGTTTTGGACGGACGGTATAAATTCTCATGCAGACATTGTTTACATCTCTAGGTACAAGCTGTGTTGGCAGAGAAAGCTGACAGCTGAGCTGACACGCTGGATGTAACAATGCTGCTTCCAGAATGATAAACTGTCTTCATGACCACGTTTTCGCCTGCAAAGTTGTATCAACTGTTTTCTCCAATGCGTCTGATTACAGAGTGGGAAAAATACAAAGTACATTTTTTTAAATCTCTGTTAGATTCCTGCAGTTAAGAGTAGCGGTGTTAGCATTTGCGTCTGGATGATACATTTATAAACATGAAATTAAAATCAGCAGCAGTGTATCTGTAGAAAATGGCATCCTAGTTAGTCTGAGCAATACCTAGGTCTCATTATTGTATTTCACAAAAGGAAAGGTGAGAAAACTGGAGAGTATTCCCACCTTAATCATGTTTCAGGAGTTTCTGATTACTTTTTTTTTTTAGTTTGGGATGCAACAGTGAAATATTACAGAGGAATGTGTAGAGGGAATCAGAAAATATGAAAACCCTCCACATGCACACCAGCACAATCCACAGCGTCTTCCGCCCTCATTTTATTCACACCCAAAAACAGATGAATAAATGCATACACCGAATAAAAAGGCGACCATCTCTGAACCAAATCCCTCATGTCTCTATCATTTCCCGCTTGGAGAGAACTTCCAGTTTACAGGACAGAAAGATTGAAGCCTGAATAACAGCCTCATGTTTTGAGCCCTGGAGCTAGGCTCTAATGAAACTGGTTCATTGGCCAACATGGAGGCTGTGAGTGTAAACTGAGTTGAGAAGAGGTGGATAGAAGGTGGGAATTTAGTTCAAGGACAGAGAAGATGAGTGTGTGTTGAGAGTTTTCGTAGGATGGGCGCACAAGGCTGGTGGCAATAATACCCCGAATAGATGAGCCTCATTCTGGCCAATTTGTTTCGGATAAGCAGAGTCTGGCAACCCTAAACCTGCCTCTTAGAAGCGCCAATTCAGCTTCCCCTGAATCGATGTTTTATGAAAAGCTGTAGAGCTCTGAGATTCTGGAAAAGCAGCTGCAACAGACAGAGACAGAAAAAAAAACACTCATGGAGAGATAAGAAGACCAGGTAAAGGCAGGCACGAGGCAGATAAACAGGAAAAGAGGATTTTTGTCAGGGCTGAGGGGTTCACCAGTATGAACCGATGACTGGAAAATACACTCACAGAAGGGCAGAGGAGTATTTGTACACCAGGGTTTGGATGGAGCTATCAGGGGAAGATTAGGAATAACACAGTCAGACAGTGATGAATGAGAACAAACAGATGGCTGTGGAGATGAAGGGGGGGCTGATGGAAAGATGGAGGGGAGTGATGGAGCGAGGAGTCTTCAGGTGTGACCAAGGTTACTTGCATATTTGCGAGTTGGCAGAATTTCTCAAGGTTATTAAAATGTGGCTCCTGTTAGTCAGTGGGGGTGTGCGAAATGAACAAATTTTCATTAATTTTTTCCTTAATCCCAATAAACAATATATATCTCCATATTAAGTTTTTTGCTCAAGTAAGCAATGAGATTCACAGCCTTGAGTGCTAAATGCACTTTTATTAAAGAACACAAGCACATGCTCATTAAAATAGACTGAAATTAAATTAGACGTGTATTTAAATAATAGGAAATACTTTTCAATGACCATAACAAAGATACAGCTTTTCAAAATGCTAAAAAATAGATATTTTTCACTCAAAACAAGCTGACATGATATAAAGGATATTCCCTTATTCTATATCTTGTGTGACAAAGTCTTGATATATTTGCAAATCTCGATATATTGCTGAGCTCTAACAAAGAAATGACATGGTCCACTCTAATCGTAGCAGAGAGCAGGCTTGTTCTGGCACCACATGGGCCTCGTCTGAATGCTCAGTAGCACCGTTGCTCATTAAGAAGAGCAACACTGATGGATGCTTTCATGTTGGTCTCCATAAGTCCCCAATATCCCCTGAAAAAGTTTGTTGCTTATTGTTTTTTTGTTTTTTTAAAAGAGTTGGTATAAAGGTATGAATTTCCGTTTGATGGTGTCATGGTCGCTAAGTTGGTAACGGTATCTGCAGCAGTAGTGGAAGGTCTACTTTGCTATTTATCATGAGAGTAGGGCATTTCAGTGGAATCGCACATTGGTGATTCCTTCATCTCTAACAATGTAACAATGCTGTGTATTCTGCTTTGCATGGTTGTCACCAGAACTTTTGGGTGGATGTTTGCATTAGTGTGATGCGTTTACGCTGCTTTTAAATGGAGCCGTTTTGATCCAAATGAACGTCCAAAATAAAAATGTGTCATGTGAATGCCAGTCAGCCTCGATCAGAAAGAATTTCAGCCCAATTAAGAAAAGTGAGAAAACCTTCTCATGTATCGGATCTCGGGGAGGTTGGGTGACCTGAAAAACAGCAGCCAAGCAGAACTAGACTGTGATAGAGCCAACTTTTTGTTTCGAACTGAAATATTGAAGGATTATCAAGCTTCACAACGGCCAAAAGGCTTCAAACAACAAGTATATGATTCAATATTCTTTGTATTATTTTTTTCTTCCAAGTTATTGCAGACTGCACATGGCAGGAGTATTACAACGTATTAAATGTTTCCATCATGTAAACAATCAGACCACTTTATCTAAGGTCCATTTAAAGATGTCAGCATGTTTTCTGATCACACTTATATTAGCTGGATGGATCGGATTTTTGTCCACGTAAACGTAGCGTTTATCTAAATAACTTGTCTTGTGTTAGATGTCTTCTGACAACGGTATGATAAAAAGGACTGTTTGCATACGAGCGGTCGGTGAACCAGAACATGTAGTCATCCATTCATAGTTCAGACATACCTTTTGTTTTTTTTTCAGGTTAACTCTCTTGTTTCATGTTAAAAAAACTAACCACAAAATTCAACAATAATAGTAATCTCCTTTTGCATTCAGAACTTTCATATTTTTTTCCCTCATTTTTTTTGTGAGTGGAGTTTAATGTGTTCATGGTCTGATTGTGACCACGTAGATGTGTGTGACAGAAATGTGTTGCTGGCAATAAATGGAATTCCAAAGCATTTTTCTTTCATCAAAAAAAAAGTGGCAGAAAATGTGTGAAACACGCAAGCAGATGAGACAAGAAACCAGGATGGATTGTGTAACATCAAGATCTGCTGCAGGAATCAGAAAAAAAAAAGTTTTTCTCTGTTTGTGCTTGTAGTTTAAAAAATGCGTTGCAGCTTCGAGAGCCCTCTGCCAAATGGTGAAATACTCAACCACTTTATCACAGTTACATTTGTCAATTGAGAAGTTTAAATAAATGTTAGGAAAAAATTTTGTTTGGGAAAAAAAAAGCCCAGCTTTTCACAAAAATACCAGAAAATCAAGTATTTTATGTCCCAACAAGCACAAAAAAAAACTCTGCAAAATTCTGGAGGGACTGGAAAAGATTATTTATTCGATGATATAACATTTCCCCTTTGACTCAAACCTCAGGGACAAAATCTGCTAGTTCAATGTAGGTGGAATAAAAAGTCCAACATTTCCAAGGATATTGCACAATCATGTTGCTATGGTAGCCCAGTCAGGACATTTACATTTAATCCTTTAAATGCTTTTATCCAGTGGATCTCTTTTCATGGACACAGTGAGCGTTGCCACTTTACATGGCAACACTTTTCTTTGGTTTAATCATTTTTGACAGGCGTCAGTGATGTCCCCGTGTGATCTGCAGCTCCAGCGTACCTGCAGGTGTGAGTGACAGACGGGAAAGAGATGGGGGGTTGCAGGAGGGGCTCGGATCCACCAGCAGTCGGGCCAATCTGCTCAGACCCGGCAGACGGCCAGGGCATCTCGCTATAAGCTACGCCTTCCTGACCGCAGCGTATTTTTAGAGCGATTTAGAGGTTTCTGTCCATGATGACAATGAGAGCGTAGCGTCTCCTTTTTGAATGGAGTCCCAGATAAGGAGGGACGGTGGGCAGAATAAGGAGTTCACGCTCCAGCTGATGGAAATGAGGAAGGATTTAAAGGGCAATGCTGCGATATAAAGTGCACTGATCTGGATCTGATGAGATCTTAGGAACTTTAGGGAATTTTTCTCTCCTGTAACTCCTATATCTTATCAAAGCTCATTAGAAATGAAGACAATATAATCTGTCGGGACATTAAAATACTGTTTATTTTCTGTAGATAGAGCATGTTCTCTGAATATCATGATGCACATTTTTACCTCTGTGGAATGGTCTCTGATGGATTTGCATCCAATTCCAGTTTTAGTTCTGCATATTTACATCCCTCTGAGGAGTTTTTCCACTCTATGACTGAACAAATCAAGCTCATTTTGCTCATATTCTCATATTTGTCTCGTGCAGGTAATTCTCAATTGGGGGCGTCCATCGTGGATGCTTTAGACACGCTGTACATCATGGGTCTGCATGAGGAGTTCAAGGACGGCCAGGAGTGGATCGAACAGAATCTGGACTTCAGTGTGGTGCGTACCAGCCTTCCTCTTTCTTTTAAAAAAAAAAAAAAAAAGTGAAGTATGTAGGAGAAAACTTGGATGTCTTTTTCATTCGGATGTGTTGTATTTAAGTGCAGCTCAAAATTTAGCAAGCTGCACAAAACAAGAAAATTAGCTCTTGAATAGTATCTTATTTAAAATCTGAAGAAGAGCTGTGGGGCTGCATTTCAGGTTATTGCAACATAAATAAAACATGGGAGCATAATCCATCTTTTCTAATTCAAATAAATCCCTTGATCATATTCATTCTCGCTGGATGTCTTTCCAAATTGAGTTCAACAGGTTCTTATTTTTCTGACATCTTGTCATTCTCCATTTTCCATTTGATAATATACACGTTTCTCCGAGAGGCATTCAGACCAAATAAGACTGTTTTCATCAGTCAAATACAAAAAAAAACGGCGGAACCGTTTGTATGAATCCCCCATAAACAAAGTGGAGTAAAACATAACATATTCAATTTGGATGTTAGGTAATTTCCTCACCTGCATCCATATTAACTGTCTGGTAGTTGGCTTGTTCTCCCTGCTAATGACAGTGAGTGTGTGCAGTTGTCGGTGTTGTTTTTTTTACGTTCCATTGGCTCTGTGATGGACTGGTGACCCGTCCACGTGTGACCCTGCCTTTAACCTGATAGCTTGAAGCCCCCCTGCAGCCCTGAATTGGATAAAATGGATGATTTTCTCCTGCTTGCTGGTTTCTGTGCTCCCTCGGTTTGAAAAGCCGCTTCCATCAAATGATGCTGAAAGACTTTTAATGACGGAAAAATAGACATTTTTCAGCTTTCAGCAATAAAAACAATAATTCCTCCATTTGAACTGTTTCGGTTCAGCTTGATCCTGTTCTGCTTGTTTTAACGCCCATCGTCCCTCATCTTGCTTTCTGTCCTTTTCAGTCCATTTTCAACCCTCTCTCCTCTTTCACATCAGCTCTGTCTTTACTTCTTTTTCCCATTACCGGCTTTCTTTGTCTCATTTTCACCTGTCAGTCCCCTCCTCCGTTCCTTTCATCACTTTATTTTATCCAGCTGCACTTTGTTATTCAGCTGCTTTTCCACCCTGATTCTTCATCAAACTTTGCTTATTTTAGTAGATCTTTCACTTTTTTCTGTTTTTATCCTTATTTCTCTTTTATGACACCTTTTTATTGTCTCTGTGCTTTATTGACTTCAGTGTTTTATAACATTTAACACAAATTACCTCCCAAAATCCAGCATCTATGCTATGCTTGTCTCTTCTTTTTATCCTCTGTCCATTCCCCTTGTCAGTTTTTCCTTTATCTTTTCTCCCTCTCCTCCATACCCGTGGTTCTGTCCTCTTGTTTATTTTCTACCATAATCCCCTTTCTTTGGACCCCCCGCCTCTTACTTTCTTGCATCTTTCTTTCTCTCCTGCTGTTCTGCTTTGTCTGCTCTTCCCTCAGTTCCTTCACATCTTACTCAGACCTAACGAGGCTTCTTGCCATTCTTCAGTTCACCTGCCATACATCTCCCTCCCTTTGTTCTTCCTCATAATGTCCTCCCTCCTTTCCTTTCCATTCCTCAGATTGCTCTTCAAGCCTTTCCATCCACTTTTCATCATGCCGTCTCTTTGCTCTTCCTCCCATTCCCCGTCCATACTCTCTGCCGGCACCGACGTCTGCTTTCCAGGCTTGTTAGTTTCCCCGCTGAGGCGATCACAGGGGCAGCTAGCAGGTAGGCAGAGGGGCGCTAACAATCTGACACTTGGAGGGTTAATTAACCTCAGGATCACTGTGGTTGAGTGGAGGGAGTAAATGGACATGGAGAAGCTAAGATTGGGTTGAGGATGAAGAAGGAATTGGGTGTAGAGAAATGGAGCTTTAAGAGCAGAAGAAATGTGAGGAGGGGGACACATGGGGATGGAGCCAGATGAAGGAATAGAGAAGCCATAGAAACCGTTTGGTTGGATGGACAGAACAATACATGGAAGGTTACAGGAGGGGAAGTTAAGTTAAGGAAAATTTACATTTTAAAATGTTTTTGATTCTTAAGTGTGGTTAAACCTTTTTGTTTCTAGTTTTATAATTCATGATGGAGCTATGTTTACAGATAGAGAAAAGTAAAATGACAACAGGCCGGTCGTGTTTTTCTCATGATTGATATCAGCAACATCTGACTCGAGCTTCTTCCGGCTTTTCCAGTTTTACCCGAGGATGTCGGTGCTGATCTTAGATTCATTTTTTCATGGCACTCGTGCATGTTTGCAGCAAACGCGGTGAAGAAAATTCCTCAACTTTGACTAAAGCAGAGCTGTATGAACTGAAAATAAAATCTCACTTTTTTTTTTCAAACTAAATCTAATTTCTGATATGATCTCTTTTTTTTCTTTCTATCTTTCGTCATATCTATATCTTTTTTTGTTTTATGTGTTAAAAACAAAGAAAGGGGTAATTTTCTGTGATCTTTTCCCACCAGGGTTCCTTTCTCATCAGGATACACTGAATTTACAATAAACAGGCCTAACAGTTCTGATAGATGTACAGATATATCACCGTTCTGCTTCTGGATCCATTCAGGAGTCTTGAAGCCTCAAACCGGCCCACATTTACACCAGCACTTTACACCAGGACTTTAGTCCGAGTAATTAAACATAAACATGTTGGAGATTTTGTCCAGAAAGCTCATGGATCCGTCTTCCATTATAACTTCTGCTTTCCCAAAATAAATGATATATTCAAACGACTGAGAGACTTTCTCCTGCTCTGCAGCAGGTCTCCTGGGGTTTTGGAGTAAACCAGTTGTTCTGCATCTTTGGTTTAAGCGGCTCTTAAATTAACTCTGTAACATGTTGTTATCTGTTCTGTGCTTGCCAGAAACCCAACCAGCTTCTAACAAATGGCAACACAACCTTTTGCTTGCTTCTGTTTTGGGTGAGCGTGCGCTTGTGTGTGTCTCAGTGGGATTTATTTTCACCAAATAAAAATTAATGGGAAATTCAAACTGATTTGTAAAAGTGTATTTGTCGCCAACCCGAAGTTTAGCTCAGCAGTGTTTCCAGTAAATAATTATTTGGTCCTGATCAAACTTTTTAAAGCCAAAGTATCTCCAGACAACTCAAAGGGCTCCTTCTTTTATGCAAACTTCTTCTGTCTTATCAGTTTTTTTTACCACTCAGCATATCCAATATCATGCTACATGCATATGTAGTGGTACAGCAGTGAAAACGCCCCTGGCCCCCAAACATTTCCCTGCTGCACTGCATCGTTTAGGTTTTGTAAGATGGTCTTTGCTTTGTAGAATAAATAATATTACAATAATTAAAAAACTGTTTGGTGCCAGCTTCCGCCTCAAATTCAGTGCTTTGACTTTTTTACAGTTTCCTCTTCATTTTACTAAGTGTACTTGGGGGAAAATATTAAAATAACGAAGGTATAAACATCAAGTTACGATTATGATCAGAGAAATAAACCGTTAAAAGGACATTCATGGACATTTATCTGTAATGACAGCACAAAATGAATGAGTTTTGAGATTGTGTTGAATCGAAAACGCGTTTCAGATTTGATTTGGTGCCTTGCGTTGGCGAATAAGAAGCGAGTTTGACACTCGCTGCAGAAGTCGAGTCCTAAAGGTCAAGGAGACTGGCTGTGGAGCGGCAGAGAAATTAAAAACTCGTCCAAAATGTCGTGTAAATCAGACCACTTCAGTAAGACGAAATGAGTCTGGATTAGCTAAATGGTTCCCATGAATAGGAAGATGAGCAAGTGGAAAATTAAAAGAGACAGAGTGCATTAGGTTCAGTAGGAGACATTACTGATGCACAGCCAGATTAGGAAGGCAGAAAAAAGGATGCACATGTAGCTGGTTGATCACTTTTTAATAAGAATTATAGATTTATCAGACACGGCTAGAAAACTGATCATGTGAATTAAAAAGACACGTAGGTTTATTTACTTTTTCATGAAAAAACCCCCCCACCAAATAAGAGTGAAAAACATTACTCCATGCAGTCAGCATGAATAATGATGCTAGCAAACACATCAACATTACAAAGCACGCTTTCCATTTACCCTCCTTTGGGGAAAACTCCCAAAATAAGCTCAAATAAATGAATAAAAGCTAAGATTACAATGTTATTTGCAAGACAAAGAAATAAGAGTCTGTAATTAGTCTTCAAGAATGCTTATGAGTATTGAACTGACTGTGGAATTGGAAAAAAAGATTAGATTTGAGGTCTAGGAGCAATGTTTTTAAAAGCAAAAGTGACTTTTCTGCCTCAGTGATTTCCAAAATCCCCCGACGGAATAAAAAGTCCCTCAGCAATAAACCGTGTGAGATTCCCGCCCTCCAAAAGGAAAGCGAATGCAGCGAAGCTGACAACAAGAGGAGACAATGAGGAAAAAATTGCAAATATGCTCGAGATGAGCAACGAGAATCAAAGGCAGGAGAAGAGCCACTTTGGTTGGGCTGGAGGGAGAGGAGAGGAGAGATTACAGGATGGAGAGGGAGGAGGAAAAGACGGAGGATGAGACTTGAAGTTCTTGTTAAGAAGCCGGAGAAGGAGGGAGGTGTGTCGCTCTGCTTTCATTAATGGCTTGCTTTATACCTGCGTTAGATGAAGGACGGCGTGCTTCGGAGACGTTAGGCCAGCTTAGGATGAATCCGAGCAGGGTGGTCATGGCATCGCTCCGACTTTCTGCTCCGGCTTTTACAGGTAATTCCTCCGGCTCATGGGGAGCAATCTCTGTGAAGCCTGCAGTGGTCTGGCAGCATCATTTGCAGCAAATATATTATTAAACTTGGTCCTTGTAAATATCAAAGATTTGTTCAGCCTATGGTGCAGCCGCACCGAGCCTCTCTAGTCGGAGCTCTGAGCCTGGAACGAGGCCATAGTCTGGATTTCCATTTAAGAGATTAAAGACATCAGTCTTAGTCAAGTTTAATCACTGGGCTGTGCATGCATGAGAGGAACTTCCCACAGTGTTCACTAAACTTAACTACTGCTGTGTAAGTGTGTGTTCTCACAGATCGGATGTGTGTTGGTCTATTTCACTTTGATCAATTCACGGTTTGAACTGAGTTTGAATGAAGTTTGACTTTGAGTTGGTTTAGAAGAAAAACTGCACCCTGTTTCACTTCAAGGCTTTTTAACTAAGGAAAGAAAAATTTGCTGTTCCTGACCAGGTCTGAAAGTAAATACAGCCTCCAGTTAACAGCAGCACATGACATCCAGTATTACGGCAAAACACAACGCCAGCCCATGTGGAAAATCTACATAAAAGCAGAATTTAAGTCGAGATGTTTTGAGGACTGTTGCCATTCTGTTGCCATCAGTCAGCCTGTGAACGCTCACGGGGCCATTGCCAAACGTTTTGGAGCCCATCATTCTTCAGGGAGAAAGAATGTAGTCATAAAACATTCAGGATGGCAGCAGATCTTCCCAGGAGGGGACGTGTTAACAAGTTCATCCCAAGTTCAGACTTTGTAATGCTTAAAAAAAAAATAATCACACAACCCCAAGAGCTTCATGTGGGGCTCTGTTAGCATGTTACATGTTCAGCGTTATTACGGTATCGTTAGAAAAAGACTAAACAGGCGTGATTTGTTTTGGAAGGCCTGCAGGAGAAAAGCCTCTTCTATATATTCTCCTGCCCTGGGGAAGACTGATCCACGCCATCATCAATAAATCGCAGGGGCTAAAAGTTCATAGAACACGATTCATGTTTGCACACTGTTATTTTATTGCAATTTTGGGAAAAGTACTGGCATGTTCTTCATAGTGGCTAT
>JBBBVT010000013.1:4509694-4527605 GCA_037177035.1 Craterocephalus eyresii
CTCTCTCTCTCTCTCTCTCTCTCTCTCTCTCTCTCTCTCTCTCTCTCTCTCTCTCTCTCTCTCTCTCTCTCTCTCTGCAGGTTAATATTTCACTTTGAAGCTCACCTGCTTTGAAAGTGCTGTACCTGTTTTTCTGTCACATGGTGGACTTAAAAAAAACAACAACTGGTGGGTGAAACTCTGCCATAAAGACTCTAACATGTGACTGGATGCATAAAGCTCAATGCTGCAGGAAGCTGATGGGTACGCGATGATCCAAAAACTTGATCCATGGCTTCATCGACCGCGGTTTTTTTTTTTTGTTTTGCTGCATCCAGAAGGAGCCTGCCAGCTATGTCCCCAAGTGTTCATGGCTATCTCCGATACGTGGGATGAGTAGCTTGTTTTGGAGGAAACGATCAACCTCACTTTGCCCATCTTTCCCTGTTCGTGTTTGGAGTTGGTTACAACATCTGCAAATGCCTACACCATTTTATTTGTCATTTCTTCTTCTTCTTCTTCTCCCTGCCCGTTTATGAAGCCAGTGTGGCTGTGTCGAAGATTAATACAAAGGGTTTATTTGAAAGAATAAACATATCAGTTCACTTAGTGGAGTGATTACGTGCTAAATGAAGATTTTTATCGTGATATAATCCATTTTTTTCTCATAGAACTTTGTAATCATGGCACCATGAACCTTTAATTTGGTGCCTCTCGACCAGAAACTGCAACTCGACAAGCCGCCAATTCAGTCACTATATGCTGCTGACCCAGTGTGTAAAGCCAGATCTAAGAAAAGCCGCCGCTAGCTTGCAGCTGTTTGGAATAGGCTAGCTTGGCTTCTTCATGAAAAAACCAGAGTTGAAAGCCCTCCAAACATTAAAAACATCAAACATGTTCAGTGACATCGCACATACTTGTTGGTTTTTGATTTATATGTCTCTCACATCAACAAGGTGTTCTTTTTCCAAGTTCCTTGTCTCCTTTTTTGTAGCTTGATCACATCTTCAAGTAAAGTTGCAGCCGGCCTGGATGTTCGGGTCTGCAGCTTAGTTACAGGCTCACAAGTTTCCACCTCTTGCTGCTGTTATTCTTTGCACACCTTTAACTCCCGCCTCTGTGCGGCTTGAGCTTGTTAACCCAGTCCCCTGCTGCAGGACCTTCGGTCCTCAGTCTCAGTAATCTGCTGCTCTCTGCTCTCAGCATCCTCTGCAACACGTCTTTGGTGACACACTCCCCAGGACATCATAACTCCTCACCCCAAGTTACACATGGCCAGAGCAGGCATTGATGGGGGAGGCTGAAAGACATGCTGTTCGCTCTGTTACAAGTCTGTCCAATCAAAGTTGTTCAGAACTAAAGTTGTGCGGTGGTACATTTACAGAGATTTTACTATGCATGGAAATCTTCTCAACTGGTACCTGATGGAGCCTTTAAACCAGGGGCATCATGCTCCTTTTACGTAGATCAGGGGACACACAGCAGAGTTTCATCAGGTAGGCTGGAGCAAAACAAATAAAATAAAAATAGCACAATAAGGTGAAAATGACAAAATGGCAAATGTTTCTATTTATTTTAGTGCAATTAAATACATTATTATTATTATTATCATATCCTTTTAGGTAATGTCTTTAGACAAATACTACTAATACTAAAAAATAGTATTTTAATATTTAAAACTCAGTTTCATCAGGTGGGCTGGAGCAAAAAATAATAGCACAATAATAATAATTCTTATTATTGTTATTATTATTAGTAGTAATATAAACTATTATCCTTATATATCCTTTTAGGTAATGTCTTGAGACAAATAAGTGCAATTTTAACAAAGTTTTTGCCTCAGCTTATTATTTACTACAGTTGCATATCTGTGATCAGTGATCTGTGTCTTGGAGCAAAAACTGGCTCTGGACTACAAGGCTGTCAATAATGTGGAGAAAGCAGAAGTAGTGCGAGTGAGACAGAATAATTAGGAAAACCCAGGTAGGGCGAATGAGACATGGCATGACATAAGAGCAGTGACTGAATGGGCAGATTCCTAAACACCAGGTATCAGAATCGGTATCGGAACATCCTGGTTATTTACACATGCATTATTACGTCCAGATCACGACGGGTTTAAAAAATCCACAGCATTTCATCCCAGGTATCTGGAACTGTAAAGTTCAGCGCTTCACATTATCACTGGAGAAACTTCATTTATCAGATTCATCCCACGGACCAGACCGGACCGTGCAGCGGGCCACTTTGTTACTTAGAGAGGAATCGCATTGCTCATCCTGCAGCTTGAGTCGTCGACTAACAAGAAATGACTGAAGTGAATTCTGGCTCATTTTGAAGCTTTGAAGATTGTCCAGAAGTCACCCACACAAGCCAGGCTTTCGTTAGTCAGCCACCATCTGCAAACTTCAACCTTTGGCTTCCGTGCTCATTTTTATTTTTTATTTGTTAAAAAAAAAAAAAAAAATCCCATGCTGCCTGTAGGTTGAGATCACTTTTCCAAACCCACAAAGCTCTGTTGGAAAGCCCAAATAACACGAAGTACAAACCCGTCAGAGAACATTAGGACAGCTAAATGAAGGACAAGGACGGAAAAAGCTGAGAGAAAAATAAAGATGGAGGAACAGGCGGAGCCGAGGAACAGGCGGAGCCGGGGAATGCGGCGGAGAGCTGGACATCAGCATTCAGGAGGAGCTGCTGGTGATGGATTGTGTTTACTCCTATCTCCAGCTTCCCCCTCTTCTGTTTCTACCTCTTTCTCCAATGTCCTCACCACCTTTTCCTCTTTATTTACACTTGTCTTCTGTTCTCTTCACATATCATCTATTTCTTTTATTTTAGGAAAATGTTTCTTCCTCTTTTTTCATCTTGTACCATCCTCCTTTTCCTTTTTGCCATTGCTCATGTTTTACAATGTTTCTCTCCTTATTTTCACTTTATTCTTACTTTCTTTGCTTTATTTCTTAAGGTCAAAACACCCCAGTGCTTCTTTTGCTGTTAGATTTCTCCTTTCCTTTATCTCTAGTTGAAAGAGAAATGAGGGAATGTTTTGTTTTTAGAAAACATTTTTTAGTCATGGATTCAGACAAACTGTGAAGCTCTCAGTCACAACCTGCATAGGTATTCATGCCCAAACATCTCGGGGATTTAAGTGACAAAGATGCTTTGTTAGTTGATATGAGAGGTGAGAGGATGCTGTGCTGCTGCTATATCTGGGTTTAAAATGCTTCATAATGTTAATCCAGCACCTCAGTATAGAACAGGACAAAAATGTTTATAATGTGCACTGAAAACAGACTAAAAATGTACTTTCTATTTAGATTTGAGAAGCTGGGACATTCTGACATAACAAATATGAGTCAGAGGTGATTTTGGGATGCTTTTTAATATTACGTCCAACCAAGTATAGTTTATATTTAAATCTAAAGGAAATAATCTCAGAATTTTTCATGGTTTGCTGAATGATTTAATGACTATTTCAGTAAGAGATACAAAGTCTTTAACACAAACATAGCTAATGAATATGGTCTTGAAACAAAAAACGTACCTCCACACTGAATTAGGTTTTTTCTGTTCAGCTGCTTGTTAAAATATAATCAGCCAATCACGGGGCAGCAACCAGGAAAAAAGGGGGTTTAAGAGATTTTGAATCTGACAAAACTGCTTATCTTCTGGGAATTTTATATGCGACCATCTCTAGAGTTTACAGAAAATGATCTGAAGAAGAGAAAATGTCCAGAGCAGCAGTTGTCTGGATGAAAATACCTTGTTGATGTCGCATGAGAATGGGAGGAGTGGATGGAGATGATAGAAAGAAAATACTGAATATATCCTATACAAGATGTGTCACAGTGGAGTTGTAGGAGAAGTTTTATCTCCCTGTATTCCTGTAAGCAGTCTCAATAATGTCACAGCCAATTTAGTAAAAATAATTAACTGCAAAACAACAGAGAAATTACAGAAGTGATCCTGAACTTCATTCAGGATATTTTGGGAAATATTGTCTCATAGATAAGAAGATGGATGTCAGTTTAACTTTAAAAAGGAAAACAGTGGGTTCTGAAGATGTAGTGATGCAGTGTAGTTATCCCTCCAAGTAAATCCAAGAGTCTCATATCTCAGCTTGGAACTATTCTTCTTAGGAGAAAATGTAGCTGCAGTGACGTTAGACAGGAGTGTAAACAGTTCAGGATCAACGTGGCGGCTAGAAATCGGCCTCAGTGACTGGCATGCCCACAGCAGGCTCATAGCTGGCTTTAAAAGGTACATGTACTCCGTATGAATGTGACATCTGCCCACCTTCCCGTGATGGTTCGCTCTGACTGGTCACGCTGTGGGCAGGAATCTCTTTAATGTCCGCTTTACTGAGAAAGATGAGGAGTGGATGGGCAATTTAAAGAAATGGGAACTTGACCACAGCAGACATATTTAGCTTTTCTTCCAGGCAGAATATTTAAATATTTAACCTTCTAAGAGCACAGGTCTCATTGGAGATTAGTTTACTATTCATAAAGAAAAAACCCTTGAAGGATATTTTCTTGAAACTTTTACTTACCGTAATCACCGTCATCATCAATCACATTCCCATAGCCGTCGTCGCCCTGCATTCTGAGGCTGAAAAACTGCACTTAACAACTTCACATCACGTGATTGCGATGGTTTACTTTATGCCACCTGCGTATCAACACGAGCTGTTTCGTCCCCCACGAGGACTTTATCAGAAAAAGCAAGAAAAATGAAAAGAGCGAGAGAGTCAACATCTGACTGACTTTTACCGGTTGGACAGAGAGAAGACACAGGATGCAAGAGGAACGCCAAAGTTTTAAAGTGCTGAATCTCAGTGGTGAAGCTTTAATCCTCCAGTTACTTTAGATTCACTCAAAACCAATCTCTGATTTTACACATAAAAAACCAGCATTTCTGTCAATGAATTCATACAGTGTAATCTGCACATGTAACACTGAACTGCTGAGGAGCACATTTACATGCATCTGCCAGCTATCACTTTAATCTTGGTGAACTGCATAAACATTAAATAATAATAATAATCCCATTGCCTATGGGGAAATCTTCCCTTGATTTCCATTTCATTTCTAACTCCAAAGACGGCAACTTCCAGACTGCTTCTGCTTTTTGTTCAGGGATGATTTAGAAAGGAGACGAAGTGGTGACATACAGCAGATGTGATTGGAAAATACTGAAAAGTAGAGAAATAATAGCAGAGGCAAAAGAAGTGAGTAGATAAGTGATGTGTAACGGGGACGATTTGAGCGAGGAGCGACAAGGTCAGGGAAGCACGCCGAGCCCTGTAATGTAGGATAATGAGAGGAGAGCGGCTAAAAGAGGGGCTGAAACTGCAGGCATAAACACTACAGCACGGCCACCGTGTAGACGAACAGATGGAGCGAAGGAAAGGAGGGAGCAAGGAGACAGAGAACGACCAAGATGGAGCGTCAAGACGAAGCCGAGCTGCCTTAGAGACAGAGGGACAGAGATAATGATGGAGACAACGGAGGAAAAAAGGGAGGAAGTTTGATGAAAAGAGTGTGGAGTAGAGAGAAAGGAGAGACGGAGAGGGAAAGCTAGCTCGGAAGGATGAAAAAGGATGAGTCTAGCACAAAAAAAAAGGAAAGAATAGCAGGGAGGGTGATCGCAAATGGTAAAGAAGACAGATGAGCCACGGTGACACAGGAAAGAGATGTAATGGAAAAGGAAGAGGGATTTTGTGATAAATGGCTGCAAACTAAACGCTTCCTGCATTTTATTGTCTCGGCGATCAAGACTCATCTTTTTAAACCTCCCACTTCTCCTCGCACACCCAACCTCCACTGTTCTTCTTCTACACTTCCCTAAAATCTACGGCTCTGTCGCTGCTGCCTGGAGACGCCAGGTCCGGACCGCGGCTTATCTTCCAGCTGGTGGTTTGATCCCAGCGGCCAGCATTTGACTGCCTCTGATGTTTCCCGACACACTGAACATGTCAAACAGAATCAGGGTTTCCTGTCGACTGGCTGCCGTCACACAGCCCAGCAGGAGGCCAGCGGTCTGAAGGATTGCGTTGTTTAGCTGAACAGGAAGCTTTCTGCGAACTCCTAATAAAAACGAATCACAGTAATGAATAACACACTCCTCATTCATTAGTTGTTGTTTTTATTTTATTTTAACTATGTACATGTGTTGTAAACACATTAATTCATCCCCTTCCATTAAAGAAAAAGCTAAATTCTTGATAATATTTCAAATAACTGGAGAATGAAAAGAGTAATGACAAATGGAAATTGGCTAAATTATGATTTAGCAAAACATGACATTGTTTTTTTAATTTAATTGAATTGAGAAAAAATAAAAAAAGCTGTTCTGGACCAATTAGAGCGCTTTGTTCATTAGCAGTGGGCCAGAATACCTGGGGACAGGTGTAGAAGTCTGATGGAAAGTTCACAGCTGTTGCAGTGATCGCCTGGAAGGATCGTTCAATAAAATATAAGCTTATTAGTTTATCATGTTTTTTGCTAGTTTTTTTTTTTTTTAAATCTGTTGTACCACAGTTTAAAAACAACTTCATTATTTTCATGAAATTTTTATTTTATTGTTTTTGTCAATTTAAACTCATTTCACTTACAACTGTTTTTTCCCTTCTTTAGGAATAAATATGTTTACGACTGTGTATATGTTTTTGATAACTGACACAACACTTTGTTTTCAACTGGTGCTCTAAATGATGTGTAAGAATATAAAACAGAAGTTTACATGCTGACAGCACAATATGCATTTACAGTACACTACTCATCACAAAACACTTATATTAAATACACAAAATAATGTGCATCAACTAAAAAATAAAACAGTGAACTCAATGTAAATGAGGCAAACACAGAGACAGAAAACAAAAAACGTTTTTACATGCTCCGATGATGACAAATGAGTATAAACATTGAACATACAAACTGTCCATACATCTATTACACACCAAAGTTCACTTAGTAATCTCCTAAATTTCCTCTTAAAGACCAGTAAAGCTCTTTTAGTGTCTATTTGAAACACTCTGTTGTGTGACATGTTTTGGGAGAGAATTCCACGCTTTCATTGCTCTGTAAATCACTGAACGTTGAACCAATGTAGTTTTGGATTTTAACAAAATCAAACCTCTGACAGCATGTCTAGTTGAATAATGCGCATCTGAACTAAAAATCTGTCTTTTTCTGGAAATAAATGTCTTTATGACATGAAAACCATCAGTGAACACAGCATCTGTTTTTCACTTCAAACCGCATTCGTGCATTTTAGAAACATTTGTTTTCATCCCACATGAAAGAGCTATCCGTGCCGCTGTATTCTGGGCCAGCTGCAATTTTCTTATATAACATAATAAAGTGTATTTTCAAACCAGTGTTTATGTTTGAAATATGTTTCATTCCAATATACAAGCTGATTAATTCCTTTCATGTTGCTGGTTGCTGTGTGATTCTGCATTGAATGATTGGGGTTGAATTAGCTGCTACTACAACAGGAAGGAGCTATTAGTTTACTGCACTGTATCCTACAGGCTGTGTGAGCTACAGCCTTCCATTTGTAGTAAGTAGGCTGTTTCATAGACGGCAAAATACATGATGTATTTATATAATATCATTATAATGATATAATAAGATGCGACTCTGTAATATCCTAATTGAACATCTCAATGACTTTTGACTTTCCAAGCATTAAAAAAGAAATCAATACATGGTTGAATCCCAGATGTGTAAATAAAGCTGCATTCCTTTCGCTCTAAATGAATGAATCTGTCCGTTTCAAGACAACTTGTCTTTATAACACTGATGTAGCTCCTGCTGATATCGTTTTGTCTTGAGTGTAATGTCGGTCATTTTGTTGAACTGTACAGATTGTGTGCAGTGATTCACATATTACATGAGCCCCGCTGCCCCTTATCCACAAGGTCACGTTAATTTATTTTGTTCTCCATTTTATTCATGTCCTTCCATTATTCACAACATAAAGTCACCTATCCTGCTGAGACTTTTATTAAAAACTAAAGAGTCTGATTTGCATGACAGCATGTCAGAGCTGCTCTCTGATGGCACAGTGATGGACGTGACCATTGGCTTACATCAACGGACAGTGAGCGCGTCAGAAAACACGTCAGTGGACAGACTTCATCAGGACAGTCACATTAGAGATCGAATAAACAGAATAGGTTTACTAGCAGAACCAGTACGACTAACCATGTTACTGAAGTTGCTGCTGCTCTAACAGACTCATCTGTTCAGCCACATTTATGCTTGATGCAGATGACGGATACGCAGACGCACGGACACTTTCTTCCATCAATTACACGTACAACTAGTGCGTTTTCAGGCTTCGTACACATTCGTCGCTCAGCGCAGAAAATGGAGTAATACCACCGGAAACCGCAATGGCCGTGTTTAGCAGGACAAACTAGAGAAGAAGAAAACAAACAGGAATAAGAAAAACGTAGAAGAAGAATGAGGACGGGGCCAAAATAAGACTCTGGGCATGTTGGGTTGTTAGAAACAACTTTATAGTGGCGCATTTGTGCTGCTAACCGGTGTCTGAAACTAACGTTGCATCGCAGGACCTAACTATTAACTAAGCATTGGCCCCTAGTGGATGTCATCTATGGTTAGATAAAAGGAAGTATGAGGAGATCGACCCATTAAAATGTTAGCAACGGATGTCACCATTACGCCTGAAAGGGCCTTTAGTCCACCCTGAAGGGTTGAATCTCTAAGATCTGCACCCGAACGAAAGGGTCCAAATAACTGGGACAGGTCAGAGAATCGTATGTGTAAAAAAGCCAATAGCTGCTGCTACGACAGGAAGGAGAAACTCTCACATTAAATAAAGTTTAACCTGCAGCTGTTGTGGTCAGCCAAGATAACACAATATACACACTGTACACAAAACAACCTATAAGGTTACACTAGATGTTGTAAAACATCACCATTTATAAGCGATTAATCAGATTTAAGCTGCATATGTCAATGTCTTCTTACCCACATGGTATGAGCTTTAGGGATTGGTCTAATTTGGCTGAATTTACCCTGAATTTCTGATTCTGCATCACGTTATGGCGAAGCTCAGCATTTTGACATTCTCTGGGCATAAACACACACTGAGGCCACCCGGCCTCCTCTGGGAGCCCGTTCCTCTGGTGCAGAGCATCGCTGTGATGACATGCTCACTAGCTGCTGCTGGTGCTGCCGCCGTGCCAGCAGGCAAGGAACAAGGCAAGCAGGACATTTTTTATTTCATCTCAGCCGTCTGCTGTGGAACTCATGTCGGGAGAAGACAGATTGCAACGATGCAAGTCAGAGAAATGGAGAATAAAAGTGAGATGGCAAACGGATGCGCATCTCATAAAGGTTTCTATGTATGTTTTGCTGAAGTCTCCAAAAGAAAATAATCAGAAACAAGAACTTCCGTCCTTCCTTCTATTCTGTGGGAAGTACCAAATCCCAAGCAGCATAAACACATCAGGTGGGACTCATCAGTCGCGCCTGCTTTTCCGAGGAATCCTGCACCACTCCTGTTAATACCCCAATTCATAAAATCTGTCGGATCGTCAGCAAGTCAGTCTCCTGCATTGTGACAGCAACAACCGCGGCTGTTGTGGAGCTAATTTGACGCCGGCCTCCGAGTCTCCTCCCAGCTGCTCCTCTCCGAGCCGCCTCCTGCCTTTGATGCCGGGCCAGCTGGAGCTAAGCAATCCCAGCAAACGCATCAGCTGATGGCGCAGTAGCATGGCGAAGTATGAAAATGAAAGAGAGAAACCACACGCTCATAAAGCGGGCGACTTAATCCCGTCTCTCCTGCTGGCCCCTCGGGGCCCTTCCTACCAAGCAGCCGCATCCAGCACATTTCACAGTCAACCCCGTAATCCCTTTAGGAGGCTCCATTACATGTCAGCAGCAGCCCAGTGCTTCCACCGGAGACGGCGGGATTCGGCTGGTGGACAGCGGGTCTGCATGGACGAGCTGCTGCTTCATCACAGGATGAAAAACGTTGATCTCATAAAGTTAGTTTAGTGTCTAACGAGTAAAACCCGTTTAGTCCCTGGTGGTGTGCTTGTTGTTCAGTATGAAGTTCATGTTTCCTGGTAGGTAGTAGCTGCTGGAAGTGGCTTTATTTGTACTAGTTTTACAAAATTCCGTCGCTTTATAAAAAATACCCGAATGTAGAGGCTTATGTTTATTGCTTTTCTTCATAACTGATGTTTTAAATGAGACTCTGACACAGTATGGGCTAAATAAAAAGAGATGTTGGTCTATATTTCAGTGTGCTGCAACAGAAACTGTCCCATGTTGTTCAGAGTAGCATCCAAACAAGAACAGATGTCTTTGGGGGTTTTTGCCTTTTTTACTACTGGTACTACCACATTTCAGATAAAATAAAATCAAACTCTATTTGTATATCACTTTTCTTACATTATGCATCGCAAAGTATATGCGGATATTTAAAGAATAAACAAACATATCAAAGATCAATAACATACCTGAATATGCTCTAGTCTTCACTTTTAACACATTTATCATACTCACTCACACACACACACACACACATACACACAACTCAAACACGTCACTCCTCTTTTCATAGAAGTAAAACTATTTAACTAAAACGATATAAAACTGAATTTGAGCTAAACGTCTTACAGACAAATGGCCTGACACCGCTGTGAGGAAACTATACAGGAACCCTTTAATACCAGATTTTTAGTCTATTTGTTGTATTTATGTTGTTAGCAGCACATCCTTTTAGTCTGGGATATTCAGAGTCGGAGCCTCATGAATGAACCTTTTAGACACGTTGCGGCAGGAAATGGACAAATGATTAATTCTTTCTGCACGAGGCACGCTGCTCCATTGTTAACATTTACTCAGAGAATAAAATGAATCATCTATAATATCTTCCGTTGCCTGTGGCGCTTGTCATGCAGTGAAAAGTCAAAAGTCGACGGTACCTCCTCTAGCACACCCCACTAATGCTCAGTTTTATGGGAGTCAGACTGTTCCTGAAGAATGATTTGCCCTGTGACGTTTTATTGTGCTGAAACACACCGATTGTTCATCTTGTCCAAGAACAAGATGGTTTATTTTATTTTATTCTAGAAGATAATCTGCTCACAGACGCATCATTGTGATGTGAGCATTTCCATTTCCATTGCTGGCCCTCTTCAGTCAATTAATACACTGAAATCAGCTTCTTTCATACATTTTAAGGCATCTTTAGTCTTTGATAGATTTCCCCTTGATGGTTGCCCTTTTTAAAGAGTTAATCGATGTTGTTCCCTTCATCTTGTCAGTGAGCAGCACAAAGCTGGCCATAGTGCTGACTGATGCCCACTTATTCTGCCTCACTGGCCAGAAAACCTGGAACAAGGTTTGGATTTATCAGACATTTTTTAAATGAAACGTAAAAGATGAAGTGCACATTTAAATGTCCCTGCACCACTTTGTAGTTTGCGTCCTGCTGGACTCAGATCTGTCGGCTTTGCAGTGATTTCGGCTTGTCAGACGATATCCTCATGTGGATAAGTGCATCATTAGCAGAGTCTGAGACGCATTTGAGTGGCTGATACATAGCGCTCTTTCTCTGGGATGTGTCATTGATCACGGTTTGCCTGGAGGTTTAGTTCAAAGTGCCACATAGTTGTGAGCGTTTTTAGCTCCGCTGGTCCGAGAGAATTATATTGTCAGCTTATATGTGCTACTAAAGTTGTAACAGCTACTTTATCTGTGAATTTGTTTACTGAAGCGTTTCCTAACTTAAGAAGTGGGGAAAATTCTGGTTTGCAGAATTTTCTTGCTGCAGTGAAGAGAGAAAAAACATGATTTGATAACTTGTAGATGTGTAAAACTTTTAGATCACTTTATTTTGGTCACATCAAACAGAACTCATGTAGTCAATGCCATTACTACATGGAAGAAGGTAATAAGAAAAAAAGAAAGTAAAAATAAGTGAGAAATTAGCCTAAAATTGCCTCTGATTTGTGATCTATACAGACAATTACACTGCTTTTGTGGGAACCTTTAGACCAGGAGTGCCTAGCGCTACCATCCTGCAACATTTAGTCACATCCTGTCTCCAACAAACCTGAACCAAATGGTTGGATTCCCTTTTCCATGTCATTCGGCTGTGCAGAGGTCTGCTAATGAGCCATTCGTCTGATTCAGGTGGGCTGGAGAAAAGTAAGGTTGCAGGACGGTAATCTTGACGTGTGTGCTCGTTTAAAACCTCCGTTGTGTGGAAACTTGGGTGTAATGTGACGGAGCATCCTGGAAGGAGAAGTTGTGAAGTGCAGTTTCTCAGGCTCAGGACGCTGCAGGATGGTTACTGCAACAAGAAACTACATAATAAATGTCACTGTGCCATGAAATTGAGTCAAACGCCTATTAAGGTTCGAAAGTTGCTTTTTTAAAGGTTAAAATTATTGCATACAGTACAGATTATGTTCGATAGCCACTTACTGTCCTTTTTTGGCATCATTGTTTCACATAACTTCTCTAACTTTTGGTCTTTCACGTGCCAGTGTTTCAGATCAGTTGCTATGAAACAGAGTGGGTTGCTTTTTTAAGAGTTTAAAATATGTGATTATATTTTGGTTTAACCTCTGGCAAGTAATAAATAATAAATCAGATTTGTCTTTGAGACTAAGGACAAAAAGGAGAAAAAAACCTCAACCAAACGTTTTGGCCAGCATCGTCCCATTTCCCTGGAGTGTGTTTCAAATCTCTGCCTTTCTTGTGTATGTTCACAGAGCGAGGGCATCCTTCAGTGATCGATTTTAAAGAGTGCTGTAATACATTTTAAAAAGGGCCGGACACTTGAGCTGTCAGCCCTGGAAGGAGAGTGATGGGAGCGAGTTAGGAAACAGGAGACAACAAGCCGTCTGGGCTTGTCCTCCCCAGAGCTCCTTATCTCCGAGCATTCACTATCCTAATCTTGTCTCTGTGGCACCGTAAATATGATGTCAAGACCGCAGATACACAGTTATCCTGCTGCAGTGATCAGATGTGTCAGACAGGAAAAGGATGCAAACTTTGCTTTGTTTTGTTGACTCTCTAACTGGGATGTGTTTCTGTAGTTATTGGCTGCACAGGACCGACTGTCAAAGACGAGAATGTTCATTCATAATGACGACGTTAAAATGAAGATAATGTGGCTAAATCTGCTCGTAGCCTTGAGGCATTTTTAATTGTTTCTGTTTTTGTGCAGTGAGATTTGATGAAACATGAAATGAAATCTTGAACAACTTGCCTCTAATGCTTCCTACTCTGTTTCCTAATGAGACCATATCTTTGTTTGAGTGAATTTTATCGGCTTTACTGACGTACACAAGTTGTTGCTTCTGGTGCAGAGCGCATACGTGGTCTGATCTTATTTATGAGAGAGATAAACATGTTTTCTTCAAATTCCACTTTTCTCTCCTGATGTTATAAGAGATAAAGCCGCGTCATACAGTTGTAAGGTGACAGAAATTAACCTCACAGAGCTTGTGTCAACAGTGTTAATAATAAACAGAATAAGGAGAATGTACAGACTCTCATTCTGGGCTTTTATAGGTCTCCATTCCCTTGTTTTTGGCTGTTTTCTCCCCCCGAAGGCATGTCTTTCTTCCCCATCTGAATGTGGATGAAAGCAGTGCAAGAAGACGATTATCATAAAGTCTGGAGTTTTATCTGTGAGGGGGGGCTGGCGGTCTGTTCTGATGGGTCGTTTGGAGGCCGTTCTCGCTTGATGGCACCAGCAGCGGCTCTGCCAATAAAAGCTAAAGGGCCTCGGTGCAGCCAGCAGCGAAGTCACAGATAGATGGAGGGGTTTATGATACTGATGAGCATGCAAAAATACAGACCCTCCCCACCAGTGTCATGCAGCAGGCCTCAGCACAGATAAGGAAGGTGCAACAGAGATTTTTTTTCCACCATTTTTCCCTGGATTAACAGTTCAGATTTATTTTTCATTTTCAAGCAGCAGCGGGTCAACATAGCTGACAGTTTTTTGGTTTTCTTTTAGCTGCTCTGTCATGGCCGGGTGAGACCCTAACCATGGCTCCTGGAGAGTGAAACACTGAGAAACTTACTCTCATTTTGTTCAACGAGAGAAACTGAGCTGTTATGAATTTTAATTCAGGGTTGCCTAGATACTGTTACTAGTATTGGTATTGGTAAGGGTACCGCTCTAAAGTAATTGTACTCGTACTCGTTAAAGGAGAATTTCGCTTTTTTTTTTAACCCCAGGTCCATTTTTTATCTTTCCTTTTATACATGTGAGTGATGGAGAAAGGAGCGTTTGAGGTAGCTCCAGTTTTTAGCCGGGCAGGCAGCTGGCAGCACAGCTATTGTTAAGTATCGGGCAGCTGGCCCTGTGTCTAAGTTTGCCCTAAAAACGTGCTTTTTTTTTCCACACTGAAGTGCTCTGATTTTGGACACAGACACCACAACATAGCGATTGCCTGTTAATACAGATACTTTCTTTCATTTCTCCTCTCTAGTACGTGTCAGACACTCTTTGAGACTATCAGAGCACTTCAGTGAGGAAAAAAAACATACTTTTAAGGCAAACTTAGACGCAAGGCCAGCTGCCCAATACTTATCATTAGCTAGGATGCTAGCTGCCTGCCTGGCTAGATACTGGAGCGATCTTCAACATTTGTTTCTCCATCGCTCACATGTATGAAAGGAAAGATGAAAACAGATCCCAGGTTAAAAAAAAGCAAAATTCTGCTAAAGTCCATGGATACCAGGAAGCGATCCCAATTTATAACACACAATGTTTATTTTCACTTGAAATTTTACTGATGTTGTCATTTGTATTTATATTTTATTTTTAATTTACTTCACCATTGTTTTTTGTAAAAAGATGAGAACAAAATAAAACCTGTGTTCCAATTCATTTTTTTTTAGTGTGGTAGAAGTATTGATATCTGTTCTCGATATTGGCAAGTACTCGTATTGAAGTATCGGTATCGTATGTTTGTTTGGAAGAAAGTGGTATTGTTGCACTCCTATAATAATTTCCTCCAACTTAAACATGTTGTCGCCTATAAACAGAGGGAACCACAAAGTGCTCCAGTTTCCAGCTAATTTCATAATATGACTTTTTATGGAGGCAAAATTTAACAGGATAAGAAATTTGTCTGTCTCCACCAAATCATCATCATAATCTGAAACGGAGGCAGGTGGCCAGAAAGGACACGGGTCAAGAAGGAAAAGAGAGAAAAGCAGAAAAGAGAGGAACGATGAGTATTTCATGCACCAGATTTTTTCTGCATCAGCAGGAAAAACTAGTTTATTAGCTGATTATCAGACAGAAAATGATCTGGGGCAAATAAGAAATCTGTTTCATGTCTGTATTTATGTCTCACAAAGCCATTATTTGCTTGAGCTATGTTGTTTTATGTCTCCCACTTTTAGCATTTAGCAAAAATAAATAACATTTATTAAAAAAAGGAGAAAATGTTTCAGTGACATAAGTCAAAATGCAATTTACTGTTTATTCCATCTTTGCATAACTACTGAATATTTTAATGAATGATTATTCCAAACAACTGAATTCCCTTTTATCTTAAAGGAAGAGATTAATATTAAAGGATTAATGTTTTTAGCCTCTGTGTTTGAAGAAATGAGCTGACTATTTCTTTCTTTAATATAGTTATATTTCACTGACATCTTCTTTAAATGCAAGTTTTAGTCATTTCCATAAATTATGTTTAAAAAAACAAATGTTTGGGCTTAAACTGTGTGTCGGCACTCCTAAAACTCCTAAAATCTCCAGTTTGCAGCTGCAGGGCTGCTACACTGTAGTTGGAAAGTTCATCCAGAGGCAGGAAGGGGACCGTCACTAAATGTTTTTTAACAGGATTCTTTATAAATTTTTCTGACTGTTATATCGATCGGGTTTAATTTTTGCTCAAATTAATCATTCAATCAATTATTAAATAATTAATATTGAATTAAAAATTGGCTGTTTCTGCAAAGGTTTGACCAAATTACCCATCATGCTCCTTTGACAGCATCAATCCCAAGGAACCTCCAGACACCCGTTGCCTTAGCATCATTCCCTCCTGCTCGCTCATCCTCCTTCAGACTTCCAAGCAGGTTTCCCGGCTTTCCCATCCATGCAGTTGTGATCCTGCTTGTTTGCAGGCTTATCTCTGCATCTGTCTGACAGCATTGTTCTCTTTCTCTCTCTTCGTCTCTTTCTCAGCATTTGTTTCATGTTTAACTCCACAGTTTGACCTCCAACTCCTCTCTTCAATGTCCCGCCTGCTGCTTAAGTATTCTGCAAACAGCAGCATGTGTTACTGCTCCTTACTTTGTGCGACAGCAGGAATGTTTTCCATAGGTCTGGTCCCGCAATAAAACCGCTCAGGCCTGGCAGACTGTGTTGAAGTCTTTCTCTCTGCCCGACCAGCAGGACCAGAATCTAATGAATGCTTTAAAGACTTGCAGTTTTCTCAGAGAAACTGAGATAATATAAACGTTTGTAATAACCTTATGCTGCGTTATTGGAATTTCTTTAATGCTACCAGAATTTAAATTGAACAATCACTATACAGATGATGTTGAGCCCCAAAACCTCAATAAAGGCCAGTGGGTGTTGTTTTTTCCCTGATTGTAGCAGACCTAGGCAACTTTTCTGACAATTTTTCAGAAGTGTTCTTTTTTTTCTTTTTCTTTTTTTTTAACATTAGCTTCGTACCGTTTTTGCTGTATTGGCTTATTTTTGTTCAGTGACTGGACTAATCCTGTATACCCAAATCCGGTATTAATCTCATTATTGTGCACCAAGGCATCCTGGAATGTACCAGTTTTAGCCTGAAGGCCTCCCAGTTAAAGTTGATACCTGCACAAGCTACTACAGTAGATCCATGTTTTCTTTATCTGGAACAGCGTATAAACCAGAAAACAGGCAAGCTATGTCAGCTGATTTGTGACCGAGGAGATTCACGGTAACGTTCCAGCTCTGAGCAAACGCTCCTACCCAGTTAGCTCTGCGGCAAAATAAACTTAATTTGTTTTTATCTTTTTGATTGGCTCGCGAGGGAAGAACAAAGGCGGCAGCAGATTTCCACAGCCTTCATCCATCAGACGAGTGCTCGAAGTCGTGTAATCTCAAAATGAGCACATGTCCATTTCCTCTGCATTAGACTTTTAAAAGGAGACGCCAGTCAGGATAATAGAAATCCAGCTCCAACTGTGTGCGCCGTGTTCTCGCTGCGCTCAATCAATGGAGTCTGACCTCTGAGCTTTTCTTGTAGACATCTCTGTAATATTCTGAAATGTTTCATTTTGCTGCTGCACAGTTCAAACACTGGTTTTGCATACATTTAGGCACCAGTCTCTTTTGTAAATCAGATGCTTTGCGGCCGTCATTTAGCATCCGTCTGCCTCCTGACATCTCTGTTTTTTCTTTTTTTGTTTCCTTTATCCTCCATTGGTTTTATTTAGTATGGCTCAGGTACATGAGGCAAGCAGAGAAAAGTTAAACTTGATTAAACGTGTAAATAAATAAATCCTGAATTAACTCTCTGTTGCTCCTTCTCCCTCTTCTCTCTCCGTCTGTCCAGGTGTTCAAACTGAAGGCAGTTCAGCTGGCTGAGAAGCTCCTTCCTGCCTTTAACACCCCCACAGGGATCCCCTGGGCCATGGTCAACCTAAAGAGGTCAGTAACACCTCCACTGAAAACCATCTCGTCAATTTGTGGTCAACCTTGAAATAAAAATAAAGTCTCATGCTTTTACCACCTGAGCTCCAGTACTTCAGTTACAGTTTCATGATCAATACAGACTCCAGGGTCCGATGCTAAGGTTTTTTCCTACTTGCCCTCTGGGCAAATACTTCTTAATTCTACTTGCCCCATCAAAATTATTACTTGCCCTGCAGAAGAGGTCAAGCAAACTTTTGCTCGCGAC
>JBBBVT010000013.1:4556383-4569876 GCA_037177035.1 Craterocephalus eyresii
ACACACACACACACACACACACACACACACACACACACACACACACACACACACACACACACACACACACACCGACCGACACGGACAAGTTTCCAGCCAGCCTCTCATCTGAAAGCGGGTGTGCAGGCGTCAGCCGGAGGATGGAGGAGAGGACCGACTCCAGCTCCCCGTTTCTTCTTCTTTGACATCTCTGTGGATCTGTGTCGTCACTGCTTACGAGGGAAGGGAGGCGGGCGAGCTGCTCGGCCTCCGTGTGGCTTCAGCTGACTCTGAGAGCCTCCATTTAGTTTGGTTTTTTTTCCAGACTATATTTGACCGAACTTTGCGAGCTGAAGCATCCAGATGGATTTCTGGCTCAGACACTTCCACTCTGAGCTCAAGGAAGGTTTTGGGTTGTTTTTTGTTTTCTTCTCCCAGACTGAAAGACACGAGGACATCACAGGGTCTGTTGGTGAATTGTGTCATTTTTCTGTTTTGGAAATGAATAGAGACAGGGTTGAACTGGAGCCCTGTGCTTTTCCCAGTCCGCTTCCCTTCCTCGTCTTCATCAGATGAACCCAGACCTGGAACTGGGCGAGGGCGGTGGGTCACAGCACCTCTTTAATCCTCCATTTCCAGCAAAACGGACCGCTACTAGTGGAACGGTAAACCCACACGGACAGCGGCGAGCCTCCACCCCAGCATCCTTCCAGTTCCTCCTCCCAGTTTAAGACCACCCAAACCAGTTTGCTGCTACTTGATTGGATGCTGCTTTTTTCCACGTCTTTTTACAGGTTCCCCGTCACGTCGCCGCATTGTTTCTGTTTCCATGAATCACGTCCCGATCCGGAGAGACGAGGCTCGTTCTCGGCCACGCTTCTGTGAAAGTGCGTGTGCGGTTGAAGCGAACCTCTGCCGTAAATCACTCGGTTTTGCACTTTGTACGGGAAGACGAGAAGAAGGGGACAGTAGAGGTGTAGCACTGAAAGAGCTGAATAAATGAAGATATTCTGCCTCCCTGCTGAGCTCTCTTGTCTCCATCCATCACATTTACTCGTCTGTGTTGCAGTTCAGTATGTTTTCAGTTGCCATCTCATTTTTTTAAAAAAACTTTCTTGCTTCATTTTAGTCTCCAAACCATGAAAAACCAAGAATTTTGGTGTCATGGTTCCTTAAACTGGTTGTTAATTGTATAAGAACGTGACTTCTTGGAAAGGCCAGCTTCATTTCTACAGTACAGCTGCGAATATGCCCCCTTGTGTTAGGTTAAAGCCCTGCTCTGAGCAGCTTTTCTCACAATTTCCCACTTCTAAATGCTGTAAAATTGTCAAACATTAACCTCAGGAAAGACTAAAAAGCAGAAAATTCTCTATTAGAGCGATGAAAGTGCACGCTGAGATGTGTCGGCACCCTCGGCTTGCTGAGCGACATCGGTCCCACCACACGGCGGGAATCCAAACTCCAAACTTGAAGCTCTGGTTCAGCAGGAAAAACACATTGGATGGAACAAAAGCTGCAGCAGTTCCATCAGAAACGATGTGAAAGCGGGGGGCGTACTGAAGGCTAACCACAAAAGAAAAACCATATCAGAGAGAAGTGGCCGGAGGGAAGGATCTGAAGGCCAGTCGTCTCAAAATAAAACCGAGCAGAGAAGGAAAACAGAAGTTTTTAGCTGCGGGAGGAGCAAAATAAATGTATTTAAACAGAAGTAGAGATTAAGTTGTTTCAAACAACGGTCCCTAATTAGATCAAGCGAGAATTTATACATGTCTTTATTACCGACCAGGCTTTAATTTTTTTATACTTATTAATAGAAAACAGGCCAACAAAGTCGTGTTTTTGCAGTTTAATTAAGCTTCAAATCTAAGTTTGATCAGTTTTTATCTCACTGGGTAAACGGCTGCGTTGTAAAGGCTGCATGTTTGTTACTAACAGAGTTTTTATATGTTTATTGTTTACAGCATCACAAAATGTGCTCTTAGTTCAAAGCAAAAAAAAGACTCCATTACATACAGTATGTTAGCTAGCTAACATTCAGAGATTTTTCTGTCAGAAGCCTTGTCTTGTTTGTTCACATTCATGCGTTCATCAGCTGAAGATGCAGCGTCAAAAGTCCGATTTTCTTCTCACGGTGCCCCTGAATGACCTGTTGCACCAACACATGCAGCCTTTTTTTTCCTTTTCTCATATTTATACTGCAGATCAATGCACACTTGTTGCAGGGACAAAAAGAACAATGATGAAAAATAATAAATTAATTTCTCAATTTTCTGTGCTGAGCTGCAGGAATCAGTTCTAACAATCAGCAGCTGCCTTGTTTGTTTAATCACGCCTTCCTCTCACACACACATCAGTGAGCTAAAATCTAACTTGGCTGGACAGCAGATCTGCCCTTCTTTATAAATCCAGTTTGTGATGCAGCACTTTTTACCAAGAGCTTCTACAGCTGCTACATATATGAATAATTTAGGCGAAACTCACTTATTTACATTTATTTCCTTTCCGTCCAGCTCCTCAGATGAATGCAGGCCGCATTATGAGCTCATTAGTCACGGCCTCGCGTTTAATGATCTTTAAGCATGTTTTATTTAACTTTAATGAAACCAGCAAAAAGCTAAAGTTAAACTTTTTTATTCCATCTAAAAGTGTCCTGGCCAGTACACACAGCGGCGCAGTCAGCACCCGTCTGCAGCTTTTCATTCAAACTGACAAGACTTCAAATCTTTTCGTTTTCTTTGCTCACTTCTCTCTTCCTCCTCCAAAATCATCAGCAGCTAATAGTCCATTGTTGCAGGATACATTTTCCTCCCCTCCCCTCCCCTCCCCTCCCCTCTCCCCTCCTGTCTCTGACATCATCACCATCTATATATAGTACGGAGGAAACTCGGGCGCCCACCAAGTTGCTGGGAGCGATGTTGATTTTGAAAACTGAGTGTTCTGTATTTGTATTTTTACTGGACTGAAAAGTAAACTTAAAGTATCTGTAAATATGTTTAAAACTGAGACACAAATTCAATAAAGATGTTATGAAAAGTGACCAGAAACAAAGCGCGCATTTCTTTTGTTGCAGTGCCGTAAGCCTTGGATAGTTGAACGTGCACATCATGTGCTTTTATGCAGCCAAGTTCCTAATCCTTGTTTGGTCCAGCTTTTTGCTTCAGACTGATGCATCTCCGCACCTTATTTTTCCCTTTATTGGCGTAATCAGAGACAAATTAATTCAGCTGCTCTGGATGATTGAATCACGCCGGTTTGTCAGCCTGTTACAAAGCAAACGTTGGTATTAAGCTGATCACGCTGCTGTGCATAAGTAAGGCCTCACACAGCTGGGAGATTACAACATTGTCTGATTAGCCACAAGCAGCATCTCCGTTTGATCTAACAAGGTACATTTCCTGAGCCTCTTCCGGTCAGTTGTAAATAAGCCACATTGGATGCATTTCAAGGACTCTGCAGAGGCTGAATTAAAAACGAAGCCCAGTCACTCAGATGAAGATGAGGTGGCCTGGTTTATAGACGGTAAACAGCTCTGACTGGTAGCAATCGAACAGCCTTCAGGCTCAGATCTGCTCATTTTGGTTATTTATATCCTCACAGATTAGGGTTAGTTACTTTTGTTTGCTGAGTCAGCATCTACTCATATAATTTAAAACCACGTTGCTCCATTTTTGTCTGAATGACGGGAGGGAGCAAAATTCTCACATCACTGCATCTCTGCTGGCAGAAAATCTCCGTTTGTGTTTTGCATTGTAAAGTTGGAGGCCAGAGGATGAAATGTGGCGATGGGATGGTTTTTACTGCAGCGCCGCCCACAGCTGCATCACTGCTACTCATTTGGTAAAACCTGTGGGTGGCGCTATGGTGACATTAGAAAGAAAAAAAACATAAAAAATGGTCTCAGTTGAATTAAAAAAGGCTTTTTAAAGTGCATATAAGCCAGTAAATCAAAGTAGATTTTACTGAGTCAGACTGGGTTAAATGATGAATGGGCTAACTTATGTTAGCCGTTTTACCATCAGCCACATCAGTGACAGACTGTAAGCAACAAATCCGGAAGTGTGAATATTTCTCCATCTAGTACGACTTAAAACAAAAAATTTATTCACATTGCAGGCATCTGACTTTTTTCACCAATATGTGAGCCTTATCGGATCTTTTTACAACAGCCTGAATCTGACCCAGACAATTCCCGACTTTTACGTCACATTGTGCTCCAGAAGAGACGGGACACCTTATCCGATGTAAATAATAGAACCGTTTTTAGCATTTTTTTCCAGCTCTGACAGCACAACAACTTTAAATGGAAATGTGAACAAGTGCAAAGAAAAATAGCATTTATGAAAAAAAAAAAGATGCGAGCATTAAGACCTGCAGTGTGAACGCAGTTTTAGAGGCGTGGTCTGGAAAACGGGGTGTATATGCCCACTCTAGATACTGTGATGTGATTAAATGACATTTTAAATGAGTTCTGCTGGAAATGAAAAGCAGAACCTAGTTTTGTTTTCACTTTTTGTTTCCTATTTTCGTTTTTGTACTCTCAGAAATATGGTGACCGCACGATGCTCCAGAAAACAGATAAAATTTAAAAAAAGGAAATAAAGATTTCAGAAAGCAGAAGAAATGAAAATCTTGTGCTAATCATAACTTTTTCTGTCTCATTGATGCTTTCTGAGCCGTAGTTTTCTAAAATATCTATCTATTATTTTCTAAAATGTGCTTCTAGACATTTTGTTTTTGGGATTCATTGTTTTAGACGTACATTTTTATATGTGATATATATTCGTTTTGAGCAAAGTTTCTACCATAAAGTGGCACATCCTAAAGAAAAGTTTAAATTCATGAGAGGAAAAAATTTTGAAAGACTGCACATTTTTTCTGACTGGCCATTTGCAGTAATTCCTGTATTTTTAGATACTTGAAAAACTGTCTTGTTGTTTAGTGAAGAGGAAAATATACACAACATGATTTATATAACACCATCAATCAAGAAGTGTACCAGTGTCTGTAAACATTAGATTTGTTTGCAGGAGAATCTGGATTGTGATTGTTTATTAACACATTTCCTTGCTGTGTTGATCTATTGTTGTATCCCATAACAACATGACATTGTGCTGAATGTTTCCTTAAGCGAGAAGCACCAGGAAGCACTGAGCAGACGGGGGTGGGAATGGCCTGAAAAGAAAAACTAAAGGATTATGGAGAAGCCAGCATTTAATAACACAACTTCTCCTTAAGTGAGAGGTTCGCAGCAATAAACATGATGGGTAACATAATTGTGTGTATTGTGTTTGGAACGCAGCAGCTGCTGTGTCTCCCAGCAAGACTTTTCTAGAGTGAAACATTTCAGCTGCTTGTGCACAGATCATATTTAAACTCTAGGTTTCTAAAGCACAAATGCCAAAGATTTCTTTTTTTTACAACTAAAGACAAGAGAAAATTTCCTGACTTGTATGAATGATAACCGCTGACTTTTACAATATTTTACACCTTAAAAACAGCAGGAACTTCACTGCATGAAGAAAGTGTGATATATTATGTACAGAGGGCTGTTCATCCTTCTGCCCTCCTCTTAAATCCTTCTCTTGTTACGCAACCCTTTGTTCGTCCTCACAAGCCTCTGTCAGAGAGCGCTGTACATTTAAATGACCATAATTCTTCTGTTTACAAGTTTGAAATATGTGATTAAACCCCACATTTTCTCCATTTTATCTGAGATGGAGAAATAAATAAGCATTAGTACCAGTTGTACCATTATCTATTTACTACTGTACCTGCTTTCATGTTGGGTAGAGTTGATTTTTCAGTAACTTTACTTCTATTAAAAGTTGTGGAAGTAATTAACCTGTCTGAGTAATCTCCACCACATTTTTGGTTGTTAATACCCCAAATAGGTGTTTGTTGTAATCTCCATTACTAATTTAGATCTTGACCATTTCACTATTAATATTATTATTATTATTATATATTAATTGTGTATTGTGGGTTTTTGATAATTTGAGGTCTTTAACACGTAGTTTGCTGAAGCACCTTGTCACTTCTTTTTTTGCATACAAATCAGAAGAACTAAAAACATCATGGCCGTACTAAAATACATTATTTCTTCATCACATCCATCACGCTCATGGAAGCCACTTTGCTGGTTGTCTTGGTTACATGTAAATACAACATGACATGATGAAACATTGTTCACATAGACACAAGTATTCGATTAGAAGCCTGACCGGAATAAAGAGGCTTCATTCACCATCCCAGTCGGTGTGTTGTGCCCATCAGTGTGCATGAAATGCATAGACCACATTTCCCTGTTTGATCATTCATTTGTCAACATAACGTGATAATGTTTTATGGCTGTATTGCACTGTTCATTTTATTTTCTTAAAGTTAGGACAAGTGAAACCTGCTCTGTAGGTGATAGAAATGCGTTACTTGAGATTTTAAAATAATTAATAATCATTAAGGGGGAGGAAACTGAAATTCATTGGCCATTAGCTTTCGTTTTTTGCATCAAAAATGGCCTTTTCTTGTTCTACTGCTGTTTCTAGAAAGTAAATAAGTGAAACAATTCTGTGCATGCCAAAATCTACTTATAACCCAGTTTCGTGCATTTAAAAATGGCTTCTGTCATTCCTGGTATGTTGGTTCCTGTTAGAATAGGAACATAGCTGAGGCTAAATTAGATCCATTTGTGATGCAACTGTAGACATCATGAACCGCATTTTTCATATTTATATGCAGTTACCTCTGGAGTGCGATTATTCTCCAAACATAAATGCAAACATTTCAGCCTGCATGACCATGTGACCTTTCTAGGATCTCATAAAATCTTACCTGGGCCCGTTTGTGTTTGCGTTTGTGCGTGAAGGTATGCGCTGGTTAAGGAGCTAAAAAAATAGTTTCCATGGGAAGCAAATTGCTGAGTCATGATAACTCTGCCTGCATGAGTGGGTGTGTAACAGTCTTAAGGCAACAAGCAACCTACCTGAACTGGGTGTGAAACCAGTGCTGTGGTTGAATTGTGTTTTTACCAGAAGTCTTTAGCTAACCCTGAATGCGGAACTGGTTCCAACAATCTAACAACAACGTAGCTCAGAAAGTTACGGATGCATTTCATGGAAATCTCAGAAATGGAAAAAGCATCAAGACATTAAATTTTATGTCTGTGTTTCACATTTTCATGTATAAAATAATTGAAGGTCTTTAAACATTAGAGGGCTGCGGGTAATCCGGATCACTGCCTGGATCCAGGATTTTTTTTTTAAAGGATTCTTTACTGTGGGGAGATGGGAACAATTTGGCCATCAGAGCTTCTAACACATAAATAATTCCCACAATCACTGGCAAAAAAAAAAAATACAATATGGAGGCATGCGCTCTCTCACCACTTCTATTGTTTTTCTCAGTTTGTCTTCTTCTATGTGCTCTCCATGCGCGTTTGCTTTGTTCTCAAACAGATGCCATACCTTTTTTTTCTCTTAAGTCTCTTGGTGAAGCAGCTGGTTGCCTGGTTTTTCTGTTTCCTTTTCCTTCTCTCTCCCTTGTTCCTCCTGTCAGGTCCAGCATTAAGATGCAACCCAGCAGTAACCAAAGTAAAGAACAATAATAGTGCATCTGCAAGACTTTATTTAATCACTGTTTATAAATGATCAAATATGTCTAATCGTTATCATGTGTGAGACGAGTCAAGAATAATTTAACCACAAGACTGTTACACAACCGCGTTGTTAGTTATGTTTTGCTATCTGAGTGAAAAAAGTGGCCTGACTGTACGGGTTGATTCCCATGATGGCCGACTCGGAGTCATCACTGAAGTCTTAATTCAAAGTGAGAATAAATCTGGTTACCACATTTTTTACAGCATCATCTCCAACATTCTTTAACATCAGAGTCCTTGTGAAATCTGACCCGACATCTTCTTTTTCAGTTTTTGTAGATAAAGTTACCGACTCGGAGTCCAGGTCACCTTCAGATGGGTTTGGAAATCTTTCCTCTGCGTGTGCGTTAATCTGAGATGGTGTGAAAGTGAACAGATGCTTCCTGTTGCAAAAGCTGCTGTGAACAGAAAAGCTGTGATCCCTGCACATAAACACATCCCTGATAAGTGTGATAACATGGTGAACATACATGCAGCGTGTTGATCGTTCCACCAGTTTCTGAGCAAAATTATTTCTTTGTAATGTGTCCCATTTTTTTTTCAAATGAGTCAAGTAATAATTTACTTTATCTTAATTTTATTAGGTGTATGTGTAATTATGTCCTGATAAATATGACATACTTTGATGCAAATCTTCTTTGGAGCTGCATTTTAGATCAGTTCAGAGGTCAGGAAAAATAAATGGATGTTTCAAACTGTTTTTAGAGCTGGATATTCCCAAAAATCCTACAATTTTTTATGTATGAATCAGCTGCTGTGTTTTTCTTCCTTCTGATGAAAAGCGGGCAAACTCTTCAGATGATGATAAATAAATTTAACTGTAACCTTCTGCATGAGTTATTTAAAACTTAAAACCACTTTAATACTTAGACATATTTCTGAACTGATTTAGACTGGACATAAATTAGAAGTTTAATTACTTAGTCTTCGATTAAAATACTGACTTACTGCCAGTGCCATTGCCTCATGTCTTTTATAAACGAGGTGAACTGCTCAACAGCTGATGACTGTTCAGTTTTGCAGAAAAACTGTGAACAGTTCCCACTCCAGAAGTACAGTGAATGCGTCATGATTTGAACGTTATAGATGACAGACAACAGCCCCCATCCCCAAGCTGGACGTTGTGACATCCTCAGCACTTTCACTACACACTAATGATGCTAGTAAGTCCAGCAAAACTGAGCTAACCCTTAGCTCAGCTAAACTCAGACTTCTGCATTTGCTCCAGAGTTCCATGTTTTTGCTTCTTTCAGTCAAAATAAAACACTACTCATTCACAAATTTTCACAATTTTTTACTAAATCCTGCAGAAACTGGCTGAAACGCAACTCGGCGCCAAGTTTCAGTCACAGAACATTTCTGGACTTTACTGCTAAACTACAAGTGCCATGAGCTCAGTCTGATTGAGGGATTGCAACATTCCTCCGTATGAGTTCGGGCGGATCAATCCAAGTATTGCTACCAGGGGTGGTCTCAGTAACCTTTAAAACCAGATGGATCGTTTTTTTGTAGTTTTCTTCTTTACATTCGTTTGAATGCGAGCCAACCAATAGGTTCTACATGGCTCCTTTCCGACCCGCCTCCAGGGCCAGACTCTCTGCACAATGAACCAGACCGCTAAAAGCTGCAGGACAGTGGCTCCTGAGGAGCAGAGTTGCCCATCCCAGATCTGTTGTGTTTTCTCTAGAATTCAGAAAAAAATTGCAACATCTGCAACCAGTTTGTCACCCTGTGCTTGTGAAATACTCAGAACATTAGGGACTAATGTTGCCTAACAGACGTGCTCAAACTTGTGTCATGCGATGAAGAAGTGCAGCTTTGATAAACCAGCTTCCAGCTGCGGCGCAGAAATAATGTCTGCAAGTCTTAACGTTCACCAAGTGTTTTTTCCCCATACATTTCTCATTGGTGCCCATTATTCCCATAGTGGAGGAAAAATAGGCTCCATACATAGCAAGGTTCTGTCACTCATGTACAGCGTTACAAAAAACTTGGTCTCGGTGGGTTTACCTGAACGTCGACAATCACTCAGTTACCTGTGGAATAACATGAAGATTTAGGTGCAGAAAGGAACTCTGGTCTGTACATTAGATGAGATAAAATACGATGCAATGTGATACCGTTCAATACTTATTTGATCTTTTGCAGTAAATTGTGTTGCAGGAACTCAAATTATTTTTGTAATATATTATATTGTAAATTTTTTTTTTACAATAATATAAAATGATAATTGCAGAAAAGGTAATTTAAATTTCGCTTTTTCAAGCAGAATGCAAATTAAAAGGCTTTATAGAGCAAATGGCAAAACAGAGTTAAAAAACAGAAATGCATAATGACTTAAGATAACAAAATTAATCACAAAAGCACGTCTGGGATAATCGTAAAACAAAATTTGTATTAAAAAGAGCAATAAAGAAAAGTTTAAACCAGTTTGAATGACTGATGAATGAAGTCTGCTGCATCTAAAGAGTAAACGATGTAAAGCAGGTAATGCCAGATGTCCATTTACAATAATGAACCAATGGGCTAAAGAGTCAAGACAGTACCCCTTTATACTCCCTTTACATATGTAGATACTGTGGGTGCATTTGTTTAACGTCACTGCATCCCTGATGCTGGCATGGTTGTTAGGCTGTACATCCAACAGAGGGCAGTGCAGAGTCCGGAGGAGATTGTGACGATGTACGTTCTGAGAAAGTGACAGAAAACAGGCAGCACAGTGGTCTGTCAAATGCATCATGGCTTTTTCTTCTTTGTTCTTTTTTGAAAAAAAAATCTTTATTTTAACATTTGACAAAATGTTTAAAAAATATATTATATTAAATAAACAAAAATAAATCGCGTTTATGCTCTGTTTATTTCAGTGTGAAATGTCAAAATTATTGTAGTACAAAATGTGTCCACCAGGAACAAAAACAAAGTATGTTGTTTTAGCTCACCAGCGTTGTCATTCAGATTCTTCATTTTAGAGCCACTTTTCTTTGGTATTTAAATGACAAGTTTTGTGTTTTTGAGCAGAGTTTTAACCATAAAGTGATGCAATAGTTCCGTATGTAGCAGATATTATACAGAAATGTTTCAGTTTGATTTAATATGTCTAATTCGAACAGTTAATCATTCCATTATTTACCAGAAGTAATATCTCATTTAAATTAATTTCTTCTGGATTTCTGATTTGGTAACTTTTCAGCTTAGTAGTTTTTTTTGTGCTGCATAAGTGCATTGATTTTCCATGAGCATAGCTTTCTAACAGAGCTGTATTACATCGACCCAGAGCCTTTGTCTTGCATCAACACATGTACTGTCCCGTCAGTGTGTGGCATTTAGCACTATCGTCACAACCACAACAATCGGTCATCTGAAAAATGTTGCACCAAACCACCACTTTTCCATCTCACAGGAAATCTCTATTATTATTACAAGCAGCACCTGTTAGATATTAGCAAACCCCCCAAATCAGTTATTTCCTCCGCCTTTTATTTAATCTGTTTCATAACCCAGACACAGAGAAAGACAGAGGATGTAAACGGCTAAAAGCATTTCTGTGCAACATGTTTGCAGTCGGCATCCCCCCGTCTTCTCTGATCCTCTTTGCTCTTCATGTTGTTTCAGCAGGCCTGCTTCTGTAACGCTCGTTTTCCAACATTTAAACCTGATAGAGACATGAATTAAATCTCCATCTTGCTTGGCCTTGAAACGTCTCAGTGATCAGCCTCAGTGTGAACAGAAGCTGGTCCATTTCCTTGATTATTTAAACTGTGAGATGAGAAAAGAGGATATGGGAAAGGAATCCGTAGCCCTGATGTGCGATGATTCAACAGGCGCCTCCAAGAAGTCTATACCAAACCTTGTTTCATTTAGCTCAAGTATCTTATACCTTACTTTTATATATAGCAGCTCAGTGACAAAGCAGGAATTTCATGTTCTCATTAGCTGGAGGATATTCTGCTAAAACAAGGAGACTAACAGAGGGAATCACATCTGGAGGATGATGCATGTCCAGCTGCAGTTCAGTGACTCAGGCTTCGGTCAGCAGGCAGACGTGGCTTAAATCAGACTTTTTGACCATATGTGACCATGTCTAATATTTTTATGACAGTACAAATCCAACCCAGGTCACTTATTTATGTGCTAAATCAGACACATATCCAATTTTTTTCAGAGCGACCTCAGATTGAATGTTTGTGTCTCATTTAATCATTACATCATTGAAGTGAGACAGACGTCAGAAATCTGCGGCGGGTTTTGTCAGAGGGAGCTGCCACTGCCAGATAAGAGGCTGTTGTCTCAATTTTAACCCTCCTTTTTCCTCAATCTCCCTTCATCCCTTATTAGTTGCTCATAATTCCAACTGAGCAAGAACATTCAAATCAGGTGTAGCACCCATGTTTGCCTCTTAAACAGCACTCTGCATGGGACGTCGTGTCCACCTCTGCATTTCTGGGTTACTTCAGGGCCACGTGCCGTTAACACTAAAGTGTGATGTAAGTCATTTAAATGAGGAGGTGACGATGATATGAATAACTTCATACAAAAACATTTCTGCAAAAAAAATGGTGTTTGATCATTAGGAGTTGTGATTGTAGGAGAAGATTCACTGTTAAGCAATGTATCAGACTGCATGGATCAGAGAGATCCATCCAATTACCGGAGCATGCTACAGCGGTAAGTGGAAAAAGTCACCTGGGTGACGCCGGATATTAAATAGCACAGGAAGCTGACGCGTCAAAATAAAGTGGGCTTCATGATCACCAGATTACTCCTGCAGTGTGAATGTCTTGTTTGGTGACTTTTGGTAACCCAGGGCGTTAGTTTTCCATTCTGGACAGTCACCCTGTTCATCCGATTGTTATTTGGGCCTCATCTTTTTCCCAAATCCAATTGTTATTGCACTTCAAACTTTAAAAGTGCTATTTGGGCAAAAAGACGTGCAGTCACTCTGGAGGTTGATGCTTTACTGTTTACAGCTCATCATGTCTTCATAAAAGATCCAAAAATGGAGTAAATTATGATTATATTCACACAAGTTGTCCCAGCCACATCCCAGTGGGAGGACTACACCTCTCATCCGTCTAGGAACGCATCGGGATGAGCAGGGAGAAGGAAGTCTGGGCTTCCCCGCGTAAGCAGCGGAAAAAAATAAATGAATCGAAGACTGAAGTATGGCTTCTCTGATGATTACAAGTATACAATTCAATGAATGAATGAGTCATAGATCTGTTTCCGTTGTGTTCATGATGCAAAATCAGAGGAGGAAACAGGAGAGAACTGATCTGTGTGACTGTATTGGCCCATCAGACGGTGAGGTTAATGGAAAAACTGATGTTTCTGAGCTGCTGTAGTAAAAACAGCAATCACCCTGACAGACACCCTGACTCCTCCTAGACCCTCCTTTTCCGCCTGAAACAGAGGTGGCTCTGTATTAATGATGTCAGAGCTCAGAAATTACAGTCATCCACAGACGAAGCTCATCCTCTGGAAAGTCTTCTTTATTTTTACAGTGTCATCCAGAATCAGAGACTTTCTCTTCATCTCCCTCTGGATCGCAGCTGGGAAGTTTCTGTTTGCTGATAGTTTCCCTCCACAAGGATTACAACCATGTCTAAATAAGACTTCTTCTCACAATGAGATAGGGCCACAAATCCAAACTGTTTCTTAAACCAACAAATTCCCCCTGAGAGTTTCTTTTGTTATGACATTAAAGGAATACTCCACCCTCAGAATGATGAGCCTTCATTTGTTTACTCACCCTCATGCTGATTGAGACGTTGGATATTCATCATGTGGCCGGAGATATCGGGAGGTTTACATCTTATTTTCCTGCGGCTACAACGATGCTAAATAGAGCCCGGTGAAAAAAGTC
>JBBBVT010000013.1:4575776-4593325 GCA_037177035.1 Craterocephalus eyresii
CTCCAAGCCAGCTCCTTCTTGTTTCTGTTTTTATAGGAAATATCCGTGGTGTCATACAGACACGGATGCCCACACACCGCTACTATTGATTTTCCCGATTGTTCGCGCATCAAAATCCAGGCGAAAATCGCTCTATTCGCGTGAGTTGGACGCGCGATTGGGGCTTTCCGCACCACAAATTCGCGTCAAACGCGCCGCCCCAAGCAAACGGGCGTCAATTCGGATCTATAAATTGACTTAACATGTAATTCATTCGCGCAAATAATTTTGCTCTCGCTTGGTGTGAACGCAGGGTAACAGTAACAGATATTGACGTGTCAATCATGCTGCTTTTTCTGACCTGTTCATTAATTTTTTTAATCTCTTTTTGAATTGATTTAATGTTTTTTTTGTCAAGGTTTTAATTTATTTTACGCTGTTTGGCTTTTATTATCATTTACCATCACTCTGTGGCTGCAGCTGGGGTGAAAGTACAAGACAAGTTTCCCCTCGTCGGACAATAAAAAATCATCTTAATCTTAAACCATAAAAGCTTGTTAACATTCAACTGTGACTGACGGTGAATATTCCTTGGATTGGATTTTGTGGAAATGTACTCAAACGGGTCCTTTCTAAATATTTAATCCTTTTAATAAAATAGCATTTTTGGCCATGCACAGTGTGAAATGAAATGGAACTGGAAGACCTCTGAAAATGAACATTTTTCTTTCATTGTATTTGAGGAAAAAAGAAAAGAAAAGAAACCATTATGAACAGATCCAGAGACCATCAGTCAGGTTTTTGACCTTCATGGGCCGCGGTAAAGTGAAAACTGTCCTGTGGTTTTGACCAATCAAAATTTGAAATTATTCTCACAAATGATGCCTCTTTCAAAACTTTTTTCCCAAAAGACTTTCCTAAACAGACTGGATATGTTAATATGTTATTTTAACACATTTTACAGAAACAATAATATCAAAATAAATGGCAAATCTTAGCCTTCAGCTGTATCTCTATTTGCTTTTGTGTTGTAATCATGGAATATGTGAAGGAAAATGAGATGGCACAAACAACAACATGATGTCAAAGGAGCCTGTGAGTCATTCTAAAAAGATTAAGACGTGTTTTGGTCGGCGGACGTAGTGGAACCTTTAATGGCACTCCGGCGTGTGCCAGTCTGTTTGCTCGCATGGGTACAATATGTGCATCGAGGCGCATGCAAATCAATCGTGTTTGTGTGTGTGTCAGTGTGTTTAATGTGTTAATGGCTCCGGCTGCTCATCCAGCCGTGGCCTGGACACACTGAGTCACTTTTCAAATGGCACAAGAAGCAGGTAGCAAAGCTGCAGCTGCGCAACAGGATGAGCATGCACGCACATACACAGGTGCAAATGCACGAGCCCGCCGCCGCTCATTCATGGACAGGAGCATCCAGATAACACTGTAATCACTTCTGAGAACACTCAGTGGCTCTGCTCATATTCAGAGGGAAGATAAGTTGGCTAAATAACAATAACAGCTGACGCTGTGTTCAGTCTGCTTTTGCAAATGAGATCTACCTGCAACAACAACCAGCAAACAGATATGGACATGCGTTGTTCAGGGTTTGCTTCAAGGATAAAATCAAGTTGAACCAGTAAATATCTGTTCAGTTTCGCCCACGACAGAAAAAATTTCATTGTTCTCCTTTTGTTATCATGTTACAGTCGATCATTAACTGCTTTTGTAAATGTCAAGCTGTCAAGCATGTCATGTAGTTTTAAGCCAGTTCCTAAGAAAGTGGGTGTTAGTGGCATGAATATGTCACCACATTAGTCACAGCCACAAGTCTTACACACAGGCACACGGTTGCATTTTTTCATTAACTTTAAATTAAATACAACCTGGAGCAGATGAAAGCGTGAAAATGTGCTGACAAACTGTGATGGACAATGAAAGATATTAATCTATCAAAACTTTGAGGAAGATTTAAAGGAACGTTGCATAATTGTAGATCCTTTATTGCACAGGTAATATGAAACTCATGACCATAAATGATGATGATGATAAAATAGCTAAATGATTAAATCATATGAAAATCAGATTAAAATAAATTTAAAACTTTCATTTTAAAAAACGAATTAGCATAAATTAGCAGAATTACCAAAAATTAACAAAATAAACAATATTTCCTAAATTAAAAGAACAAAGAGCTCATGAACCTGCATTAAACAGGTAAATTATTCAAACTCAGCATCATCATGACATCTGATATAGTCATCTGTCATATTTTCAAAAGCATTTAATCCAATATTTTCACAGCATCGGCAGGCCTTTCCCCACCGACTAATTGTCGTCTGAAGGAGAACAGCTACTGGACCAACATTCCCCGTCTCAGTCTGACTGGTTTGTGTTGTTGGCTCCCATGACTCAAGGCGAGGGATGTAAGGTGCTGACTGACGATCCCTGAGGTAACCCCCACGCATCTTTTTCTCTTGTGTTGACTGTGACCTTTAATGACTTGGTACACTCACACGGCTCCGTCTTCTAAACCTAACTCATGTTAGTGGTTCGTTTTTTCTGATAAGGGCGGCATGGTGGTGAGCACTGTGTGGAGTTAGCATGTTTTCCTCGCTGTGTGGGCTCTGAACGGGCAGAGGAAGCCGGTTCCCGAACCTACAGTAACAACGACATGGCCGACTGTGACGTCATCAGGGGCAAAGGTTAGCTTCAGCTGGCAGCCAGGACACTTTAAGAGAAGAAGGGAGACTATGAAGATGTGGGTAAAAGTGGAGGAACAGCCACCAAAGTGCCTCCCCCGCCCTGGTTCTTCCACAAATGAAGGAAACTCGACCACCTGTGGGAAGTAAAGCTCAGAGAGCTCTAACAATCATATGACATAAAAATAAAATCTGGCTGTGTTGTTATGTTGCCTGTAGCAAAAGCAAACTATGCACATTTTGATAGGTTCTATTTATCATTGAAATGAAATTAAAAGAATGAAAAATACCCCAGAAGGAAACTCAATATTGTAGTAGTAGTTTGTTTGTTTGTTTGTTTTTGAAGCTTGCATCGATAACATCTTCAGAAATTTGCTGCATCATTTCAATATATTTGTTTGGAATACATTAAATTCAGTTTAGCTTTATTAGTATAGAACTTCACAATTCACAACATCATCATCTCGGTGTATTTTTACAGACCAAATCATAGCTTTAAAATAATAGCTTAGCTAAGGAAACCAACGCATTGCATCGATTCTTGACTTCAGTCCCCCATCCTGAGCACACATGGGACAGAAACGTGGGGTAAGAAAGCTCCCACTGGCTCACTGAGAGCAGCCGCCTGCATCAACCAGTTAGGGGTGGAGGGGACCACCACTCCCAGCCAGGGAGACCCGCTGAGAGAAAACAGAGAAACACAAGTTGATGATGGCAGAAAAGTCATAAATTTATAGATGGAAAATAAAGGTCAGAGAGAAGAAAGGGAAGCAAGTGTTGAGTGTATTTGCAGTCTAAAGGCATATTTACACCTTGGAGGGGGTCCCCCAAAGAACACAGGAGGTCCCTGCAGCTTTGAGTTTAAAACCATTGTAATGTATGTCCACAGATTGTACTTATTCCAAGGACAAAAGGCGATAATTCCACTTAAATGATGATGCTTGAGTATTAATGGAAAGAATATATAATTTACGATTAAGGTTTCACGCATGAAAAATTAAAATGAAGCAGGTCCTCAAGGAAAACCGTCTGGTTCAACCACTGGTTCATCCTAAAGACAGATATGGAGCATACAGTACATAGATTCTCTCTGGGTGCTCTGCCTTCCTCCTGAGGTCGAAAACATGCGTGTCAGGTTGACTGGTGAACCCTTGGAGTGAGTGTGCGCGGTTGTTTGTCTTGCGTGTCTCTGTGTTGGCTCGGCAGTGAACTGCTAACCTGTCCAGGGCGTACCCTGCCGCTCGCCTGATAGCAGCTGGGATGCGCTCCAGCAGCAGCAACCATGATTTGGATTAACCGAGTGCAGAAAACAGATGGATGGTCTCCAGAAACTGTTGCTATTATTTGTTCATTTTTTAAGATAAGAAAGGTGCATTGACGTCTTGTTCCAGTGCTGCCAATAACAAATGAATTGCTAGATTAAGTTTTAGTATATAATCAGTAGCCGACCTCTCAAGTAGGGTTAGATAAATGTATTTTTACTTTATCAGATGAACACTATTCCAGCTGTTGTTAAATCCATGGATGCTTCTGGATGAATATATTGTTATGATTTCTCTGGATCCAGCCTGAGCAGGTAATAAGTCAGAGTCCCCAGAGCTGCTTTCCCCCAGTTTGGACGAGTGGTTCTTCCCAGGCACATAATGAGGTGTCTGTAACTTCCCACGTTGTAATTTCTGTGTAGGTGCTTTCCTGTCAGCACAAATAAATCACCCGTCTTTAGTTTCTGTTTGCCACTTGTTCAGTCATCATTGCTTTTCCATGCACTACTTCTCCCTACAGTCACATTACACAAATGCAAGAAAATGCAGAGGTGGGTTAGGAGAGGGGACTTTTTTTCACAGCATGAGAGATGCAGGACAGTGGCTGCCACACAGCTACAGGTAAAGTGTGCTGGTGTGACTACACTAGAAGGGAAATAAAGATACTTCTTTAAGTCATTAATATTGGTATTCACAATAAATATTACACTCTGGGGCTTTCTTCTTTGTTACATTAAGGTATTTGATATATTTATGTTCATTTTTTAGTTTATTAAGATATAAAGTAGTGATGGAAAGTCCAGCTCTTTTCAAAGAATTGGCTCCTTTGGTACAGCTCTTTTAGAAGAGTCGGCTCTTTCAAGTTTTTGTATGTTGGTAAGCAATTTTAAAAAAGATTTACTGTATTTTTTCATTTAAAAATAGTTTTTATTCAATATTTTAATCAAACCTTTAAATGCACAGAACACAGAACCACAACAAACATAGCAAAAGAATAATTTTTAATATTATCACAACTGAAATTCACTCATTTCTCCTCTTTTTTCCCCAAAATTTGCTTGTAATATAAATCCAGCTCCACATCTTTGAAATTTGCTTCCTTCTTTCACATAATAGTACAATCCTAGTATTGCCTTACATGTGATTGGCTGGATGGTGATCCAAATGAAATAAAGTCCTTCTTATTGTCCTTAAGACTCAGCTCGCCCAGCTCATCTCCATACAGCAGAGGACATTCAGGTTTTTTATTTGACTAATAGCAGATTTACAGTGATCATTTTTGCAAAAGGTCTTGTTATTTTTACTTTGTGCTGCAGAGGATTTTTTACAAATACAATTCAATACCTAAAATGGCATCGTATGTGATGTCACCAGTGCTTTCAGCATGTTTGTACGTTTCGTGCAAGGCTCCATGAGAAAGCAATCATGCATCTAATGGGCAAACTCTGCTCTTTTCTTCTTCTGTGAACTGTTTAGATGCTGCAGCCTCAGAACTGATTCACTGTGTGTCATGTTTTTGTTTTGGTAAATGTCTTAACATGCACACCGAGGACATGCTCAGCCCAGAATCCCCACTTCTTGCATAATGCTCAGACTTTCCAGGCTCCATCTAATGTTACCACATATAATAATAATAGTTGGGATGATTCTGTGTGTCAGAGTTTGTGGTCGCAGTTTGGGCGAATATTTTGTTTTTTTTGGAGTTGCTTTATCCCTTGTGCACACCATCAAAGTGCATGTAATGCTGGCCTGAGCTTATCGGCCAGCATCAGATTTGGACCACTCATGTTCACGTCACAGAGTGGGAGGAAATCCCTGAAGTCAGATGTTGTGGGAAGGCTGAGACCAGCCGCATGGAAACTACTGATGTCATTTTTTAAAATGAGATGTTCGCTGATCAGGATGCTTATGCGTCCAAATAAAGAAGCCTTAGATTTGGATGATTGTGTAATTCTGTCAATTTTTATCTACATAATCTAGTATCTCAAATCTTTACAAAACCTCAGCAGGGTGTTTTGGTTTTCTTTAAAGCTTTTAATTTCCTCTCCCTGTCACAAAGGTGTGTCTGCTACGATGTGTCAGAAACATATTTGCATAAATGTTTTACCAGCAGGAAAATCTCTTATAAGCAAATATAAAAACATGATGTGGACTGAAGCGAGTGAAGTCAAACAGGAAAGTTTCATTGCTCTAACTAATATAAAAAATCAGTCCTCCACCAGCTGCAAAGCACAGGACAAAGAAGAAAAAGTCACCATTTATATCTTTTCTCCTCTCTTTGTGGTTCCCCTGTTATTTCATTGTGCAGCTTGCAATTCACATTTATTTTTGTGGGACTTTCATGAAAAACAAAACAAAAAAGAAGCATAATGACCTTTAGAAAATGAAAAGGAACAAAAAGCATTAAAAACAGACATTTAAAATTCCTGGTGGAGAAAAAAGCGAGTACAGGACATCGTACAATAATCAATTTTCCCAGTTCTTGTTCGCTTGTACACAAACCAACTTAAATTCCACTAATTCATTCAAATCTGAGTAAATTCTCATCAATGAACAAATAAAACACTAAACTCCACTTAAGTCCTCTTTTCTTTCTACTGCGGGGAATACATAAAGTTTGTTAGAATATGTGAACACTGAATATGTATCCCAGTGGTCATGACAACTGCATGAAAAGTGTCAAATTTTACATCCATGTGGTTTACTACAAAAAAATTGACATTTTTTGATCTAACAAAGTTTGACTTTATAATTCTGGGTATTGATTAAACTGTGACATTTGATCGATGACTGATAGTGGGACAGGAAGGGTTCATAAGATATGAAGAAATTAGTTTTCCAGTGCAGGGTTTCTGTTTGGATTCATAGTTAGCTTGATGCATTTGTTCCTTTTCAGCTGCATGAGCAAAGTCTAATCTGAAATATCAGATAAATTCAAATCTCTCTCGTAAATCTTCACTCTGAATCTTCCATCTGCTCTAACAACAAACTTGTAAAAGTTCCTGTGAAACAGTTTGTGATGACAACACAGTGAAAACTTGAAACCCTTTCTGCACGTCTAAGCGTTAGAGCAGATGTTAGTGCAGAGAGAGGGACTCCCCTCTCTGATCTACTGCTTTCCCATCAGTGCAGCTACTGACTCACTGACACTGATGTTTAAACCATTCCCCTGGGGGCTCCACGCAACACACAACTACATAGCTGAGATGGCTCGCCAGTGGTTTGAACCCACCTTCTGGTTTCTCCATCGCTAAAACCGCAGAGAAGAGGAAACTGCATCCTCAGAAAGACCACTTCCTCTGACGTTAATCTTTTTCTCCCATCATGTGTGATATTGTGTGTCTAACACGATGCTCCACTCCCTTCAAAATTCAGGATCTGTATTTGCACATGTGTAAATAATGTAGCCGAGGATGCCCATCCATTTTGTGTGCTGCGTTTTAAGTGTCAACTGTGCATCTTTTTTCATGTGGAAGGGAGTTTCTGTGATCTGCGATCAGTTTTATTTTCCAGAGAACCGTCGGGTCCTTGCATCATTCACAGGAATGCAGCTGCTGTATAAGGGAGAAACTTGCTTTCCCTTCTACACGGGAGCTCTTGAACATTTGTCATTGAGACAAAATCTGCCCACGCTGGTTTCTGTATGTCAAAAAGCAGCACCACATATTTGCTATGCTAACTCCCCTGGCAACTAATTGCTTTAGCAGGAGGTGGTTGACAAATCACAACAAGTTATAATGAGCAGAGGTGTCAAAAGTATTCATTACCCAAGTAGAAGTAAATAACAGAGTATAAAAATACTTCTTTAGAAGTCGAAGTATCAGCTCAAGCTTTTTACTCAAGTAAAAGTGTAAAAGTACTGGCTTTATAACGGCTTAAAGTATTAAAGTACAAATAATGTAAGAGAAGAATGACATGGACAAAAACTTTGGCAGCATCACTTTAAGCTTTTGTCGTAACATCAATGTTAAAATGTTAGAGGCTTCCTGTTCTTTAGTCTCTGCCACAGACATTTTTGTATCAGCTACATGTGTCTGCTACGTCTCTGCTGGACTGTGGTTGAGTTTGCGTTGTGCACTGATGCGATGTCACCACGTTCCTCTGCCTCCAGCTGTTCCACCTCCATGTCAGGCCACTCAGGAATTATCCGCCTCTTCAGGTGGGCCAGTCTGGGCCTGGATTGTGTAACCAAAATCTAAACTGCTCATCTAATCACAATCTCATTCACTCGATCCTGAAGACACAATTATTCTGGATAGGGGTTTGTGTGTCTGTGTGTGTGTGTTTTGTTGCTTTAATGATAATGAGTCGGAATGAAAGTGTGACAGTGTGTGGGTCCTGTCACTGTGTGCCTCCGACTGATCGTGTGCCTTGGCTACTTGGCCACAGGGATATCCCTTTGGCTGACTGGCAAGCGCGCATGACTTTCACCCGGGAGGTTGTGGGATTGATTCCCCGCCCGGACCCTCTGGTCGTCCTGCCACAAAAGCAAACTGAAATAAAAGAGGGGTAACTGGGCCATTTAAAAAATGTAACGAGTAGAAAGTACAGACAATTGGATAAAAATGTAAGAGGTACAATAAGAAAGTAGTCTAAAAAAAAGTACTTATTTATAAATACCCTAAATTTCTAAGTATTTGTATTTCACTACATCACACCTCTGATGATCAAACTGCATTCTGGTACAAAATAATGTGAATCATTTTTGCTAAGCGGCAGTCTGTGTGATTGTGTTATTTGTGAGAGGACTGTTAATGCCATCGTACTGATATCAAAATCAGTTGCCACTTAAGTTATGAAGATTGAATGCACTCTAATGAATGATATGATGCTCTGTTTCTTTAGCTGCGTGGGGTTTCCACTCATTCAGCTCATCTAGTTTCAATCTACGAACAGACAGAATGTTACATTTCTAAAGGGAAAAAAAAAATCCCTCCAACTGATGTATCTGTTAATTTTAATTTTTCAAAGATTAATATTTCCCATTAATTTTACCCAGTAAAATGTTTCTGATGTTTAAAAATGAAAAACTTTTTAAAAATTGCAGCAGGAATATCAAATATGTGTTTTTTTTACATCATGCATACAGTACTGTAAAGTAACAAAAATGAAAAGACCTCATGTCTTCAAATTTCACTTTCTTTATGTATCTTTATGCACCTTGTCGTGAGCAAACAGATTTTTGCTCAATTTGTTCCGTTTTTTGTATTTAGGAAAAATATGAAATCAAACTATTTCATTGACAGGATGAACCTTATTTTGCAAGGTCATTTTCTAAAGAGCAATTTGCTGGAACTTCGCATATCTCATAATGGTCCGCAGTTGCGCAAGTTGTCTTAGAAAATACAACAAGATATACCAAGGAGCTGATACCGGACCTGAAAAATGCATATGAACTTTCGATTGGTCCATCTAATGTTCACTGAAGTCATCAGAAAGAGTCTCTGTGGAAAGATTGTTGTCAATAATCTATTTTTAAGGCAGGAAAACAAGAGAAAAGGCTAGGGTTTGCCAAATGATACAAGAACTGGACTGAAAATCAGTGACAACAGGTGGTTTTATGGAGTGATGAATCCTCCCCAGAGCCCAGGACTCAACATTATTGAAGGACTGTGGAATCATCTTGACCGAAAATGGAGGAAGATGCAGCCAACACTGAAAGAAAAGGTTTGGAAAGTTATTCAAGGAGTCTGGAGAACTATTCCTGGAGACTTCCTGAGGTCCTCCAGTGAGGGAATGTCGAGAACAGAGGGCCAAACTGCTCCAAAGTGGCCATTTTGGAGACCTTATCTGAATTGTCTGGACTTCAAACCTTTAATTGTGTTCTGCTTCACTTTATCAGAGTTGGTCTTTCCAGAGATACTGTACAAGGATTTAATAGGGGCTTAGAATTACAACTGCATCATTCCAAAGAGATATTCAGATTCATCTTAAAAGGATATTTTTTCCCATTTGTACTTTGTCATGATTCCTTGCCAATATCTACAAAAAAGTTTTCTCTTTACCATGACTCCAAAGATTTTTTAAAAAGACCTTGAGGTTGCAGAGATTATGGGAATGGTCAAGGGGTAAAAAAAAAAGCTTACATGTATGAAAGAGGATTCAGATTGTTTTGACTAGTTTTTTTTTTCAACCAAACATTGACTTTTAAGCTAATAACAACTTCAAAAACTTGTTTTATTTAATTACATTATTTTATATGTGTATGAAATAATAATCGAACCCGAGTAAATTTTACATCGATGACAAATAACCGCTTTTTTAAGACGCTGACACACATATGACCTCAGTGAGCACCGGCTGCACGCATGCGCTCCTGGTTACCAAGCAACACAAAAACCTTGTTGTCCAATCAGATGTCTGATTCAGCGCATTGATACAATCAAACTCGATTTTACAACTAGGTGATCCACTGATGATGTGCCTCTGTGATAAATATTCAAAAGTAAGTGTTTTAGGTTTACTTATAAAACATTATCTGGTAAATATAGTAGTTTTTAGTCGGAATGGCTTACCATATAGTCTGAGGAGCTGCGTCGTACCACAGCGCATTTATTCCGGAGGGTAGTGCTTCGGCATTATAAAGCAGGCGTGTCTTCAGCAGGGGCCGTGGTTTAAACGCTGACTTTTATAACGTTGGTGTGTCAGTCTCGGGTAGAGGATTATGTGGAGGTGTGTACGCCGAGTCAACAACTTTATCGGACTTTGAATGCTTCCAGAACACCCTCTTGGTAATGTATGTACTGCTTTTATATTTAATTAATTTGTTACGCAAAGTTTTCTTTCAACACGGTCCTCTGTAAAGTACCCTAGCAAAACTTTAGTGTTTGAATTTAAAGTTTAAACTAGAAGTTTTATCCTGCGTAGTCGTGACGCAGACAACGTGATAACGGGATAATTTAGCGTCAGACGAAGTTGGTTTGCTTCACGGTTTCATGTTGTTTTAACTTGCATAACTGCGTGGGACTCATCTCCCCAAAGAGCAAAATGAACGCGACTAGCTTTTTCTTACCTAGCTTAACGACAACATAAATACGTTGCGTAGCCGAGTTTGATGTTTGCGCAGGGTAAAGTCACAGGTTTAACAGAGTAAAACTAACGTGGTGCTCATCAGGGATCAGCTGGAGCAAATAATTGCTGCAAATGTTTTGACTAACGGTACGGAGAACCGTCCTCGCTGCAGTTGATGTTGTTATTTGGGCAACTTTAGCGGACTTGAAGCGAACTGTGTTTGTCTCAACGCGGTTCAGGAATGAAAGCCACTGGCTCACGCGGTGAACTGTTCTAGAACCCTCACGAGCTCTGTTCTTTACGCTGTGTGTGCGTGCGCGTGTGTCACGAAGCCTGTGCAGGCTGACTCGTGCTGAACAATGTGAAAATTTAAAGCCTCAGAGTAAGTAGTTGTTAAATACTGCTGGTGAAAATAATTCTCTTTATATGTTACATGGTTTGTTTTACATTTAGAAGCTGTTTCTGATTGTATATTTTTTCCTTTCATCTCAGTTTATCTGAACTTTGTTGGAAGATGGATATCAAGGAGGAATCAAGCAGTACTTCTGTCCTTACCTGGGAGCAGGTGAGCAGGCTGAATGAGGTCCTGACTGATGTGGTGCCTGTTCACGGACGAGGAAACTTCCCAACCTTGGACGTGCAACTTAATGACATTGTGGCACGGGTGCGCTCCCGCCTGGAGCTGAGCGGCATCAAGGTGAAGGACATCCGGCTGAATGGATCCACAGCCAGCCACGTGCTGGTGCGGGACATAGGCTGGAGCTACAAGGATCTGGACGTGATCTTCAGGGTGGACCTGCCGCACGAGTCGGAGTTCAAGCTCATCAAGGATGTGGTGCTGGGCATACTGCTGGACTTTCTGCCCGATCGTGTGAACAAAGAGAAACTCACGGCCATGACTCTCAAAGAGGCTTACGTCCAAAAGCTGGTCAAGGTAAACACGGAGCAGGACCGCTGGAGTCTGATCTCCCTCTCCAACAACAGCGGCCGCAACGTGGAGCTGAAGTTCGTGGACTCGATACGGCGTCAGTTCGAGTTCAGCGTGGACTCCTTTCAGATCGTCCTGGACTCTATGCTTTCCCACTACGAGCAGGCGCAGACGCCCATGTCTCAGGCCTGCCACCCCACCGTCATCGGCGAAAGCGTCTACGGGGATTTCAACGCTGCACTGAGCCACCTGCGCAACAAGCAGATCGCCACCAAGCGGCCCGAGGAGATCCGCGGGGGCGGCCTGCTGAAGTACTGCAACCTGCTGGTGCGGGACTTCCGCCCTGCCAGTCAGGAGGAGTTCAAGGCCCTCGAGAGATACATGTGCTCTCGCTTCTTCATTGACTTTCCCGACATCGGAGAGCAGCAGCGCAAAGTGGAAGCCTACCTTCAGAGCCACTTCATCGGCGAAGAAAAGAGCAAGTACGACTACCTCCAGATCCTGCGCAAAGTGGTCAACGAGAGCACGGTGTGCCTCATGGGCCACGAGCGGCGGCAGACCCTCCAGCTGCTCTCGCTGATGGCCTTGAGGGTCCTTGCGGAGCAGAGCGCCATCCCGGACGCGTCCTGCGTGACCTGCTACTATCAGCCGGCGCCGTACGTCAGAGACCACAACTTCAGCAACTATTATGTGGCGAACCAGAACATTCCAACATGGCTGCCGTGTAATTGAGAATCAAACAGGTAGACGGATGACAAGAGGATATGGCTGCTGCTGCTTCTGAAAAAGAGGAATGAATGGAAAATTCCTCAAAACAAAAAAAAAAAAAAAAAAAAAAGGGGGGGAGGGAAAAGAAAATCACCGAAAAGGAAAAAAAAATGAACACATTGGCAATAAATGTTTCTGTCAAGGCACAAGCCGAGCTTTTTTTTTTTTTTTTTTTTTAATCCTTTCTCATTCCTTACCTACAGAAATGTCTGTCATTGAATAGAAAGTGATATTTTTAAGTGTTATTTAGATTTTTTTCTCTCCTCATGTTTGGTTGTTTACTTGTTCTTCAACCTTATTCTTATCGGGGATGTTTTTGTGCCTTAACCTCTACGTTTACCCCTCCAGTACTTTAAGTGTGGACTATTATTTAAAGGAAGTGAAAGATGAATTGCTGTAGCCTTTAATTTGGTTTTCTTGTTTAAAAAATGTGAAAAAAAGCAGAAAAAAATACTCAAAATTATATCATAGGGCTAAGTAATACTAGATGACAGCCAAAATAATAATAAAAAAACAGTGATCACTGGTGTTTATGGGGGAGGGAGGAAAGGGGGTACACTAAAAACTTGATCACACCAGGAATCAGTGGTAAGCCACAACGGTGAGGGTTTTTATTGATTTTTTTTTTTGGTGACATGTAAATATCGCCACCATCTGTGCCATGTCTGATGTGCCAGCAGTGCCTGTTTGTAAACCGTTTATTGCCTGCCCCCCCACTGTGAATAATGAACTTCTGTCCTCACCGGGGAACCAGTTTACTCAGACTTTCATTTGTAGCTGAGATCGGTTTTGAGTGGAAATCTTGACAGACAGTTTAGGGTTCAGACATGGTCTGCGGGGTTCTTTTTTTTTTCCTTTGAGGGGGAGGGGGCAAAGTTTCTTTCCCTCTTTTTAATTTCCAAAAGAGCTCACCGGTGACCTCAAGATGTCAGAGCACGATGGTTATTGTGGGAGGCTGACTGACGGGATTGGGCCTGCGTTGCCTGGCAGGGAGTCCTGGGCCGACGGGCTGCCGCTTCCCTTAAAAGGAGCAGCACATGGAGGGTTATCCCTCACAGCCATTGCAGGCTCGACAGCAGCCCTGAAATGGGATCCTCTTCTGACGTAGCCCGGCAACCGGCTCTCAGGCTGCAAGCTGTCTATAATTATCCTCTTTTTCCCTGCGAGAGGAACCTATTTGGAGCAGAGAACTAGGATTAGGCCCGAGCCGCTTCTTGTCTCTCAGGTGCCCGTCACTACCAGAGTTTGAACCCCTTTTGTGGTCATGGGAGGACTGACGACTCGTCTCTCCTTTCAGACTTGGTTATTGATTTAAAGCTTAAGCTACAAGAAGCCCCCACCTAACCTAACCAGCTACAAACCCATGAGTTTCTATTCCGAGTAAAGCTTATTTTTAGCCGTGGATGTTGGCCGTTGCCAGCAGGAGGGCTGAGCTGCGACCCGTTTGGAGGGGAGATAACATGCGTTTTAAATTTTCTAATGCAAGCAGCCACTCCTGTCATTGCTTCGTTTCTCAGAAGTGTAATTCCTGCTCCTCGGCTCGCTGCGGCTTGTGTTGGGACCAGATAACCGAGCGTGTGCATTATCTGGCCATCTCACTGGTTAGAGTGGTGCAGGAAGGTCAGCTTGGTGTGTGCGGCTCACATGGGTTTTCAGGCCTCTGATCCTGAACCTTTTGTATGCAAACTTGTCTTACTTAACAAGTGAGGTGCGGCGCTGTCGGCTCTGGACCAAAGGCAGCTTTACAACCAGCATGAAGTGCCTGTCGCTTTTTTTTCCTTAATTTTTCAGGAGAGTTTATCTTTTTAAAGGTGTTTTTAATGGTGGTCAGGAGGGGAAGGTTCAGCTATTCTTTCTTTTCAGTGTCTTTAAACCCTGTGAAACTTTGTTTTTTTTTTTTGTTTTTTTTGATGGGTAAATTCTTAGATTTGTTTAGTTGGGGAGCAAAATTATTGATTTGTGGCATCTTTTAAAAAAATCCCCCCCATCTCACAAAGTTGATCTTTTCAGTCCCAGACCTTATCTTTCTTTTAAAAATCCATCTGTTAAGTCATTCCTGTTTGTCTCCAGTCATTTTACCCTGTTTAGTCTTCTCTTTGTCGTCAGTGGCAGCCATGTTGGTTTTGCAGTCTCACCCAAACACTCATTTAGTTTAGTTTGAATTGCCCAGCAGTTGTTATGACACGTATACACTCCTATTTAATCACCGCCCACAAGTTAGAGCTAAACCTTCTCCTAAACGGCTTGATCAGAGGTTTTTTGTTTTTTCATGATCATCATGTTTCCATCCCAAGCAATGGCTCATGCTAACAGATGCACTTTAAAAAAGGCCTTGCTCTACTCCAAACTCACCACCTGAGATGGGATTTAAATAAGCCAAAGTGGTCACTTTCTGATGGAGTTGAGCTGGTTCCTTTTTTTTTATTTTTGTTTTTGGCGAGTGCATTGGTTTAAAGTACCTTTTTGAAATTGAGACATGCCTTTCAGTTGTGCCTTTTCGCTCCATGAATTCTCCCTCCTTGCACCGTGGCTGCAGTTTGTGGTTAGCATGGTGGTAACAGACTCAACTGAAACACCCAGAAAGCAGCAGGTTGATCTGTGTCCATTCGCTGTCATTTCTCAGTCGATGGTCCCAGTCTCAGAGCATCTCCTCGGTTTGCTGGGAGGCCAGGTTTAGAACCAGCAGCCCCGTTCTGCTGCAGCTCGATCAGCCTCTGCTTCAGCTTCTAGTCGACTACGAGCGAGGTCAAAGAAGATGTCGGGTGTTTTTCCAGCTGATCATGAAGAGGAACCGTGTGCCTTTCTGCCGGCGCCCACCCAACATCCATGCGTTTACGATTATTGTGGCTTTTGTCTGACGGCTCAGTGTGTTAGGGAAGCTTCATTTTCCCAGAGAAGAGTCTGGTGCAGCGTCCCTCTCTTTGTCAGGGTTGGTGTATGTATGCGGATAGAATTAAAAATGAAGAGGATGAAGTGTAATTTTCCTTTTTTTTTCCCCTACATTTCCTGGCCCCCACCTTTTTCTTTCTGCTGTAAACCTGTTGGTGTTAGTCTCTCGCTCCCTCTTTGTTTGGGCCTTTTGTTGATCAGTACAGAGTGTTCTTTCTGCGACACCTGTACATGTATCCTTTTGTTTGGGTGGTATTTTGGGGGGGCGGGAGGGCAGAGATATCTGCAGACTAGATGCATTTCGTGGTTTTGCTTGTCTGAAGGACGAATCCTAACCACGGGATGTGTAATGGAGGTCGTCTAGAAGATCTTCAGTTTCCATAACAGGAGTTGTGAATTTTTTTTTTTTTTGCAGCAGATTTGTTTACGTTAATGCGTGGAGGTGTGTGTGCATATTTGCATGTGTTTATGAAGGGATGCCTGTGGTAAATAAGTGGGGAGAATATGAACTTTGTCGCACTTTCTTTTTTTTTTTCTTTGGAGAGCAAACAAGCTTTTTTGTCAGCTTTGTGATTGTGATGATGACTTTGATGGTTACAACCATTGTACCATTTCATTTTTCAGCACTTTTACCTCACTTGAGTTTTTCCTCTAAATGGAAATATACATGTAATTCAGGAAAGTGTGTTTGAAGAAGAAATAAAGAATATTCAAAGCATTTATCTGCCTCAATGTTTTTGATTGTGAAAATTGTTTGTAATCAGACTAAAATCTTAACTGTCATTTGGTTTATGGACAAAACAAAATTCTGCTTATGGGAGTTCTGTAAAAGTGGGAGGAGAAACAGCTGGTTGTGAGCCCTTAATCTGCAGCTGTCATGTTATCAGGTTATTTATCCAAACAGGATGTAACAGGATTGCAGCTTAAAACGATCAATATTAAATGCATGCAGTCAAATTTTGAGGCTAAAACAATAATTCATAAAGTAAATGAGCTGGTACACAGAGAAGGTCCATTTGTGGATTTGGTCTGACAATCAGCTGCTGCTTGTCTGCTTTTTATCTGTACTCATGCTGCAGAGGTGAAATCGGGACCGTCTCAAGGGATGAAAATTTAAATAACCTACACTCTCAGATGCTTTTATTAGGTTCACCTTCCTCATATCACGTCGGACCCCCTTTTTCCTTCGGTACTGTTTTAATTCTTTATGGCATAGATTCAACAAGATCTTTGAAAAAAGATTTTTCCCATCTTGACAGGATGATGTCACAGTTGCTGCACATTCATGGTGTGAATATCTGAAAACACTGATTTGCTGCCTTGTATCTGGCTGATTAGCATATTAAGCAGTTCAGCAGGTGTACCTAATAAAGTGTCAGCTGAGTGCATATGAGATAAGGGCCATCGATACCTACAAGCCAGTGAGATAAATGTGTTTATGATGGCTTTTTGTTTCAGCTTTCGTTCCAGCTTTTACCGCCCCGACGGGAACTTTAACCAGAGAAGTTTTCCATCTCACCCACCGGAGAAGTGGTTAGTGGGGAGATCTGTCGGCTCAGCGGTCAGAACTTCAAATCCTGATCGTACTGATGGGAGAGCAGTGGAAAACACTCGCTCCTGCGCCAGTGTTTTCATTGGGTAATAATAACAGCTTGGACATTGCCTCTGTGTGTATGGTGCTGAAGGAGCACTTTAAACTGTCTACAAAGTCCACACAACATGGAAATGACGTTTTAAGGCCCATTTATGCTCCCTGACGGACGTAATTTGCGGCGTCCGTTCCAAACGTCTTCATGCATCGCTGCCTTCATGCTTCCATGCGTCGTTTCTGTTGATACGGCTAACCTCCGCTAAGCGGCAGTGCTGAGTTTATTACAAACTCCGCGATACAATGCTAGATTCAAACATCGATTGGCGGCACAAATGCGCTGCTACAAAGTTGTTTCTAACCACCAACACACCGTGAACACTTGTAGAACTTTATTTCTAAAGCTTGTGCAACTTCTAATGTTT
>JBBBVT010000013.1:4600009-4610386 GCA_037177035.1 Craterocephalus eyresii
GCCAGGGCACACGATCAGTCGGAGGCACACAGTGACAGGACCCACACACTGTCACATCATCTTTCAATCTACCCCTTTTCATTTCTTTTTCTCTCTGAAAGCCCTCTTAGGTTTCGTTGCTGCTTCAGCGACGGTGTGATTGTGTGACAGAGTGAGGTAAAGCTAAGCTTCGCTGCAACATCATGCATTGTCCTGGAAGAAAAAAAAAGTAAAGTCCAATTTAACAGCCTTGGGACACATAATAAATGTTACTCTGCCATCAAAACTAATCAGGGACACTGACTCTTAGAGGTGTAGTCCGTTTCTAAAGGATTACCAGAATGTATGGCTGTTTGGAAGCAGCATAAAGTAGCTCATGTTGTTTGCACACTTCTGCTGTACAGTAGAAAATTTGACTCTGTTAAAAATCTGATAATAAATATTTGGACACAAATAGTTTACAATAACTCTAAAACATGCATTCTTTAACCTGAAAGTTTTTTTTTTCAGACACCATAAGTGTAAGCAGACCTAGAGCAAAGCAACTTCTAATATTTGCTTTAACGCGCCTGTTTGACGGCATACCCTGCAAAGTCTAACATAACAATGTTTCCCATCACTCAAGATTCAAGGTAAGAACTGGTTCTGTAAATCAATTGTAAAGAAATTTAGCAGTCCCCCACCCCTTTCCAACACAAACTGTTGCTTGAATGTGTGGGTAAAAATAAAGTTTACATGGCCAGAATCCCAGATTCATCAAACAGTGATGCAACGGCAGGCCTCGCTGTGTTGACAGAAACAGCTGTAAATGTTTAACAGCTGCTCATCACTCACTCCGGCCTCATATGTAAAGAGTTGGTGCCACCTTCTGAATGGATCCCATTTGCGTGGAAATGAATTTGAACACACTTTAATGTCTGTGCTCCTTCCTGTTTCCCGCGCGGGGGCCTTGGGGTCAATGCTGATTAATTAGGACTTGGCTTGATTACGGCTGATGTGCCGTTGATTCCTCTTCAGAGACCTCATCAGTATCCATGCAAACGATCCAAGAGTAATGAGCTGCAGCACTGATAGCATCTGTTTTCTGGGCCAATGTTTTATGCTTTTTTTCACAGATCTTGTGTTGCGTTGGATATGAGCGAGTGGTGAATTGCTGCACAGATGGAGGTTAATACTGTTAACCTGACGACTCATGTCTGGGAGGGGAAGCATAACCGTAACAGCAGGTTCCTTCAGGCTGTGTAACCGCAGATGTTTAGGCCCATTTTGATGGAGAAAGCCAAACATCCAAGACATCTGTTGGAACCTTTTGGAGCTTTGAACTATTTGAGGGAGAAGTCTTTGCAATGTGGACATTCCTGACGTGTTAGACATGGTTGGCTGGAACCACATACCCTGCTCTGAACAGTTACACTGACCTTGACCCTAATCTTAACCAGAGACTGGCCAGAATTGACAGCCCACTGGAGGGTAGTTTCCTGTGTCGGTCACATGGTTTGTTTCCCCGACTGGCTTTGCCCTTTAGGAAACCTGCAGCAGATTCTGAGTCGGTGAATCACACATGGAAGATGTGAATGTGGACAGAGTCTGAACCGTTCTGTCCTCCCACACTCTTTGAGGCGAACATTGACACATTTAATGGAAGCTAGACATTTCCGTGACATGCTGATGCTAAACTGGTATTTTTAGACGTGACACTGAAAACATAATGGACATTTTTTGGGGCCGGATTTTGTCTTGTTACACTCACTCACTTAGAAAATAAAGCACCTAATTCTTTTAGGGGCACAAAGGTTTGCCACTGGGGTGGTACCTTCAAAGACACTTCTGTTGTACCCTTGTAGTCTTACAGTTTATACCAGTTGGATGAGTGGTGTGTGATGCCATAGAAAGTGCTTGAGAGAGTAAAATGTAGACTAACGCAGCCTTAGGCCAACCAAACCAAGCATGGTGCCAGAAGCTAACCAGGTGTTCCCAATCCTGTTGAACAGCTCGGCCCATAAATCCCTGCAAGACACTATAGGGAAGCCATCGGAAGGTGGTGGTACTGTGGACAAACTCAATAAACGTAAGAAATGATAAGAAAGTTACGTTTTATTTCCTAAACATATTTTTTATGCTTAAAGTTTCATTTATGCTCTCTTTATGTACAGGGTGTCTGTTTTAAATCTAACCGCCTTCATATGTTCATGTGCTAACCTTGCACAGTTGCTATTCAATACATCCACCAGGGGGCAGCGCAGAGTTCAGCGGGATCGTGTCAATGTTCATTCTCAGTGAAAGATGCAGCTGACTGGTGGTCAGTGAGGATTTTAAATACATCTTTGTTTTTTCGCAGGTTGCACATGATCTATTCTGCTCAACACTGTCCCTGTGGTCGGTGGTGGTACTGCTCGGTTCGCTCCATCTGGGAGGCCATTTGCAATGGCCTCAAGAAACAAATTATACATGTAAATAATGCAGAAGATGGATGAAATTATCCATCTTTTTCACATAGAAATTTGTTGGACTATTTAGTCACATGAGAATAAAACTTGTTTCTTCTTCATCATGGGTAGAAGTGTAAACACAGTATTCACCCAATCCTATTTTAAGGCTTTTTCTGCATGAAATAGTTGAATGTCACATATAGTGCAGTTTTATTTCCTTTTGGACACATCACTATGACACATTTTAGTTTGAGATCTTTTCTCTGCTGTCTTTCGTAACAAACCATCCCCGCTGGATGCTAAAAGCTTCTGTGATCAGAAGTAGCTGCAGTGGTAGCTGTTTCATCCATTACCAGAATTTACATGGTGGATGTCAGCATGACAAACTGCCTCAGCAGATGCCTGAAACAAACATGTTCTTTTCCAGCTGTTGTGTCCCAGGTCACCTGCATAAAGCATTGTCTCAAGCACACCTCATAACCTTTACATCATGTCGTCTTTGACTCCCAAGTGAACAATTCTTTTAAAGGACTCAACTAGTCGCCGTAGCCCATTAATTACAAGCTGCACTTAGCAAAGTTACATTATTCCCTTCCCTCCTCACAGCCCGCAGCTTTCTGTTTAAAAAGCTTCATTTATATGGTGTTTGACATTGTTAAAAGGTGAAATACTTGCAGCAAAGCTGGATACGTGACAGACCACATTGTGACAGGTTCCCTGTCAGGGCTTTCACTTCTTCACTGAATATTTCCACAAGTCTGACAGTTGATGCAGCGGATTCAGCCTCAAACAGCCTTGTTGCACCTGCAGCCATGACTCAGCCACACAGAGAGAAATTACCATCAGTATTTGGCACTAATTGCCTCTCAGCTGCAGGACTTACTGTAAAAGTGTGCAGCAGGATGTCAAAGACAGAAAGGGAGATTTCTGTTTGGACTTGTTTTTCTCAGGTTAAGCTTGAGGATATTTAAAGGTATAAATGTGATGTTTTTAAAAAATCTATCCGCGCATATCTTAATACGTATTTAAAAAGTTTGAGGCTCTAAAAGCAGCTGCATCTAAGATCTATCCATCACAGCCTGATGGTCCATTAGAGCCATTAAACTTCCTCTCCACGAGATCGTGGTGTGGACTCTGACCTGCCAAAGAAACGGATCAACATGAAAAGAAGTGTGGAAAGTTGAGCGGCTTGTGCAAACTGTCCACCCTCGTCAGGAATCAAACAAGCTGTGCAAACAGCCACCGCCTCCGTCGCTCTCAGCCCCAGAAAAGCGTTTCAAATTCAAACAGACGAGGACATGGAGGTCCTGAGAAACAGGTGATGGTGGGTGTGGAGGGGGAGTGACCTGTGGCTGAAACAGAGAGAGAGAAAAAAAAACACCAGAAAGAGAGAATTTAGTGTTCTCATGTACCTTTCCATGCATCAGTGGTCGGCTTCCCAGAAAGACTTGCAATAAACCCCATCAGCACTCACACACACAAATGCATAAAGGCTTGTGAAATACACACTCACAGCCTCACAGATCCCACGCCAAGCACAATGGTGGAGGCTCCTGCTGCCTCGCATACAGCTTATCTCACCAGCAGGCTGCTGTGATGCAACATGAGGCACGTGTGCTATGTATTCTGCACATTTCCAGCAGAATGACGCCATAAAAGCTGAAGAGCCTCAGATTCCATCACACGTCACTTGCTTCCATCTCTAACTTCTAACTCGTCTAGCTGCAAACAGACTTTTCCAATGCAGTTTTGATGTACTCTCACAGACTGTTCCCATTATATCTGTCTTTTTTTGTTTTAAAGATGTGTGATCTCCTTCCAGCTACATTCTGATGTCTGACCCTCCTCCAGCTGCTTTCTTTTAAACAGAAGTTTAACAGAAAGCTGTCAGTGGATTGTAAAGAAAAAAGCAAAGGTAAGATAAGATAGCTCTAGCCTATAAGCAGCTGTCTGATCACTTAATCACCACAAGCTGACGCTTTATAAACAAACTCAGTTTGAGGAGTTGATTCTCTAATTACAGCTGTAAAGGATAAAGTTTTAATGCAATAAATCATGAACTCAAAGAGAAATAGAAGGTTTAAAAAGGGATACTGCGAGTGAGTATCAGTGTGAGGGTAGAGGAAAGGATTTTGTTATGATTTCTGTTTGTAGGTCCTTCATGTCTCCGGTTGAGTGGGATCGGTTGCTTACAGATAAACAGATCAGCTGAAAGCAAGGAAAGCATCCCTTTGCAGGTCTGAATGGTCCGTTACAAAAAGTTGTTTATGATCTATTTGCAGAAAGGATCCACCAGCGCTCCCAGATGTTTATTTGTCTGGTGTGCTGGGAAAGTTTCACTGTAACACATTTAAGATATCCTGGCTGCAAAATTGTCTTTTTTGCGCAAGAACGTTCCTGATTGAAGTAACCCAGATAAAAGGACATCATTTTAGTCCAGGAAACACCGGCCATACTGTGTCACAGCACAGGAGATAACTCCATCCCACAGTTCATTTACATTAGAGCCACTGAGCTGTTCAGACTTCCTGTCCAACAGCTGTTACAGCCAGAATCTGCTGGATCTGATATGCTAAATGGCTCCACATCATTTCTGTGCATTTACTCTCAGATTCTGCTGAAACAGACTTGCACCACATCAGCGCTGTCCCCCGAGTCCTGAACAACCCCAGGAATTTACATACTGAAAATCAAAACTTGGACTGGGTACAGTTTGCACCATCTGATGTTCACAGCTCAGTAACCTGTGATGGAGAGCTAATCTATTAGTCTCTCTGAGAGACAATGAAGGAGAAACGGAGGAATTAAAATGAAAAAAAGAACAAGTTAAAGCTGTATTCCTTCCAACACTCAGAACTGTAGTTCAGATTAGAAGTCAAGGATGCAAAGTTTCTAGAGAGCTGTCAAACAAATAGATAATTTAGTTCTTTATGACTCAAATCTGTGGGAAACTTTATTGATCCAATCAACAGACAAAACACAAGTTTTTTCAGATTAATTTACACCAAATGATTTATTTTCATAGCACCAAATCAGAATAATGTAATCTCACAGCACTTTCAATCCAATTTCAAATTCAATCCAATTCATTGTAGTCCACTTGTAATATTTACCAGCAACAACCGATTCCATCACATCTTCTCTTTGTTTCCATCCCCCTTCTTGAGAATGCTCAAAGAGGGGGAAACACTGGAGAGGAAAAAAAACTCCCTTTTAAGAGTACGAAAACCTCCAGCAGAACCAGACTCAGGGATGGCGGCCATCTGCTTGGACTGGTTTGGTGTGTGTGTGCATGTGGGGAGGCAGGATGAAGTGGTTCAGAGGCATCATAACTCTACATCAGGGAAACATGAATAAACCTAAATAATAATCACAAATCAATAAAAGCATCCTCATTAGAAAAAAGAACCATGGATGTCATTTAAAGGCATGTTTATTTGTAAAACACATTACCTGCACAAGACAATACAAAGTGCTTTATATAAAACTTTAAGAACATTACTGATGGTGCAAAGAAGTCTTTAAAATGTGGTAAAAGGCATCAACAAAACCAAAAATCACAATAAAATCATTCAAAAGATATGTTAAAGGATAATGTGCAGATTTGCTTCATAGTTGCATGAGAAAAGAAATGTTTTCTGGAGAGACGATCTCATTAACTCTCCAGTGTTCCCACTTCCAACTCATGGGAACATGAACCTGACTGTCCATGTTCTCTCTCACTAATATTAAGGTCATGATCAAAAGAAAAAGTTTAGCTCTGTTGATTATAAAACGCTGGAGAAACCGGCAGAGACGAAGTGTGCAACGAATAAAACACACTGGTGATGTAAATGACCACAAGTGCATGCTCATCAGGAAGTTTCTGAACTGAAACTAAAGGGGCTGAAAGTCTGAAGGAGCATCAGGAAGCTGAGACAGAAGCTGCAAATAGTCTGCTGAAAGCCTTTAATGATATAATTTAATGGGTAGAGATGTGTTGGGCTTCACAATCGGAGGTTTGTGCAGGTAAATATGTTGCTGACTCTGGATCTTGGAGCAAAACTTTTAAAAGAAACCACCTGATTAAAAACCTGCCACTGAAAGATGTTTTTCACGGGAAATCTGCATCATTTTCCAAACGTGCGAAACTGAAAAACTGGGATCACAGATCGTTACCAGTTGGAGCTTCTGAGTCTGCAGCTTTCATGTTTATGGGACCAGCTGTTATCCATAAACAAAATCCATTATTTTTATGTTCCGAGGTAAAGGAAGTGGTAGATTTCTTAAAAACCAGAGGTTATCAGGAACGATGTGTTTACATGCCTCTTGACTAGTATCAACATACCACAGATGTTCAGACTTTTTCATTATCGGTGCAGCAGCTTATCTGTGCTGTTGGTGCTGTTACTGTACATGTGCAGCAGCCAGATTCAACATGGCCGCGTGTTCTGGGTCAATGCTTGTCTGCATGTGGACACAACTTGCTATGCATCATCTAAAAGTCGCTTCCTCTCAACAACAGATTAGACTCTTTAGTATCGAGAGTCAAAACATAAAGGAAATGTGTAAATTGTGTAGGTTGGTCCCCCTGGTGGTCACATCCCCTCACTGAGCTCTGACCCTGCGCTGTCCTCTCATCTCAGCCCGGCAGACTCAGGGTGTTGCTCACTTTTAATCAGGGGAGCACATGCTGTGTCTGAAACACTGCCTCGTATCTGGGATGTGACACTTCAGCTGACCAAAACATGTTAAAACAGGAAAATGTTTATTTTCTTTCTCACATGAATCTGAAACAATATTTGTTTTTTTTTTTGTTTGTTTTTTTCATTTACAGTAAATAATGAAGAGGGAGGTGGATGGTCACTATGGTCCTATGGAACAAATTCCTGTCTAAACTTTCCAGAATCTGAAACATTACTGGGTTGGTTTTTCAGAGGTTGAGGCTTAACATCTTTCTGATTATCCCTTTTTGATCTGGAGCTACCATGAGGTTAACATCTGTGCTTCAGGATGACATATTCGGACAATAATTGGATAAATTGATGTGAACGTACATGCTCCGGGCCTTGTGCATCAAATAGCATGACTATTTTAATGGCAGATTATGTGAACTAGCATCATCAATAGAACATAAATATGGTCTATAAATATCTCAACATTTACCACATTAATCTAACCAAACAGCTCCTGAGCAGCTGTACATGGAAAAGTTAAAACAGAAATGCAGTTGTAACTCTCGGAGCCCTTCAGACTAATGGACCTTCTATACATAGTAAACACTTGTTGAGACGGTGCCACCATGAGGCTGCTGTCCAAAAAAACTAATCATTTTCCCATTTTTGTAGATAAGAGCGAATTGTGCACAAGAATACGGTGCTTACAAATACCACATTTGGCTTCCTGTCAGCCTGGAATATATTTCCCATTCCTCATAATTAGGACTGTAGGTGTATTTTGTTTTTGTTGGAGAATTGTTGACAATAGCCCCCATCTTGGAGATGCAAAGCTTGACGATAGCTCTTTGGTTAAGTCACCCTTTTGTTGCATTAGCATACACACATTAGAAAAATAAGGCTCCCATAGTCTGAAATCGTTTTTCTAACATATTTCTTTAAAAAAAAACAACACTGAATTGCCATATGATTGGCTAAAGTTGATACAAACAAAGCTGCACCCTGGTAAATAAAATGAAACGGCCGAAGGAAAAAATAACTCCTTCCTCCAGTATCAGTGTCCAAATCTTGGTGTTTAAGCAGGGGGACCTATCAGAGGTAATGATGTTGGAAACTACTCAGCATTCCCTACGAGGACCTCATTAGTGCACCCACACACTTTTTTATGGATTTGACCGAGATCGACCGAACACACACTTGACTCGAAGGTCACATCGTCGCAATGTTTCCACATGCACAACAACAAACTCTTTTAGCTTAGTGTGCTGCTACTAATTACAAAGAAAGACAGTTTTAAGTTTATTTTTAATCATCTGGAGCTCAGACATGCTTCGACTGATCAGCTACACATCTGAGCTTCAAAGGAAATGCTGAACCCCGATGACAAGGACTATCAGAAAGGGTCATGAAGAGTAACTGGACCAACATGTGGATGCTGAACGTACAGTCTGTTTGGTTTGATGTTGCTGTTTAAACACATCCGTCTAAAAGCTATCAGGTTTTTTTAGTTTGGATCTGTGAGGATGTGTGAACTCTCTGAACCTGAAGATAAAACATTCTGACTGGCATCTTTTCAAACCCAAAAAAACTAGTGTGATACTCACAGAGAATTACTATAAAACATCTGCTCACCTGGAGGAGACCTGTGTGCTCATCAATCATCCCAATCAGAATGCTTTATCGTCATTGTACTGTGGTGCTTGATGAAAATTACAACAGCTACTACTGAAACATTGCCAAAAAATAGCAGAAAGCTGAATAAAATATCAGATTTTTGCTAGAACATATGAAATATGATTTAAAGTAAAGGACAAGATAAAAATTGAAGTAGTTTTAAGGGTAGGATTGAGTCAGAGGGTTGAAGGTTGATAACACTTTTGTCAGATGCAGCATCTCTATGTATCTCTGACACCTCTTTAGTCACTATTTCTGACTGTTTTGTGGGCAGAAGCAACAACTTCCTGCAGTCCTTTAATGTCGTCTTCCTGTTTTCTAGGTTAAAGAGCAGTGAGAGGAAATGAGACACCTTCTAGTAAGATATAAATATGATTTTTTTTTAATGATCAGCAACATGTTTGATCAACTCCTTTTTGCAAGCTGCTGGGTGTTAAAAAAGATAACGTTTCTATTTCCTGAATATAAGGACCACATGCTCAATAACTTACCATTATAAATTTTATTGATTTAATTTAAATAAATAATAAAATTTCACTAAATAAAATTTTAAAAAATCCAATAAATATTTTAATATTAATAAATATAAAATAATCAATTTAATAACATCCAATAAATAATTCAATTAGATTTTTAATGATTTAATATTGTGGTGGTGGGGAATGTTGGTCTACAGATGGGCTTGGCTCTGGAAAGCCTGGGGGCTAATAGATGTGAACCACTGTTGGACTCTGCATGAAGTCTAACTCCCCTCAGGAATTTAAAAACTAGAAAAAGGTAAGATAAACTAAGAAAAGCCTGTTGGAATCTTAGACTGGTCAGGATCAAATTACCTGATTCACTCATAATTTTTAAAGTTTTTTCTTAAAGACTCACTGCTTAACATTTCATCCTTATAAGTCTCGTTTTGGTGACACAATGCGTTTATTTGTGGAGCTGCCATTGCCTAGCAGCATCCCACGGCTGAGAAAAAACACATTATACAACTTTGTGATCCAGGACAGACCTTTCTGGCTGACATGCCACCTATCGGCGGCTACTTTAGGATCCATCCTGCTTCCTGCCTGCACTCTGAGCTTTCTCAAGACAAACAGTCTTATCTTGACTACTGTCTTATCTCTTGCACTGTCTCTCTTTTGTTTACTCTGTTCCCTTGATGAAATCTTTTAATGTTTTCTTTGCTTAAATCTGTTTGCTAATTACAGTGGGAAAGTGGCTTTAGATGCCATTGTGTCATCAAACAAGTCTGGAGTTTTACACTTGAAAAGTTAAAGGAGCTACAAGCGAAATTCATTGTTTTCACACTGAAAGAATTAAAAAATCTTTTTGTGAAGAACCAGGTGTGTATTTTCATCTAGAGTATAGCGCGACGTCACACCGTGCCTCTGTGTGTTGATCTCCAGCTCTGTGTTTACTAGCCGGCCCGGCCGCGTGTCCATGTACGAACACGCGCACACGCACCCCCGTCTTTATAAAGAGCCGCCAGAGGGCGGAGTTACGGCGCAGCGCGCGCACTCAAGATGGCAGAGACTCATGCCGGTAGAAGTGGGAAGCGTCCGACCAAAGATGATGAGGAGCCAATATTACCTCCAAGAAACAACGTTATTTTTCAAGGAAAGGGACAAAACGCGGATTAATAT
>JBBBVT010000013.1:4614220-4627194 GCA_037177035.1 Craterocephalus eyresii
TCCCATATCTGCTGGGTTATGTCCTCTGCCTTAGTGGAGTCACTGTGCAGCTTTCCATTTACCTCGGAACTGGGGAGAGACGTCACGCCCGAGTTGAGAGCGGAAAAATAACAAGGCAGCTTCCACATTGAATGCATTTCTCAGGGGCAACTGTTGTTTTAAACCAGCAAAGCAACTAAAACCGACCTGCAAACGTTTCTAAGCAGCATCAGCTGTTTTACTACATCCACAAAAGGAAATGGAAGTTTCTAAACAGTGTCGTTGAGAAGAGCCAAACAGCTGTTTGCCTGGTTTGGATCTCGTTAGGTGACAGCAGCACCGTAGTTCATGAAAAAAGTGAAATACACTGCGGCAGCATCTTCCCACATTTATCTCCAACAACACTACATGTACGGCTAATATAAGGCAACAGAAACCGGTCATTGTGATTGGTGGTTGCAGGCTGAGACTCGCTCCATTCAGCACAGCTGAATGTGCCGTATTGAGGTGATAATTCAGCAACATTGTGGAGTTATTGTACTTCAAAATACTGAAACAGATTGTGCATTTGGCATCTTTACCGTCATTAACCAACTTAAATTGGTTCCATACCAGACTCCGTTTGGTCCATTTCATCCTGCCAGTTTACCGCTTCTAGTTTGTTTATCAGAGGACAGCTTCTTCTTTGTTGCGCCCCCGCGTCAAGGACGTCTCGCGTCTAGCGCGCCCCCATGCGGGCTGGCGGGGAATTACGGGTTCAAAATGCAATTAATTGCAATTAATTTATTTTAATCAAGTAATTTCTTATCGACAATTAATCGATAATCGATTAATTGTTTGCATCACTATGGCAGCTACATTAAAACTTCCATCGATTAAAGCCCGGCTGTTAAAGCAGAGCAGAAATTGTTAATTGGATATCTCCAAGCTGGATAAGAATCCCAGGAGTGTATAAACTGTTTAAAAGACGTGTTAATGGTACCAGAAGTAAGACTCAGAGGGGAAAGGCGGTATCTGATGGCTCAGATAATTACCAGATGCAGTTTGTATGATCGTCATCATTAAAGTACACAAAAATCTTTTATCTGAGGAGGAGTTTGTGCCAAGCTGAGGGAATGCTGAAAAGTTGGAAAATCAGAATAAATAAAAAGTATTAAAGCGCTGTGTTGCTGCTTTCAGGTCAGACTGAGCGCCAGCAACATCTGTGTTTACATGCGAGTGAGTTATGGATCTCTGCTTACTCGTGCATCGTACTCCAGGACGAACGGGGGGATGTCGATCTGCTCGGGTCTGATGCAGCTGAAGAGCTGCGACAGGTTGTCCATGAAGCGGATCTTGTCTTTTAAACCGGACACGTTAAAAGTGGTGAAGAACCACGACGAGACCTGGAAATAAGAGAAGAAGTTATGGTTATAGAAACTGTTTGGTGTTTAGTTCATGACACCGAGATACGAACAGAGCTTTCGAAAGAAAACAAAAGAACTGGTTTAACTTTATTCGCTCCTTAATGACCAACGGAAAGTTTGGCCACTGAAGCAAAGAGAAAAGAAAGAAAAAGTTCTTCTAAACAATAAAAGAAGTTGATATGAACCAGAAACAACTTAAGAAGCGGATTTTTTTGCCAACAAGAAAATATTTGGACATTTTTTAATTTGCATCTGGATAAGGATAAACATCTAAATAAATTGTGTAATGGAAATTATACAAAAAAAAGAAGAAATATCTGGGAAAGCTAAGGCTTTATCCAAAAACAAAATCATTATGAACTGAGTACTTTGGGTAATCGTTGCAGACAAATATGGATGCATAATGTGTGTAGGAGTCATGCAGGTCAAGGTATTTATTATCTGATTGAACGTAGAGCTTTGCAACATATCAAGGTTTTCAGATATATTGAGTTTCTGTCATATGAGATAATGAATAAGGGAATATATATAATGTCTTTTTTTTTCGTATTTTGGACAACTGTATGTTTGTTCTGGTAATTAAAAAGTATTTTTCATTTTTTTAATGCACGTGCTTCTGATCCTTAATAAAAGTGAATTTAGCACTCAAGGCTCTAAATTTGAGCAGTGTCTTTTTATTTACTTGACCAAAAAAATTATTTTCGAGATATATATCTTATATCGTGATTAAGGAAAAAATAATTGAGATATGAAATTTGGTTGATAACGCCCAGCCCTAACTGAACGGATATCTGAAGCTGAGGAGTAGTTTTAGGAAGTCTTCCTCTGAGGAAGACTCTCTAATCAATTCCAAGCCGGTACCAGGGGCAACGGAGGCTGAATGCATTGTCAAAACCCTCTGACATCATTCCCCTTATTCATTTTTTAGTATGTATGTGGACTCAATGATCGGTCCACTTAATGAGAAGTCTTGGCCTTGATATTTGTTATCTGGCATCCAAGGAAAATTGGCTTTTGCTCCAAAGGAGTGTGGTCATTAGTCTGCAGCTGAAGGGTTCACAGAGTGTGTGATGTTAGATGAAGTCAGACATAAATCTGCCACACCAATGAGGTAAATTAGTGTAAAAATAAAGATGTAGAAAAAGAAATGAACTGTTTTGTTAGTCTTTCGTATACTCAATGGATCAACTCTGTGACAATAAATGAAAAAAGGGCAAGACTGGAGGTTATAACTGTTAATTAATCTTGTTGCTGCTAATGCTGAAACATTAAGGTCTTGTACTTGTATTAAATAAGCAACAATATATCTTGCCACCACTATGAATTATGCAGATATCTGTTGGTTAAAATCAAGTCTTACCTTAGAGCGAAATGATGGATGCACAAAGTAGAAAGCCTTTAAATTCTTCTTAAACCTGCAACACATAAAACAGCAGGCCTAAGACAGAATCAATATTCTTCAAATAAAACATAATAAAAGCACAGCTTTACTGAAAATTTGGGCTTTTGATTGAATAAAAAGGATACATCATCTGAGAGAAAAGAAGCGAATATAGTGGTTGTAGCTGTTTCCATTGGTTTTCCTTATTCCTGCAGATAAATTCATGGTCAAACAGCCTGATTTTCAGTGAAACCAGACCTTATTTAAACAGGAAAAAACAAAGAAAATACAACAATTCACCACAAAAAGACATGTTGATCCGAAGGGAGCTGCCCAACCCCCCATCTACCATCTATTACACCTGTTTAGTCCTGAAGTGGGGACTGATCAGCTGGCTTCAAAAGGCGCTGCCCACTATTACACCCCCGCATTAAGTAGGTAAACGTCCACGGTTGCATGATGACTCATCAGCATGTTAACTGGGAAAGCACCAACTTTAAAATAATTTTAAGATATCTTTGAAACTTTTTGATCTCATGCATCCCAACACTTCCTGATCGCAGGATGCTTCTTTAAAACTCAGCTCCAACCGGCAGGAAACAAACCATAAATTTCTGGTGCATCAAAAACATGGAACTGATTCTAAACTTCTTCATCTCTGACTGCAGCCTTCCCCCGGCCACGTTCCAGCGCAGTATCAAAACCACATCATTTACTGGCTGGTTTAGGGATGATGTTTTTTTTTCTTTTAAAGAAGAGAACTACTCATGAGTTCCTGATTTCCATCTGACAGTGAGACCATGGGGTTTCTGGAAAAACAGGAGCCTTGGGGTGACTCTGTGACACTGTCAATCCCAAAACTGTCTACGCTGCATTTACAGACTTGGCCGCTCATTCCACAGCATTTGGTGCTGGTCTGGCTGAGGTAAACCGCATTTATTCTCCAAATATAAAACTGTTGGCCAATAGATGGAAGAACTTCATGTTCTAGCAGAGAAGGATAACCTGGAGGCCTGCGGCATGACGAGCGACAGCGCCGGTCCAGAGGGAAGACAAACAACCGTCGGGCTCATAAGATCATGCAGAGAGTCATCAACACGGCCACTCTCAAATACGCGGGATTGGAAACGTCTGTGTTCCACTTTTGGCTTCGCTGAGTCGGTTGGGTCATAAGGAGCCAAACTGCATCTGCAGCCAATCAATAACTGGATGGTTCGATCGCGCTCGATAAGCAAGGCCAGGATCAATGCTGCCAATCCAAGAAAACAAAACAAAAAAGCCAAAACCGTCTGATGGGTGAAGTTTCCCCACTTATTCATTCTGGAACGAGAACAGGAGCCTAAATAGAAACGCTGTAAAACTCAGGTGTGATTTTTTTGTGGGGGGCTGTCGCATTGTATTTAAACTGATCCACTAAAACTCTTTGAATTCCAGGACTTTGGATAGATGGAAGACAGCTCACCAACACAGCAGCCAAACTTAAAACCCCGTCTTTCTAATAGCGCTTTGACAGGCAACTCCGAAGAATATCCAATTCAAAAGCTGTTTGCAGAAATAAGCAGCTCGACTGGAGGCTGGTGGGTGGAGGCGAAACTGTTGCTTTCTGAGCAGGAGGCCTGTGCAACTTTAAATAACTTGACATTTGAATGCAATTAATTTTACGCCCTTGATCGCGGCTCTCCTCAATGAATCAGCAAGGTGCACTAAAATGTTCACAGTTAAAGACTTGATGGGCTTTCCACGTTCCGATGAAAGGGGAAGCTGAAGGAAGGTGTTTTTATTCTTATTCAGCTGGCTGTATTCTTCCACTATGTCACCAACGTGTAGCTGAAACCAGCTGACGAATGCGATAGCTTCTGTGTGACTTTATAAAGTAACATAAAGGGAAGCTGTTACGGAAGAAATACATGCAGGAAGAGAAAAAGAGCAGCGTGCTGAAACCAGATGAAGGATCAGTCATAGAAAGCCAACAGAAGAATGAAGAAGGTTCAAAATGAATGCAAGGGGTTTCCCACTGACGCAGGAAGCTACTTTGGTTGTGGTTTACTAGAAACCAGAAAGAGATAAGAGCTAGAAAAGCTGAATGAGTCTATTTAGTTAAAGAGAATCTAACATTTTACCTTGTGCATCATCTAGCTGAAAAAAAATGTAATGATCATTTCTGTTCATAGGGATTTCCCAGTGATTGTTTGAGTTTCCGTTGCTTTTCTATCATCTCCAACCAGTCTGCTGACATCAACTGGATATTTTCTCTTCTTCAGACCATTCTCTGTAAACCGTAGAGACGGTTGTGTGTGAAAATCCCAGTAAACACTCAGACCAACAACGATGCCACATTCAAAGTCACTTAAAACCCACTCTTATTCGTCATTCTGATGTTCAGTTTCAACTTCAACAAGTCATCTTCTCCCTTTCTACATGACTAAATATACTGAACTGCTGACATGTGATTGTTAGTGGTACAGTAGTTATACAGATGTACCATGTAAAGTGGTAAATGAGTGTATATTTCTTATTAACTAGGCAGTTCTTTCTAAATATCTGTAAGAGTTCACTGGACTCCACAGTCTCATGTCCATTCAGTGCAACAGCTTTGGGATGTGGTGGAATGAGACTCTCATCATTGATGTGCAGCAGCTATGTGATGCTGTCATGTTAATATGGAGCAAATTATGTTGAAGCTATGCCATGAATAAGTAAGACACTAAAGACAAAAAGGGGTCCAACCTGTTACCAAATCAGGGGGACCTGATAAAAGGGGGCGGGCGGTGAGAGTAATGGCTAGTTTATCACGTCAGCGCTTAAAACATTGACTAATTTTATTTAAAATGCGAAGAACAACCCGACAGAACACAGTGAGGGGTGAGTTCATCGGTGAGCCTGTGATGGTACACACAAAGCTTTGGGTCTGATCCGATGGCTGCTTGGAAATAAACAATTTGAACTTTAATGTGGAGGATGTGTCACTTTGCAGCAGAGTGAAGCTGTGTTAGGGTAACCCTATAACTCCATGTGTTTCCATTATCCCAGAACACAAACCTGTTTGTGTGTTGACAAATATAAAGTTTCTTCACATTCTCGGTCAATAAACAACACGTGTGGAGTGATTGTTTAAGATCCAAGTCTGACTACTGGACTGCATCTCTCGGGCTTTTATGAAGCAACACTGACGTCTCAATGACAAATGATCATCTACAGCCTCTAAAACAGTCTTTCAGAGCCTTTAAAAATTTGCTGCGGTTTGGTTATTGTGTATTTCATTAACTAAAGACTGAAGGCAACCATTATGTGGGTACTCAGCCTGTTCACTCTGTCATTTTCCCTTTATAAAAGTTAAGTTTCACATTTCTCCAGAGTTAATCCATCAGTTTCAAGTCCAAATGGAGTTTTTATGCTGCATGTTGTGGGTGGTTGTCTTGTTGGAGTACAATTTTTTGGCTTAAGTCTGAGATCCAGAGTCCCCTGAAACAAGATTTTCAGCAGGATGTCATGATAAATTGTTTCAGGATTGGCATTACAATGTGCATATTCAATCAGTCACATCCAAACTTATGTTTGCTGTGAGATGCAAACAGAAAAACTTGAAATATTCTCTTTCATATACCAGAAAAGAAAACATTATTTACTCTGTTACATATGGCTGGATTTTCTATTAAAGCACATTTCTGCGGCATTTCGAAACTGTGGACCCACTTGTTTCCAGCCTAGATCATCAAGTGACAGCAGTGTTTTACACCACGTCACCCACCAGAGACTGGATATCAACACACGGGCTGTTTTTAAAGGCGCACCGTGGCTGATTCATCAAAGGAATCTCAGATGATGTTATCGGAGGAAAAGAAAGAGAAAAGGGGACAGAAGAAGAGATAGTGCAAGAGTAAACATCTGACAGCTAAGTGAAGAGAAAGGATGTACCACAGATACTGAATTAGTCGCCGTTAGGGGTATACAGTGGTGCACCTTTAAAATGCCAGTTATAAAAATGAGAATTTGCTACTGGTGAGTCAATAAGTTAGCTGCTATGCGCAATTCGGAGCAAACAGCTTATGCCTGGTCACCCTGCCATTAAGGCCTGATTAGTAAGGGACTAATTGATTCATCTGAAGTAACCGCTTCATCCCAGTAGCTCACCTAAACTGCGCTGCCAGATCAGTTAGTAAACTTCGATTTGACAATGACCCATACTGTTAAATCCTTATATTCAGCAGCTGTATTTATTTACACTTTTTCCTTTTCCCCTCATCTGTGATTCCAGTCAACATGTATCTTCAAAGGTATTCCTGATAGACAAAGGATGCACCAGAGATCAGCTACAAGCCTGATAACAAATGTCTGAATGCTTAATGTAAATACAATATCTTTTTTGTTTCAAATAACAGAGCAAAACACTTTAGAAATCCTTCTTAGGTTTGTCATTTGAAAGCGTCATTTGAAAGGAAAACTTGAAAGGGTCTCAAAAAAACACACTGTCAGCTAAATTTGTCTTTAATTATGTGTATTATATGGCACTGCAAAGAAAAAAAAGTGATTTAGATGAACTTTACCAAACTTGATTTAGAACAACTAAACAACTAAATCAAAACTTTGAGCCATTTAATCAAAGGTCAGCTGCGGCCAGGTCATCATGCAGAACTCCCTCTGGTTTTAGCTTTTTTTTTTTCAAATGTGGCCACCAGATTTCCATCAAAAAGCAGAAGTAAGAACAATGTTTCTAACCGTGAAGGCAGCTGCAGAGGTCAGCGTAGTCAGAGGAGAGGGTGAGGACAAAACAGGTCAAAAGATAACGCTTTTTTCTTGCTTCAGACATTCCAGCTGATAAGATTTTTGGTTATTTCTTATAAGAAGTCCTTTTTCTGTCTATTAAAGAAGAGAGTAAAGACTCAAATCTCCTGCTAATCACACACGTAGATCCTTATGGGTTAAAAAAATAGAGTAAATAAAGATACTTTCTACATTTACTGGGCTTGTCTTTAATTCAAGATTAAATAAAAATGACTTACGCTGTTTGATACAAAAGATGGAGTGCAAAAAACTGGAAATGCCCTAAAAACTTGTTGCACCAAACATGCATTAAAAAGAAAACATTAACTCTGCGGTGACTGGTTAAGTTTAACCGCGAGTGCAGCGTGTCAGACTGACTTTGTGTCCACGATGTCGTAGAGGCTTTTGAGGAAGTCAGCGTCCAGATGGTTGTGCTCTTCGGTCAACGTGTGGAAATAAACGATCACATAATCCTTCACTGTGATGGGATCCAGCACATGGATGAAGTACAGCAGCGCCTGCACGCAATGACACAAACGATGCAAGTGAGCATACTCGTTTATAGTCCTGCATGCTCTAATTTAATTCTCCCGCTCTTTGACCGTTCCAATCTAATTTCACAGCACATTTGTTTCTTTTGCACGAACTCTTTGTTTATATGAGCCTTTATAGGAGGAATTATGTTTTCAGTTAAATCTGTTTGTTCATTTTCATGCCTCTAATGTGTCATCACACCATGGAGGAAGTGTGCTTCAAAACTTAACTCAAAGATGAGCTGAATTTGTAGGATGGGGCTAACCGTGTGGTGGAAAGGGTCACATGCCATCTCTTTCTAGCTTAATGTTCTTGTAATTTTGTCAGCTGATGAGACATAAGTTTGTATGTCTACACAGTTTTGGTATAAATCTGTAACAAAAAATGGAAACCGCAGGCTGGAGATGAAACCTGACTGTGAACATTTGTATTCTGTTGCCGTGCACGTTTGCATGCAGCAACAAATCCCACACAGATGCTGGAAATATGCAGCTAAGAATAGGCAGACAATGATAATCACATGTATGCAGGGAAGATGACGTCAAATCTGACCGTTTCATCTCAGAAAACCTTTACTTGGATACCTTTTCAAGGTCGATGAGGGCCACTGGGATGTTCCGTCCCACCACGACCACCACAGTCCTGCCACACATGTCCACACCTACAAATACAGCAAACGTTAAATCATGCATGGACCACAGAGATGCTGCTGCGTAACACTGATGAGATGCGCTGTGATTCAGCGGGCGATCATATTAACGTGAACTCTTTTGATTAATGTATTTAGATTTTTCCCCTTGAACTAAATAAAACATGCAGAGTTTTTGTCTAAACAAACTTTAAATGCATGTTTTCTGTTCTCAGGTTAATGGATGACATAATGTATTTCCTCTGTCAGAAAGTGAATTCAACCCTTTCATCTGTGTTACATAACTATTAGAAACAAAACTACTTCTATATAAAAATACACATGAAGAAAGAGGATTAGTTTCACTGCATTCTAAATAAACTTATTAATTTTGAGATTTCAAATTAATTCAATTGTTTTAGTCTATTTTGTTTAACCCCTAAAAACTTTTACTTGTTGTCCTTTGAACAAACATTGTGGCCAATAAATATTTATATTTTCATTGTTGAATGTATAAAACAACGAAACTGCTTGTCATGATAATAAATACAATAAGACAACAGAGAAGAAGCTTTTTAGATAATGCTTTTATAAATGAATTAAATTGTGTATTAAACATAAACATTTAAGCCAGAAAATGCTGACTTTCCCTTGTTTGATAACAACTGAGCCATAATTCGACAACAGAAGTCACACAAAGCTTTGTAGGAGACAAATATACAGTAGCCTTAAATAAAAAAGTCAATCACATCATAATGGGATGAAGTTGTACAGCAACACTGCCTCCTGCTGGTAAATACAAACAACTGCACCTTCCAGCTGCTAAAGGCAAAAATGAGACCAGTTTAAATAAAAGAAGAAAAAAACCTTTCTATTTGCCTTTATTAAAACAACTGTTAATTTATCACACATAAACTTTTATTTGTTGTATTTTATCTTATTCCATTTCAGTTTTTCCTATCTTAAACTATTTTTAAAAACATTATTAATATTATTTTACTCATATTATCAGATTTCTTTTTATTATGTCTTTTTTTTTATACTCAAATCTTTATTGTTTTCCAGAACTTAGACATGAATGAAATAGAGAAAAAAAGAGAAGAAAGAAAAAAGAACAAACAGACAAAGAAATAAAAGTAACAAAATAGATAAATAAATAAAAGTTACAAAAAATGGCATTACATGTGTACAATGACAAATCAGAAACTCAATAATGGAGGAGGAGATCACATATCTGGTGCAATGCATTCAACACAGATCTAAACATGTAGTGAGAGTAGGGGCACTCAGCATGACTGTGGGGTCAGGATGGTTTATTATTTCTTTTTTGTTAGGTTTAGTCTGTTTAAAAGCCACTGTTAGCACAGCCATATTTATTTTGGAGCCTGTGAGGATGATCAAAATAATCAGCATGCTTTTTTTTTTCTTGAATATTCCTGTAAACACAAGCTGAAAAATTGACTCTAACCAAGACTCTAAGTTTCTAACCAGATAAAAGATCACCCTTCAGCCACCCAAACAAACTGATAAGCTTCAAAGATATGAGTAGTATCTGTGACATCCCGCCCATCACACACACACACACACACACACACCTACCGGTCTGATATAAAGCTTTTAGGGCTGCGATGTCTGACAGATCCTCTGCTCTCGCACGGCCCAGCCAGCGACTGTAGCTGCAAGGTTAAAAACACACCAAAACAAATGTTATATTTCATGCTCCATTGTGTGGTTACACAGCTGAACACACAACATCACTACAGAGTAGCCATGCATTTTTAAAGCCTTCGACTAATGCTTTTATACAGACTTTACTTCTGTGTAAAATCTTAAAAGCAGGAAAGATATTTTTGAGTTAATGATTAATGTGTGAAAACGCAGTTTGCCATCATTTTGCTGGTCAGTTATAAAAAATACTGCGGCTCAAAACTTTGGAGTACATCTGTGATACTTTCCATGGTTTCGGTAGGTTGAAGCTCATTAATTGACTCTTACTTTCTCTGGTGTTGTTTCTGCATGGCCGCCTCTGACATCTGGCCCTGTAAGATCAGCTTACGCTGTTTGTCCACATCCCCCTCCATCCTGGCGAAGGCGTGAGTGCCCACCTGACCCAGATCCAGATCCAGGTTGTCCTCTTCTGAATCGTCTGGAAAAAACAAACAGCTTGTGTTCATTATCGTTCACTTTAACTGATTAGTTTGAATGGATTGACGATTTGCTTCGAGGTTTGATATACACAGGAAAGATGTGGCAACACTGCAACCTGATCAAACAAAGTAATGTGCAAACAAATTAAATCCAAATTCAAGTTCCAGTGAAACAAATTCAGTTTGATTCGGATATCTGATACAAAGGTTTTCCCTCTGACTCATGACCGTTTAGTTTAAAGAATGCTTTCACATTTACTTCAGTGAACTTGCTTGTTTTTTGTCAACTTTACCAAACAGGATCCTGATCAATCAGCAAACATGAAATTCATTTATGATTATTTACAAAAAATTTGCTATTGAAGCAATAAACTCAACGGCACCCTCAGCTTTAATTCCGTTACTACAACCACACGTTTCGCACACATTTTTACCAGCATCCACATGTCGGTGTGTATGAACATCAGCGTGTTGTTATTGGGCTTCACTAGCAGGGAGCCTGCTTGCTTTGGATCAGCAATCTGAAGCCAGATTTCCCCGCTTTGAAGCATCGCACCAGCAGACATCATGCTGGAGTTCAATGGAGGCAACGGGCTTGATGTGCAAACCGCAAACACCCCCTGACACATGGGCTGCAGCTAATTCCACCACTGAGTGTAAATATCCACAGGTATGACTGGAATGTCAGAATTGTGAGGAATTAATACAGCAAACATGGACTATCTCCAGTTTGGTGTCAGGCACACTGGGTTCAAGCCTGCTTCCGTCTGACCATTAAATGAGTCTAAAGCCGACGTTATTGTCTGTTATTTATTGAATCTAAATAACAGGTACTTCCCAGGCCAGTTATTTACTGCATATCCACTTGATGTTTCTTCCAACGTCTTAAAAAGTTGCTTCTATCCAGCTGAAGGCCTTTTCAGATGGAAACTACCTCATAAGGTCTTTCTGGTTTTAAGGCCCATCATAGCACCGAATCAGCACTTGCGTGACCATAAACTCTTATTATCACATCTGAAACACTGAACTGGTCTACAAGCTTCTGGCCTGAGCTGGTTCTGGTCTTATTTATCTGGCAGGAATTTTCTATGAGTCTTTCTAAGTCTTCATTGCATCCCTTCATCTCTTCTTACCTGTGGGGTACCGCAGGGCGCAAGTCTCGGCCCCCTTCTTTTTACTCTGTATTTACATATATGTATATAAACTTTACATTTTTGTGTAGATAATTTTATACATCCCCTTTAAAAGAAAAATACTTAAAAAAAGGGTGGACATTCTACGATCCGGAAGCTTCTAGTTGTTCCAAAGACGAGGTGAAGTTGGGATTAGGCTTTCAGGCTGACTCCTATATGTTAAGTGTTAAATTCCTTCCTACTTCCTGCTAACCCTAACACTGGCTGAGATGATGCTTTTTAAGGTTTATGTTGTTTCATTTATTGATTTTTTTATTGTATTGAAAATTTTGCATGAGCTTTAGTGTATTAAGCATGTTATTGCCCTTTTTGTTGTTGTTGCTGTACAGTTCATAGGTCAACATTTGTTGTCCTCCTATATATAAAACTTACTTGGATCGTATGGCTTTTTGATGGCAGGCTTGCTGGTTTTCTCCATCGCAGTCTAGAACCATGAACATTTTCATATAACTTATCTTAAATCTGTTTTTCTGATTGCATTGCATATGTTGTGTTACAACTGTGTATATGCCTTAGGTATAATTAAATCACTGACTTCATAATGCTCCATTACTGTTAGCCAAGAGCAGCTAGTAAGAGTAACCACAGCTCACCTAGAGCCGAGGGCTCCAGGTGGTGAATGAAGCCGTTGTTTCCCTGGCTGGGTCAGCAGCAGAATGGGTCTTTTAAGAAAACACAAGGACAGCAGTGTCTGCATGTCCAAAGACAGATTTCCTGTTTCCTCTGCAGGTCAAAGCTCAGGATGAGTCCACAGGAATTAAGTTAAAGCGGCTCTATGCAGCATTTTCATCGTCATAAAGCAGCTTGGAAGTAAGTATTTTGCTCGACTGACCTGTTCTGATAAAAAGCGGACATTTCCTCCTCCATTGGGTCTCCCCCTACCAGAAACGGCGCTTGCAGTTTAGCCCATTGATGCTCGCGCTTGTTTTGGTTTGGAGGTCTCGC
>JBBBVT010000013.1:4636317-4646374 GCA_037177035.1 Craterocephalus eyresii
TATTTAACTACTATCTTATGTATCTATTCTTAACTGATTTTATAATGTACTCTTATGGAGGTACATGTTAATTATATAAAAAAAATATATATTTTTTTTTTCTAACTCTTTAGCTCCAGTGTTTCCTTATGGGCATCCTCCACATCAGGAGCCGTCTCTCTGATCTGCGGGGTTGTTGCTGCGGGGGTCATCTTGGTTGGGGGGTCTGGCCGGGCCCTGCATTGCAGTCCTATGGCTGTGGTCGGAGCCCTGGCCTGCCCTGATCTTGGCGGCTCCTGTGGCGGTTGCTTCTGTGGTTGCTGGTGGAGTGGCTCCCGGTCTGGACGGATCCCCAAGGTATCGTTCCCCTCACAGCGGTGTCGAGCCATTTGTCTTTTATGAATTTGGCTTAAATGATGTGTTACACAATTGTTTCAGTTAAACAGATAGACAGTTTATTCTTATGAAAGAGAAGTAGCTTGATGATGTTCTTTTCTGTTGTGCGTGCGTGTGTGTGTGTGTGTGTGTGTCTGTGTGCGTGTGTGTGACTGTGTGTGTTGTGTGTATGAGGATAAATGTAAAAGCTGATGAAAAGTTTTTGTTTGTGAAATTGTTTTTATGTTATTTCCAACATTTGATTTTAAGGTGTAAAGCACTTTGAGATGCTTCATGTATGAAATGTGCTATATAAATAAAGTTTGATTTGATTTGATTTGAAATCTATCCTTAAGTCTGTGTGTGAATGATATAATCTGCATAAACACAACATGAAGGCTTTTTTAGATTTTCCTTAACAAAAGTTTTGCAAATGCAGTTTTCTGACCTTATTGTCACAGTGATGGTGATGATTCATCCTATGGACCTAAAAATGTTTAACTCAAATAAACCTGTTATGGCCCTGCAGCCTTTCAGAGTTTGTTGGGACAGGACAATGAGGAAATACTAGAGCTCATGTTAAGTCATTACACAACAAAGGAAGTTCAGCCACCAAGTCCGGAAAGAAAGGAGCCTTCTGCTGTTTCAGATCAACTCTCTGAGGTTAATAAAAGATAAGACACAATGTAAATCCAGTCAGGCTAGCAGACAATCGCACCGTTAATTGAATATTGGATTCCCTGCCTTGTCATGTTTTATATTCTGCAGCATAAATCATGAAACTACAAACATTCTCATTTAGCTACATGTGTGAGAGCCAAAGAAACATTGCTGCAATCTCTGCTGTTAATATGACTCCATGAAAATGAAAAGGAGAAAGATGAAAGAGCTAAAGCAAACACACTAGGTTAAACACGAGGAGAGCTGATGTAAGGGTGAAAACAACCAAAGGACCACAAAAAATACTCATGATCTGCATTAGAAATGACCTAAGTACGGTGGAAATACAGGTGATATCACAGGCATCTCAGTCTCTGCTTTTACAGTTTGTAATGATCCATGTTGCTTGTAGTTTTGGTTTTAAGTAGTTTTTGGTTTCTGTCTTTTGCTCGTCATGTTGCTTTGCTCGTGTTTTGAGAATTGATTTATATTTGGAGTGTGTTCCTCTGTTGCTTCAGCTTGGTTTACTTCCTCTTCACCTGCTTTCTGTGAGCTTATTACCCCACCTGCTCCTCATCTAGTCATTAGTTCCCTCAGTAAATATAACACTTGGTTTCTGTTGTTCTTTATAAGATCCTCGTTGTTGCTTTCACATCCTTGTTCCTTGACAGAGACAGTTTCCCACCCCCAAGAGTCTTCCTGAGTCCTTTTGGTTGGTATGGTTATGTTTAACTTATCCATGTACTGGTTTACCCTGCTGAGGCATCGCCCTTAGTTCCAATAAATATAACTTCTTACATCTGACTGAGTTATCAGCCGGGCGATGTATTGGCCAATATTTGCCTTTTTTTTTCAGTATCAGCATTTAAATTGAAAAATAAAGCATTTCTTTCAGTGGCTGCTTTTCATGTTTGCTCTCATTGCCCCTTAATGCAGCATTCTAAGTAGTTGTCCCAAAATAACACATTAAAACGAGTCATTTTAAAATCAAACGACATGCATGTGTAATGTTGACTTCCAGAGACTCCCATGAACACCCTCTGATATAATTAAATACATATTTAAACCACTGAAGTTTAATTTCAACTTCTTAGACAGATGGTATGCTAAATTTCACAACCACAATTTCACTTTTTTACACAAGGGTCTTGTCAATTGTTGTGCTATCAGCTATATTTATAGGATGACCTGGTATTACATATTTATTTATATTTTTATATAAACATACACCCATTTCATTGGTCTCTAAAAAGTAGATACAGTATGTTCTGATCTTTAGCCATCACAAGTTAAAAAGGTGCGACTGCCTGCGGGTCGAGTTTTTCTCATGCTCTGGTCATGCTGCTGCATCAGGAATGTTCCTCTTCCAGATGAGGCCTGCTGCAACAACAAGGCTTCTACAGAGAAACTGCAGCCAAATGGGGCCACGCACGGTCATGTGTTCATCAACAAAGAGGATTTAAGAGGTGTTCTGCACTCAGAGCCGGTCTGTCTGAGCACGTGGAGAGGAGCAGGCAGCTTTTTACACGCACACAATTACCGCTAACATCTGAGAACTTTAAATCACTCCTCAGGATATAACGAAGTCTGATACACTAATCAAATTCAAACTGATGGCCACAATCTGTTATTCATTCAGATGTTGCTCACATATGTTAATGGTCCTCACAGCTTTATTCAAACAAGGCAGTGAAAGTGACAGAGAGCCACGGTGCATGTGTGATATTTGCCGGTTGTGTGTGACTGGGCTGTGCGTAATGATGAAGCAACAAACCATATCACCGTTACGACTATCTGTTTGCAAAGTATTAAGTGGTTGTGCACAACTAACTGTACAGAGTCAGTCGGTACCTGTAAAGGGTTAAAAGCTATAGTTTTGCAATGGAAAAGCTGCAGTAACACTCAGACTTTTCTAATTTTACAATAAAAAACTAAACCCTGTCACTTTCATAAGCACGCTGCAGGGTATCAAACCGATCATTGACGACTGGAAGCTATCAAAATATCATTAAACGAGCAGTACTCAGAGAGCAAAGACCAGCCATTGCAAGTTTTATTTTTTGCCAACGATGTGGGAATTCTTTTTCAGTTAGACCTTCTAATGGCAAAATTATCCTTATATCCCAAAGAATCCTTGAAAAAATTCCCAGATCCAAGCAGCTGTATTTTAAATCATTTCAAAGCCCCACTACTTAAATTTTTTCACTTTGACAGCTTACTGGACATCCGCCTTGCATCCCGTCTCTTCTCTAAACTCTCTCCAGCCAGTAAGTCTGTCTAATATTGACTCGTGTTATCTATTGCTCTGTCCTTTTCTTTCTTTTTATCATTTCATCCAATTAAAATACTTTTGTATTTCTTTAATGAAACATCCGTAGTGTGTGTGTGTGACGTGGTGCCATGATGTTGCAGGGCAGTAAAATGTTTCCAGCAATGTAAATAATAAGCATCTGTGCACCATCAAAACAAGTCAGAAGCACAGAGGTTGCAGGTCTGGTACTTCTTGTGTAGTTTTTCTCATTGATTTAGCAAAGAAACTGAGCATGACCAGGAACTGCAGCTAATTATCAAGTCTGAACTCTTCTTTTCCTCATTTATTAACAGGATCAGTTGAATTTCTCTGAATGCCATCAGAAGTAAAAAACAAACAAAATAAAACACTGCTGCTGTTTTTTTTCTGTTAATGTGACTGCAGCAGTTCTGATCATAGATAAGCTGACAAATAGTTTTTCTTTAAACTGTAGCCGGATACAGTGAGAACAGCATATTGAGAGGTCAAAGGACACAAAGCTGTTCATGAAGACAAACAACTTTACACTGATCTGAGAGTAAAATCTTTTCTACACACATTTTTTAAAAAGAACTAGAATAAACTAGAAATCTATGAAAGAATTAAAGAAATGCATGACTGGATGATGACATTTATTTTTTTATTTTTTTTTACGTATTTATTTCGAGCCTTTAACAATACTTAGTGTACAATATACAAAAGCAAGACATTATTCATATCTTTATCAGCAACAAATAACCTGAATAAATTAAAGCAGATGTTTTCTGGAGAAACTGAATAATTGTTTTGTTAGAATCTAAATTTTAGAAATAGTTGAAGAGTCTCAGATAAACACAATCAGGGCAGATTTTACACGCGGCTGAAAAGATAAAAGTGTAAAAATAAACTGAGGCGAAAAGGAGAAACTTCAGTTTATAAAGCTAAACAACATAGCCGTCTGTTTTCATCAAAACCACGAGGCTGATCAGCACCCCAAGCGACTAGACAGGCAATCATTGATGAGCTAAAAACAAATGAATTGATCAGGACTGAACATATTAGATTTCTTCAAAACAAGACAGCAGAGTGATCTTATTAGTTTCCTGTCCAAAACTCCTGTGACTTCACAGTGCATCACCTTAAAAGGGCCCCCTGGTTGTGGTTGCACAACCGAGGTAAGAGATCAAGGTTCAAACAGGATTGATCACACGCCTGGTTTAGGGTTTCTCCGAGACATTAGCAGAGGAGAAAGGCTTAAACACAAAAACAAAGCTGCAGCATGTCAGCTGAAAAGAAACAGAAGTTTGACAACAACGGTGGCATTCATGAAGAGCGTGCTGCTCAAACAGCATCGAAATTTTACCGCAAACCGACATTTTCCAGAAAAACCAGGATTAAGGGTCAGAAACATTTTCACCCGACAATGAGAGCACTTAAACATCATTGTCAAAGTATTCACACTCTTCCCATTTTCCAGGTATACAACTTTCAATTAAAATAAATTTCTGTGGGCGTTGTGACGTTAAATTACCACGTCTTCACTGAAGCTGCAAAGTAGCAGAGTTTTAATCAGGCTCCGTTCTCACTCCAGCTCAGTTCTGATTTTTTGCCCATATTTTTCTAATGACTGTCTCAACTACACAGATCCAATTTTGTTCATGTCCGACCGAGGCCACATTCATACAGTATGTCATCTTGGATCAGATACATATCCGATCTGAGAAGAAGCCACCTCAGCATTGTCACATTTTATCCGACTTTGACATCACAGGTTAAAGGAAAGTTGCAATTCAGCGCCTTCATACTTTAAAACTTGTACACAAACATACACAGTAAATGGTCCATATTTACTCTATAAACACAACGCACTGCATGAAGTGCGATGAAGGTCACACTGGAATGATATCCTGGACGACCACACACACAAAACACGTATTTGAACATCAAGACCTGCAGCGTGAACGTGGCAGAGTCTTTCTCATCCTGAGAGGTGAATCTTATCCTCTGCTGATCCCCACATCATGATGCTGCAACTACCCTGCTGCAACCTGAGGGTTCATGGATTTGCACTGGCATGCAACATTTTCCTCAGTGGTCAAAAACTTCTGTTTGAGGGTCATGTGACCAGAGTAGCAACTGACAAGTGTTTTACCAAGACCATGTTTTCTTAAAGTCTTCTTGTTAGCTCACACGTCCATCTCTGCCCATAACATTCAGGGTTTTTGTTGCTTCTCTAATTATTACCGTCCTCACCTGGATTGTGAGTTTTGGAGCTTTGATGGCCATTAGGACTATCACATATACTCAGATCATGTAAGTATTAGTATCATTGAATTAACTGAACAGGAAAAACACCAGGATTCAATATTTTTACAATGTAGTGAATCAAATCCCCCTAAATAAAGGAATCAGATTCTTAAATGTAAGTTAGTTCAACTAAAACTGTGTGATTTCCTACACAGCTAAAAAGCTTTAAGATGACACATCGGAGCACTTCCAACAGCGCTGTGATGAAATAGAAGAGTGACTCACAAGAGGATGATCTTGCGGTTGATGTCCGGTCTTACGGGGAAAGGCGATGGGAACGCCTGCTGGCTGAGGAGGCTGTCGCTCTGGTCAAGCTGTAAGACCTCGCTAACTTCACCCGGCTGCTGCTGCTGCCACGTTGGAAGAGTCTGGATATCAACAAACTGGGAGCGAGCACCCAGAGGATCCATCCCCTCTGGCACGACAAGCTCACGCTGCGCCTCCAAGCAAATGGGCTGCAAACAGAGGAAGCCCAGAAATCTGAAATTAGACCGGCTCTGATAACAGCCTGAGAGATGATAGAGTTTCCTACCAGTTAGGATACAGCTGGGAAGAGGCTAAAAAACTGTTTTAATTCATCAGAATACCAAACATTAAATGTTTATTTCTAAATTTTTTGTCCCAATAGAAAAATGAGTTGATAGGACAATTAATCCCATCAAAAACATGAGAAAGTCATATTGAAAACAAATCTTTCTCTGTTTATAACATAAGTGTCAGAATAAATAAGCTACTCTAAATAACATCAGCTCTGTTTCAGACCAGCATCAGCCGCATTAACCAAATTATATTCATTAAAGCAACACACTCATCAAGAGTCCTGCACTGAACATAATCAGATTAGAGAGGATGAAATTCATGATTTATTAAATAAGAGCATGACTGTAGTCTCCCTGTTTCCATAATATAGTAACAGCCCATCAAACTCCATATACAAACCATTAAAGAAGAAGACTGGGGAAGCACAATCACAGTGTAACATAGTACAGACTAACCTATCATAATGAAGCTTCAAATGTCTGTTCACACCTTCTCAGCTTTATCCAGATCTCAAGATAGACTAGTTTCTGCCTTTTTCTGTAGTCATGCAATTGTAAATCAAGTATGTTTAGTATTAGGAGCCACTCCATAGGCATAAAATCAACATTAAAGCCTTGCAAATGGATCATACTATGGATCATACACTACCATGTGTTAGGCGATCAGAAAAAGACAACTGGTACAGCAGGCCTACGAGGCAGCTACAAATCATCAAATAAATCATCTACTGAAACAAGTTTATCCTTAGAAAGCCAAAAAACATGCAACTTTGATTTAAAGAAATGATGGTGCTGCTGCCAAAATGTGACTCTCACAGTCACGATGGAACTTCCTTATCCTCTTACTCGTGTTTGTATCGGTTTCAAGGAAAACTGTCTTTACTTAACTGTATTTTAGCCAGTTAGAGTCTGTCTAGGAGCAAAGTCAGCACTCACTTACTGTACCTACCTAGCCAACCCAAAGGTGATGTTCACGCCAAATATGATAACAGTAATAATTAATAAATCCCGACACGGCGACTAATAGTCAAGAGACTTTGTCGTTTTTCTCCGTTCTCATACTAGCAAGAAAATTAAGAGTAACAGCGGCCAGAAATTAGTTTAAAAGCGCCAGTTACCAGGGTTTACACACTTAGCAAACATGCTATTAGCTGACTGTTGATGCAAAATACAAGCTGGCTTCCATAAGCTAAACAACATCCGGTTAGGATTTTCATAATAAGGTAAGTTAGTTTTTTTCTTTCTTTTGTGCATATGTTAATGTAATTCTTTGCGCCTTAGCTATTTATGTTATGTCAACTGATACAAAGGAAAAAACTGAGTAAAATATCAGAAATAAAACACTTATCATTTATAGAAAATTGAGAGACAGAGAGAGAGAGAGAGAGAGAGAGAGATAGTGCATATTAGGGATGGGCATAATTAATCGATGATTGATTAATTGAAAGTTAAGATTTTAATCAATTAAATGATCTTTTATTTGATTAATCAAATTCATCTTTAGACTGGTGCTTAAGTTGCATGTAAACTCATATTTTCCACTATAACCATAAAATTAACCATCCCATTTAAGTGCCATTAGAGTCGTTCATTATGTAGGCCTACTAAAAATCTAAATAAGGAAACACATGAGTTTTTTTCCACTTTTCACTTAATTTAAATATAGATGTTAAAGATTGAATTTTGATATAGAAACATTAATGATTAATCCATAATCAAACATTAATTTTCCTGATAATCCATTAAGACAGTATAATCGAAAGCCCATCCCTAGTAGATATAAAAAAGTTGGTGCAGTCAGCAACAACTGGTGAATAAGCATTAAATATGGAAACGATGACAGAAAGCTGAAATTGTACTAATGTACATGAATGAATGAAACCATTCTTATAATTGTCATCAGTCATAGTAAGCTCAAATAATGCATGCAGGCAATTAATTTAGATGGTAACAAGCCTATGCTCCATCCCTCTTGACACCCTGAATGAGATGAAACAAACTGTAGATATGTAGTGCATGACAGGCCCTCTGTAATGCTCAAATCAGTGCCCCTATTTTCGCCTATTATACATGGGGTGACTTCAAATAAAATAAAAGAAGTGAATGAATGAATAAACAAATAGATAAACTCACTTTGTGATGTAAATTGTAAGATTATTTGTATGAAACATTGTTCCACAGGGAAACTGTATTGTTAAAATTCCTCATTTACATGTGTTCCTTGGCCTTCCATGGAAAAAACCCACAATTATCTATGAACCCACATTATTACTGACAAAACGTTATGCTTGTTAAATTAAACCATTTTAAATGTGCATCAAATGTTTGATTGAATAAGTTTCCGGTTTAATTTATGGCATATTTTCATTGATTTGACTCCTCTGTTTCCTAATCAAGTGACATAGTAAGCAAGAACCAAGAACACATCCGGTGTGGTTTCTACGGGATCGGTGTGAAACCGCAGATTGTGAGCGAAATTTCACTGAACACCACAATTTAGTCTAAATAAATAAATATTTATTAGAATATTTATAATACATATTAATAAAATAAATAAGATTGTTTTCCCCAAACAGTCACAAGTCAGTACTCCGCCCCTCTCCACCGTAGTCCAGCAGACAAAAGTAATAGAACACGCACAAAACTACATTCAGCTGTGCCCTGCAATCATTTCTAGATACTTTAAAACATAATAAATGATATTATATATATCTGTGAATATATATGTGGATAAATTCAATGTGTAATGTACATAATTCTTCAATATGAGGGCATCTGCGTTTATTATTATTGACTCGTATCGGGGATCTGTTAGTTTAGACTGAGTCTGAACCGGCCAGCGCTACAGCAAGCTACAACACAATTTCGCAGGTAGCTGCTTCTTTTTAGAGGTAAGAAGACAGTCTCAACAAAAATGATCGGCGTTCAGGGAATATATAGCCGGCAAAATCGTATGAAACATTTACAGACAAGAAAATATGCTTTGTTTGCTTTCGTGAGTTTGGTTTTAGAGGAGGACATCCCCACGTGTTTTGGGAAGCTGTCGGGTACTGTGAACGATTGTACTCGTTTTAAATGCCTGCTAGTCCTAAACGGGCGGAGTTTGACGTATGTTGAGTCGATTCAAGTACTGGAAATGTTTTAACTCTGTGTATGCGGGCACTTATGTTCATCAAAACGAACGCTTTCTATGCTACATGTTCGAAGACGCTTAACACTTCGCTATGATACGTATTATGTCTAAAACTCAGAGGCAGCAGATTAATCCTTATAGTTTTGTATCACAAACTAAGCAGGCACATGTGTGTTATCAATTAAACCTGCAACGTTCATTATGATCTACACCGATATGGAAAATGAGCAAGAGATTCCATATTTTTTGTGCATGCCACTGAATTATAAAACTACATTTTTACTTGATTTATTAGAAGACACGCCACATAAAATTTGAGTTGTAATAAGTTGAGTCTGTGAATTTTCTAAAACTGCCGCAGATTAATTTATTTGAGAACATAAAGCAAACCTTGCTCCTGGAGCATGTAGTGCCAAGACATATCAGGAAGAGATATTTCTTTCCACCAATCAGCTGACTATCAAAGATGCTCCTCATACACAACACGAGACTTTAGAAACGTCAACCTTAGAGTTTGATCAGTGTATAATCAGTGTTCCTGGCTGTGGTAGAGCGACGTGTGAGTGTGGAGGAAACTGAGACATGGCCAGTTTGAGCTTGTAGAATTCCACATTTTCATTTATTCCAAGAATCTTCACAGGACAGTTTTCTGCTTCCTTCTGTGAAGACCAAAGCCCAAACCCATCTGCTTGGCAGCACCTGGTATATATATATATATATATATATATATATATATACACACACCTTGAGGCCCCACCCCTCTCAGTGCAATAGACTTCTGAAAAAATAATTTGT
>JBBBVT010000013.1:4646474-4668465 GCA_037177035.1 Craterocephalus eyresii
CTTATTCAGAGTTCAGACCACCCCCCCCAAGTGCAATAGACTTCTGAAAAAATAATTTGTTAAAAAAATTTAACAAAACATTCAATGAACATGATTATATAATTCTGTGAAATAATTATCTGCACAAGATCACATAGAAAAACTGATTCATACAATCCTAAATTCCATGTTCACACCAAATCAGCTGGTGAATTATTCAATTAGGCCATGACACACCCAAGCATATTGAGCTTCTGATTGAATACTTAAAGGAAAAAAAACTTCAAAACAGAAGAATAGATATTATTAAATGAAAAAACAAAAATAGAATGATAAGCTTTGCTAGTAACCATTCATTTTCAGCACAAAAACACCACAAAGCTTGGGAAAGAACTAGTGCTTCCTAACACTGGCTGAAGTTGTCTGGTTTGATTGCTTATGCTTGTTAAAGGAATCAGGGATTTTGGACCTCAGCATTTTTCAACCTTTGAGGTGTGGAACACAGCGCATCAGTTAACTTTGGCTAAACTTTCTGTCATCGGGCATGCAAACCAGTTGAAAACCTCTGGACAAAAAGATTTCACACCTGACATCTTATTTTTGGACAAAAGTGTACGAGCTCAAAGTGGCTATCTGTTTTATTTTCTGAGAGAAATAGTCTGACTGATCATTCTGGAGCTCTCCCGCTGGAGAGCTTTAAGGGAAAAAGGTTGGGAGGAACAGGGAAGAAAGCCTCCGGTTTTAACTCCAGATCTTAGAGTATCAAAGACAGATCCTGGTAATGACATCAGGCTGCCGGTTTGGGTTCGACAGGTTCTTTTCTACGAGAACGCTATCTTTCTTATGAAAGAGAAAATGCTAATCATATTCCTTAGTAAAAGATTTATTCTTAACAGTAGGTAACACATTCACACATGGCACAATGCAAACAAAGTTTCAATTTAATCAATTTAATTTGATTAAAGTAATCAATTTAATTTGATTAAATTATTATGTCTATGGTCAGATGAGAGCTTTTCTTGGATTCCTGCCAAGGACTTCTGGCATCAAGCGCGCCCTTAGGCAGGCTTGTGAGGCACTACGGGCTGAAAACGCAATTAATTGCAATTGATATATTTTAATCGAGTAATTTCTTCTTAACGATTAATTGATAATCGATAAATTGTCCCTACGAGAGAGTGATTTATCGTCTATTACTGGAATGAAAAGAGAAATAGAGCTGTGTAGCTCATGGTTCTCTGCTGTGTTCCTGTGAAACAGATCCTCATCATCGCAGGCTGCCGGTCATGGGTCTGACCAAGCAGTACCTTCGCTACGCCGCCAGCGCCGTGTTCGGAGTCATCGGCAGCCAGAAAGCCAACATTGCATACGTGACGCTCCGAGGAGGGGAGAGGGGGCGGTACGTTGCCGTGGCTGCGTGCGAACATGTCTTCATCTGGGACGTCCGCAAAGGAGAGAAGGTGAGCCTCCAGCTCGGCAGGAAGCTTCCAGGTGTCTGCAGAAAGCGTGTTAGCAGCGATTTTCCTCTCCGTGCAGGTGCTCATCCTGCAGGGCCAGAAACACGAGGTGAGCTTCCTCTGTCCGTCTCCCGATGGCGTTCACATCGCCGTGGGTTATGAAGACGGTGCCGTCAAAATCTTCAGCCTGCTGAGCGGCGAAAGCAGCGTCTCCTTCAACGGCCACAAGTCGGCCGTCAGCGTTATGAGCTACGACGCGCTCGGGGCACGGCTCGTTACCGGTTCCAAGGTAAGAAACGTGGCTCGTTCTGGGGTTTGATGCTTGGATGTCAGCCGTGAGGTGAGATCAGAACATAAACAAGTAAAATAAAGAGGCTGGAGTTGATTGAGGACTTGATGGCGGGTGCGTTTGTCTCCTAACAGGACACGGATGTGATCGTGTGGGATATCATCAATGAGTGTGGGATGTACAGACTGAAGGGCCATAAAGATGTCATCACACAGGCCTTGTTCCTGAAAGACAAGAACTTCCTCGTCACAAGGTAACACGTCTATTATCGATTAATTATGCATCAAAACAACTTATTACGGTCATGATAATCCATTATAGAATAGTGGATTAAAAAATATAATGTAATGTAATGTAATGTAATATAAAGCCTGGCAGATGCCAGAGTCAGAAACAGAAATTGGTTGTTAGGTAATAAATATGAAAATATTATCTGCATAAGTGTTGATTTTGGAAGAAGCAGATGACTTAAACTACTAAAGATAAATCTATGACTGCTTTTTATTTTTTATACTAACTCTTTGTTTATGTGTGTGTGCTGCTGTCCAGTTCCAAGGACACGTTTGTGAAGTGGTGGGATTTGGACACGCAGCACTGCTTTAAGACCATGGTGGGCCATCGCAGTGAGGTGAGACCTTCTTACTCATCGCACGCTCTGTAGTAGAAGTTTCATCCTGTAAGAAATGAAAAGAAAGGAAAACATTTTGAAGCGACTCAAAGGGTTTTAATCTCACAACCCGAGGTCACACACACCAGCTGATCACACGCCTGAATGTAGGAGCTGTGCAGGGAGCGCTCACGGGAAGACGAAACGGTTAAAAACACAGAAAAATGGCAGCTCAGTTTGTTCTTTTTTTAATTTTCTCAGCCTGATCTGAGGTTCCAGCTGTAACTAAGTCTGCTAATGAAACTGCACACAGTAGATAAACATGTAAACAGTGGTAAAATCAATAAATTCTATCAGATACCTTCACATCAGGAGCCAAAAATCAGACAGTCGTCTTCATCTCTACGGCTGCAAAGACGTTTCCTTTTTATCTGTGATGCTGGGAGCTCGCTTTGTCTCCCTGATGCTAAATTCAGGACGGATGGGTGATTATTTAGACAAATTCAACTGGAAGCGGATCCTCTGCATCCATAAACTGCTTAAGAAAACAGAAATGATGTTAGATGTGTCCTCGGTCCTCCTGTCCTCTGATTAAACTGCAAAAATGTCTTTCAGGGATGAATGAGATGTGACGGGTTTATTTTTGTCGTAGGTGTGGGGCGCGGTGCTGTTGAACCAGCAGAAGCGTCTGTTAACCGGCTCGGCTGACAGCGAGCTTCGAGCCTGGGACATCACCTATCTGGAGGAGGTGAGGAAGAGTGCGCACCACTTCTCTGACTGATGCAGAGAGCTTTAAACACATGGTGGCAGATACAATCAGACCTCTGGATTTATGCAGGCTGAGCTATTACGGCTCATAAGCTGCACTTCTAACTGTCTGTCGGCTCACTTCCTGCTCAGGAAAAAGCCGAAGGCGAGCCCAAAGTGAAGAAGGGCAAAACTCTGCTGGATGATGACGACGATGATGATGATGATGAAGGGGAGGACGAAAGTCTTGAAGAGGTAGAGTTTAGTGCAAGTTACTCATCGTGCAGAGTCAGAGCAGCTGGCAACAAGACTGTGAACATGTGATGTTTCATTCTGCTCCTGATTGGCTGTAAATGTCCGCAGCGCATCTTGAGCTGTAAGAAGTCCGGCTCCATCCTGAGAGAGGCCAGAGACCGGGTGGTGTCGCTGAGCACCGACGCCAGAGCCAGAGTCATCGCCTGCCACGTGAGTCTCATCATCCTCACAGCACCACTCAGAGAATGTGAAGCATACGCAAATAAAAGCAATGAATTAGGTTTCACTTCTTCATCATGTCAGACCACAGAAACAGAAGACGGGAAGAGGAGCAGCACAGATAAATCAGACACGTTATAGTTCATGTGTGCGACTGTCGTGGTTCTCAGGTCAGGACGAGATTATGTCAGAGGTTGGCAGATGATAACAAATTTATATAGCCTACGTTTATTAAAATACACGTGGGATTTTTCTCCGATTCTGTCAAAATGAAACTATTAATTGAGATAAATCTGTCAAATTAGCACCTTCATTTTACATATTAATGGATTAATAACAAAGTTTATACACATGTATTAAAACATCTGAATCACAAATCTGAGTCACAAGCACCAACATTTATCATCTCGGGGCTCATGGCTCATAAAGTTTGAGAACCACTATAGTACAGAGCAGTGTTTCTGAAAACTTTGAGACACTCCAAGGGGTAATAAATAAAAATGACAAAAATATTTTCTGTAAAATTTCAGATAATCATGTAATATAATATCTGTAGGTTTTTACAAAGGAAAAAAATTCTCAATATTCAGTTTAATTTATCATTTATGTGAAATACTTTTATTTTGATCTAAAACTTGTGTCTCTGTAAACATGGGTAGTGAAGAGCAAGTTATGGAAGAATTTTACTAATTTTCACTACAGAATGGAACTCATGTCTGTAAACAACTAGAGCTTACTGAGGCCTTTCTTTGGTTTTAGGGATTTTCTTTGTGCCTCTAATCTGACTTTTTAAAAATCACAGTGTGTTTTATTCATTTTTATCCACTAACTTAACAGCTGACGTGTAAAGAAACAAAAGCTTGTTTCATAAGATCTGTGATCCATCACATCTCGAAAAGTCTGTTGGAAGTAATTCACCATAGTGTCAAAGCATGTCGTCGTCTGGGTCATTTTCTTTGCTTTTCCCTCGAAAACAAACACAGTTTACCTGCTCTTTATCATCTGTGGTTGCGGGAGTGCAATAATCAGCATTTATCCGGCTGTCAGCTCGATTTATTTAGTCAGACTGAGAAGTTTTAACAGTTTTATTTGCCCTGCTCTTTGTGAACATTGTGACTACATTGCTTTAAATATAATTGACATTGCTTGTATCATCAGTTAACTCTCTGCACGTCTCTCACATGTGGATCAGGGCAACGACTCGGTGCTGGAGGTCTTCTCTGTGCTGTCAGAGGAGGAGGTGCAGCGAAAAATGACCAAAAAGCTGAAGAAGGCGAAAAAGAAGGCAGCAAAGTAAGCACACTTTCGGATGGTTCGCTTGTTTTCTGTTGCCTCTGGTTGTGTTTCAGCTCTCGCTTATCCAGATCCTTCTGTTTAATTTGAGACAACACTGAAAAAACTAGTGAAGATTTGAGATTGAGAGGATTGTGGCTTTGGTCAAGTGAAATAATCTGCCAGTGCAGTGAGATTTCCTAAAAAAAGAACAAATATCTAGACTTAAAAGTGAAGAAGATCTTAAAATAAGTAGAGAAAAACTCATTTCAAGCCCTTTAATGAGGTGAAAAACTCTCAAAATCAGCGGGTTAAAAAATAGAACAGACATAAAGGCTACCGGTGATGTCGTTCGAAACTCCGCCATGAGGCATTTGTTTTTTGTTTTACAACAAACACTGCACAGTTTCATGTTGCAAGAGCATTGAAGACGGTGAATGAAATCCACAAAGAAAGGTTACAGCACATTTTTAATTTACTCTGACATCAAACAAGAAGGCAAATATTCTGAACTTTATGTGAGTAGTGTATATCTCCAAGTGGCTCCCACCAAATCCTCGCTCAGTCGGAGCTAAAACGGGCCTAACATACCCAGATAAAACCGTAGAATACTATATACGCTCAACTAGACCTTTCTGGGCCAACGTGTGCTGCCGGCGCTTCAGAGAGCCATCATTAGATGTTCTTAGAAACCAAAGTGCTTCTCAGTTCCAACACTTTGTTGTGTTTTTCTGTTTCGTCAGATGGTGAAACACATCAGAAACTTAGACTGTTAAGAAGCTCATTAAGTCACTTCAAGCATTTCTAGACTGTTGCTCTGTTCTACTAATATCCTGGGCCCGTAGTCCTAAAGGTTTTTAGTGCAGAAAGATGCTCCTTAGTGGCCAAATTCTAAGAAATTCTTAGAACCGTTTCTTAGAATTTCCACTAAAAGCGAAGAGTATATCGTAGTGAAGATAAAAGCTATTCCTGAAGAATCTTAACTCTTAAGATGAAATCTTTGAAGAGCAGGGAAGAGGACATAGAAGACAAGATGGTGGATGGAAGAGGCAGGAGAGATATTCTCCCGACGACAGTGAATTAATGAAACACTATAGTGTAAACTGATTGTGCAAGAATAATGTTTGTGGTAGAAGTCATTAGAGATGTACTTACCTCTCCTTTGCTGTGCACTGGTTTGTGGTAGATGTGAAAGCCAACCAGCACTGCTTCTTACAGGCAACAGTTGGGTTCAACTCTGACTGTAATAAAATACAGCAAAACCTGGTTTAGCCATCATATTCTGGCAGCACACGTAGGTTATGACATAAATTACATGGAAATCCATCCTAGTTTCTATTTAAAGCCGTTCTCTGCACCTTAAACTGGCATTTTAAATATTATAGTTACTATTAAACCCGTTAGTGTGGCTACATCATATTGAATCTGAAGATTTCATGCTGAATGTTGTGGTGTTGCTGCCCCCTGCTGCAGAGCCCAGGAGGATGCAGGCGAGCAGACAGCAGAGCCCGTAGTGGAAAGGATGCTGAAGGATGAAATCATCAGGCTAATGAACATCAAGGCTTCTGCCAAAATCAGGTCAGTGTGGAGCAAACAACACACAAACACACAGACCCACATCGGTCCCAGAATCACACCGAAGAAAACAAAGCTTCACTAACTGAACCCTCTGACACATAGATTATTACTTAAAAGTACCACATTATTTCCTCATGTACAATATTTTATTTTCACAGACATGTACAGTGATATTTTATTTGAAATATTATCCAACTTTTACATTATTTATTTCTATCTATCCTATAAAGATATCTATAAGATATGTTGTAATATTTATACAGTGGTGGAAAAGCCCAGCATTTGGGAAATCTCTAATCCAATCCATTTTTACTGAGTACACTTAAAACGAGCATTGTACCAAAGGGCTGTACAGTATAAGCAAGAGATAAAACTGAATGCACACAAAAGAATAACACAACGATAAAACAAGAAGAAAATCGTGCAGTAAGAATCACGCTTATGTCTTCAGATGTCTTTCTTTACTGCGGTCCCAGCAAAAAATCTAAACACAACCTGAAAAAAGCCATTAACATTTTTTAATAGGAACATATTTGTGATTGTGTACATTGCTGTGGGCGTCTGAAGACTTTTTTTCCAACACTGTACACTTTACATTCTCTCTAGAAAAATATATAGTTGTGTTATTATTTATCAATGAGGTAAACTTGCTAATTACAATGTCTGAATATATGTAAGATTTTATAAGGATTTATTTATCCTACAGTGAGTGGCAGTGTGTTGGATGATTCACTGATGTTCAATCATGTGACTCATTTGCAAACATATTATCCACACCTCTTCGTGTACTAGAAAGCAGTCTCTGAAGGGAACACTATGTATCAAAGGGTTAAATCCTGTTTGTCCTCGGTCTCCTGTCAGGTGGGTGGACTGTTTGTCGTGTGCAGGCGGCGAGCTTAAGGTGGCCATGCTGCTGCAGAACAACACGGTGGAAACATACAGCCTGAAGACCTCAGACAAAACCCCCACAGCCAATAAGACGGCCCGCCTCACGTTAGGCGGCCACCGCACCGATGTCCGAACGCTGGCCTTCAGTTCGGACAATCTGGCCGTCCTCTCCGCTTCTGGAGACACCGTCAAAGTTTGGAACAGGTGATCCTTCTGAGAACAAGCTGGTCCAGGGTTTTCTTGTTGTTGTCCTCTAACGGAGCGATCGTCCGCCTCATGCAGGTCCACTCTGCAGGTGATCCGGACCATGGCCTGCGAATACGCCCTCTGCTCCCTCTTTGTGCCCGGAGACAGGCAGATCATCCTGGGAACTAAGGTACTTTTTCCTGCTGAGACGTGTCCCAACGATAAAAGTTCAGAGGAGATTAAAAGTTTTGTTTTTTTCCCCATCAGAGCGGGAAGCTGCAGATCTTTGAGCTGGCCTCAGGAAGTCTTCTGGAGACTGTGGATGCCCATAATGGAGCCCTGTGGTCCTTGTGTCTGGCCCCAGACCAGGTAATCCCACCTGCTGCTTCAGTGTCCTACAGTCACATACATCTTTATATCCTCTTACTATTCCTAAATACACCATACCATGTGTCCTGCAGAGGGGGATCGTCACAGGAAGTGCAGATAAGACGGTGAAATTTTGGGAGTTTGAGCTGATAAAGGACCAGGGCAGTGGTCAGAAGTAAGTTATCGCCCAGTTCTGCCACTGGAGGTGGAATTTTCTCATCATTATTGAGCAGTTTGACCTTGTAAAAAATGCTTCAATGACATTTTGTGTGTATATGTGTGTGTGTTTGTGTGATGCAGAAGGCTGACAGTGAAACATACTCGGACTCTGCAGCTGGAGGAGGACGTTTTGTGTGTGAAGTTTTCTCCTGATCACAGACTGCTGGCTGTGTCGCTGTTAGACTGCACGGTGAAGGTTTTCTACACGGACACGCTGAAGGTGCGTCTCAGGAGAAACCAGTACTTCTCCTCTTCCAGCCCAGCAGCAGCCAGATGTTGTTGTAAATGTTTAAGTATTCTTCATCAGTACTTCTCCTGCTCTCTCAAAGCCTTTTTAAAGCTGGCTTTTTCACTCATTTCCAGTCCAATCTTTCTTCTTTACATAGAGCGATCATTTTTGTTTGATAAGCCTCTAACACTGACAAATAAATCAGTCAGGCATCAAAAAGAAGGGACCTAACTCAAGGGATGGACCAGTGTTGTGTCTTTCCAAATAGTAACTTCTGGCTCTATCAACTTGCCACAAAGACGCATCATTTTTTCCCTTTTCTTTAACGTTGTCTATCAAAAAAAGGCAAAGATAACAGTTTTGAAATTAAATAGTATTTTTGCATCAACAAGGTGATTCCCAAAGAGCTAATATTTGAAGATTTTTCTAATCTCAGTATGATGTGCCCTTAAAACATTTGAGAAAACTCGACAAGTGGAGGACAAGAGAAGAGTAAGACCTGAAAAAAAAAATAGCTCCAGCTAAAGAATCTGAAAAGTTGTCTTTAGGAAAAAAGAAAACATCAACCTGACACATGATCTGAAAAATGCATCTGGAGCTTCAGCTGGTTAATATGCTGTTGCCTGAAACTTCGTCAGAAATGGTCTCCATAGAAACATGGCTGTCAAGAGGCCCTTTTTTCAGGAAGGGGAAGATGAATAAAGGCTGGCGTGTGGGATATGACTGAAGAACTGGACTGAAAAGCCGTGGCAGCAGGTCTGTCCCCAGAGCTCAGACCTCAGCTTTATTACAACTGTGGAATCATCTGGAGCGAAAGCAGAACAAAGTGCAGCCAACATCCAAAAGAAGAGCTTCAAGATGTGCAGAGAACTACTGAAGGCAAATCAAAGAAATAACAAGAACGTTCAGGCTGTATTAGTGTGCCATCAGTAAACCTCTGCATCTGTTTCCAGGTTATCTAACAGTATGATAAGATGTGAGGACTGGATGGAGAATCTTCTAAATAACATGCTGTAATCTGACAGAAAAGTCTGCATCCTAACTGAAAACTGTCTCTCTCTCTTTGCTGCTTCAGTTTTTCTTGTCTCTGTATGGACACAAGCTGCCTGTGCTCTGTCTGGACATCTCACATGTGAGTACTCTCAAGATGCAAAAGTATGAAATCTGCTGCTTTTACACCTTAACAGTGATGGTCAGTAATGATCAGAGTTTATTATAGGCGACGACTGAGCAGGGTTAGATGTTTTTAATTAGTGTTGTTGATATAACCTTTATGCTGCTGCTTCATCACTGTGTCATCCACGGCTTATTGAAGTTTCATGTTTGCAAAAGGGACTAAACACCTTCAACTGATATTGAGTTAAAGCTGAGGCTGATCATGCAGGGAATAATCAAACTTTCAGAAATGTTCTGCATGCTGTCAGGATTTACGAGGTTAAATCTGAGACATTTGACCATTTCAAGGAAAACATTGGCTCATTTGGAATTTGATGACAGAAGCACATCTAAAACAAAGTTGGGACAAAAACAACAAAAGGCAGCAAATGTCACAGGGAGGAATAAAACAATTAAAAGGAGCATTTAACTGTTAACTGGCGACAGGTCAGCAACATGACTGGGTAGAAAAGGCAGAGTTTCAGATATAAAGATGGTCAGAGGGTCACCAGTCACCAACTACTACACAATTACAACATATAATGTCAAATGATAAAGTTCTTAAAAGAAACAGTCGGACAAAGTCGCTGAAATATTGCAGAAATTTTTATTTTTGCATGTATGTCTTTTTCATGCATTTTTACTTTCTCCCAGTATTCTTGCCTTCCTCCTCTGACACAGTGATGGATCAGTAGAATATCCAACAGCTGAGTGCACAAGATTTTAAAACCATCCGTCTCTGATTAGATGTTAATCAGCAGTCTTTCAGTGCTTTAAAGATTTCAGCCTTTTAGGGACTGAAATTATAGATTTTATGCTAGTTTAAAAAAAAAGCACTTCATGTTCCTTTGTTTTCTATGATGAAATTGCAGGAGAAAAAAAAACAGCTTCTTTGGTTATTTTATGTAAACAAAAAAAAAACTGCTTCTGGGAAATTATACACTGCATCAAACTGCTTTAGAGCTTAAACACCAAGTGCAAAATGAAAGATAGATGAACACCAGCAGGTTGATAGAAATGATAAATCTTGTTCTGTTCAGTACCCATGAAAGGATGAAAATGTATATACCAAAGAAAAGCTTTAGTTAAAGCTCAGCTTTAAAGAACCTAATGTTAATGTTTGCAATTATTTTAATTCGATGCATGTAATCGAAGTGAAACATCTGTTTAATGTTGACTGGAGAGATGTGTGAGTCCATTTGGAGGGTTTGGTTGTTTTTTTTCTCTGTAGAATGAGATCCAGTTCTGATTTTACTCTCCAGCTGTGTGTGTGTGTGTTTATGTGGTTGGGATGTCCACACATCTGCCTCCCTCTCTCACATCCTGTCTCTTTTATCAGGATAATACGCTCATTGCAACCGGCTCCGCCGACAGAAACGTAAAGATCTGGGGTTTGGACTTCGGCGACTGTCACAGATCCATGTTTGCTCATGACGACAGGTAACATCTGCGCGGACATGAGTTCGCCAGAGCCGACACGATGAAGCTTCCAGCTCTGACTCACCTCTGTGGGTCAGGGACTGTGATCCCATCAGACCCTCTCTGACTTCACACCAGCTGCTCCTTCATCTCGCCGCTCCATCTGTTTTCTCCCGGATCGCCTCACTCTCCGTCCTCCATTCTTTATTTTCCTTTCTCATCCATGTTTTGATCTGCATTTCTTTCTATCTTTCTTTTTTTCTTCTGACATTTTCTTTCCTGTTTTGCTTTCATTTGAGTCCCGGCTGATTTCCTTTGGTTGTTTTCCCACTGTTCTGTCTGTGAGCTCCTCTCAGTATGCTTGTCTTCACCTCCTCCTCTGTCCCCCTGTTTGTTCTCCGCAGCGTCATGTTCCTCCAGTTTGTCCCCAAGACTCATCTGTTCTTCACAGCCGGGAAGGACAAGAAGATCAAACAGTGGGATGCCGACAAGTTTGAGCACATCCAGACCCTGGAGGTGATGATCTTTTTAATCCTGTTCTTCACACCGCAAAGTCAAAATATTATCGATGAGCTACAGTTAAAATGAAGTGTGACCGGCTTTATTATAACCACAACTTCATATCTGTTGATTAGAAAAAGGAGCTTGGCGACTCCGAGGAGAGAGAAATTTCTTGTGTTCCTGTGTTTCTGCTTTAAAGGGCCACCATCGGGAGGTGTGGTGTCTGGCAATCAGCCCGAACGGAGACCACCTGGTGTCGTCATCTCACGATAAGTCGCTGCGTCTGTGGGAGAGGACGCGGGAGCCCATCATCCTGGAGGAGGAACGGGAGATGGTAAGATCCAGGACGGGGCAACACTCCTTCTTTAAGCTTCTACAGGCAAAAATATCCGATCTGAAAAATATCCAGACTTTCCAAACCAAACATAGGGGCGGAGCCTAACACACTGTAATCCACTGATTGGTTGGAAGAATCATCACTTCTTGTTGCCATTCTCGTTTTCTGGTGGAGACATAGCCTAGTAGTCACAGATGTGGGCTGGTGTATGGACAGCCCGGGTTGGAGTCCCGGTCGTGGTAAACTACCTGTGGTCCATTGAGCAAGGGCCTTAAATCCTCCCAACTGCTCCTGGACACCAAGACACGGCAACCCCCTCCTCTATGGCACGTCAAGAGCCCTATTAATTAAGTAAAAATTATAATAATAATTATAACAATTGTTATTGTTATTCTGTTAAGTTGTTTTGTTGCTATGACATTGTGCCATTATCTAGTTTACACATCTAACTCTGGCTGATACGCTGCCTGCTGGGTAAAGGTACGACTGGCTGTAGAAACTACAGATGCGTGGATGACTTATTTTTTCATTCGCAACCGCTTCTTAAAATCTCCATCCGCCCGCACAAGCAATTTGTTTACCAATTTTTAAAACCGCATCCGCCCGCCATCCGCAGAATAGTTTTTTAGGTATATTTAAATTAGCTTTTTTTATTTGAGTGCTTCAACCGCAACCCGCCCGAATGTAATTAAAATCACCCGATCCGCGGTTATCCGTAATCCGCACATCTCTAGTAGAAACAGATCAGTGATCAAGGTGAACTTAAGCACATCAAACCATCCCGACCCGACCAAAACGCCTCGTTATGTAACATACAACATGCAGCTTCTTTTTGCCTCTAATTCCTCATCTTTTTTTTTACTCACAGGAGAGAGAAGCAGAGTTTGAAGAAAGCCTGGGGAAAGGAGACGCTCCTGTGGTGAGTGCCATGTTTCAGCTCTGGCCTGTTTCAGGAACTTGTGATGGAGAATTTGGTTGTGTGAATGAGTCAATATCCACTTTGAAAATCAGCCCGAATAATTGTGTGTGTGTTGCTGCTGTGTCGGATAACCGTAAGCAGCATGAGTGTGTGTGACTCTGCAGGTGCCCGGAGAGACAGAAACAGAGGCAGCACCTGCTGGCAAGAAGACGGTGGAGACAGTTAAAGCTGTGAGTGTTTTCTCATCTTCTGCCGTTGATACTCCCACAGTAACTCGTGTGTGTATATTTAGATGTCTGAGGAGAGTAATCTGGTATCAGAAGGGTGTTAAAGGAGTAAGAGAAAATTAGAAAATACTCATTAAAACATGAGTAAATAAAATATGTAAATTGAAAGAAATCTATTTGGAATAATTATGCACATTTATAAATATATTTATATAGAAAAATAATTTTGAAAAAAGATGTAGAATAAACAAGTTTTATGATAGAAAATTTATTCATTCAAATTCACTCTTTTTTTTACAGTTTTATTTTTTTTAGAGACACTGGTTTTTCTCTATAATATAATCGTCATCAGAGAAATAATAAAAAATGGGAAAAGTAAGGTAATTTCTGTTACTGTATGTTGTTTAGAAATGATTATAAAAAACTGTAAATGTCTCCTCTGAGTGCTGTAGCTCAGGCTTTGCTACCAACTTTGATACTCAAGCTTTTTTTCCTGAGAGGTCTACCCTCTCATGCTTATCATTTACTGTGATCCTCTTTATCATGCAGCGTTTTGTTTCTTTTAAGTGGTGCATCATTTCCATATTTGGGTAATTTTGGCATTTCTGAATGCAAATGAGCATTAAAGGGACATGATGGCGATTTATTATAAGCTCATTCTTACTAAAGTGTCTACAACTGGCACGTATGATTAATACAAATTGCTTTCCTACTTAATTTCTAAATTTTATTAGAAAGATTTAATTTTTATTTTTATTTTTACAAAAGGTCGATAACTTTACTATTACTTTATTGTGGTACCCGGGTTTAGATGATGTTTATTGACCTTCCTGTTTGCAGGCGGAGCGGATCATGGAGGCTCTGGAGCTTTATAAAGAGGAAGTCAGGAAGATTGAAGACCATAAATACTTCTGTGAGAAAGCTGGAAAAGAGGTAGAGACATGTTTTAATCACACAAGTCAAAATTCAGTTCAGCATAAAAGTCTTTAAACATCCTCTTTTGTTTTTTACCCTTCAGCTTCCTCCTCCTAAACCCAACCCCATCCTTGTGGCCTTTGGAAATGTTTCAGTAAGTGAAATAGTAATTGGGAATAAATCTTTTTCCACCATTTCCTTCAGTTTTACTTTTATATATAGTATTGATGTAAAAATAAACTTAAATATCAGATTTATACATAATGAAGTGTGTTGCTGTCCCTCTTGTAGCCGTCCCGCTATGTTTTAGACGTCATAAAGAAGGTCAGATCGAGGTAAGATGATGTAACTGAGCTATGTTTCTGAGCCATGTGTCTGCGATCGTCTCTACATTTAAACCTGCTCTGGGTGTTTTCTCTCCTCTGGGCACCAGTGAGCTGGAAGTTTCTCTGCTGGTGTTGCCGTTTCCTTACGTCCCTAAGCTGATGAAGCTTTTCAACAGCTACATCCAGCAGGGTCTGGAGGTGGAGCTCGTCTGCCGCTGCCTGTTTTTCCTTCTCAAGTAAGACCTGCTTGTGTTTCTATGTTGTTTAAAAGGGTTTTTGTTTTGGTGTCAAATCACATATTTGGACAACATTTTGTCAGCTCATAGAATAACAAAAAAGACAAAAAGTGGACTCTAAATAAAATTTTAAAAAGCAGGTTGTCATGAACTGTAGAGCAATTTCATATATTCACAGAATTATTGGTCTGCTTAAATGTGACAGTCCAATCTAGTAGTGATGTCAGCTTCTCTGGGCTCGGAGGCTCCTATCATGGGCCGCCACGAAGTGAAAACTCAGATTTATGAGCATTTGAGGTAAATGCTTCCTGCTCTGTATCAAAGTCACCACGCAAAGGATTTCTGCAAACAAAAGAAGTCCTGATAAACAAAGAGTCACTCTGTAAAGCCCAGTTCGACTTTATGATGGTGACAGAAAAGTAGAAAAGTGACCTATGCTGCCTATCAGACCAAATGCTGTGGCAAAAGGCTGTTTGCAGAAAGAAGGGAACAAAAAGAAAAACAGCTGAAACTCCATCAGCTGGTATCTGCTCTGCTAGAACGTTTTCCAAATGTTACGAGAAGATTTGCAACAAAACAAAAGTGGTGAAAGATAAGATAACTTTTCTGGAACAAATCCAGACCAAGAAAACCACAAAGTTCCCTAAACTGAACAGGAACTATCTTAGGTTTGTTTTTCCTGCAAAGAAATGCATCTAATCTTCTGCAGAAATAGATTTTGTTTTGTTTTCGTACCGTCCAACTTGTTCTGGTTTGACAAGGTTGATGTTGTTTTTGTTGCGACTGTGACTGTGTGTCAGTCAGTGTTAAATGTGTGGATGCATTTAGTCTTAACAACAACAAAAATAAAAAGTATAATGGAAAATATTCAAACATTAAACAAATTTTAAAGCTTAAATCTTTAATGAATCATTTAAAGTAGTTCTCTGAGTTTCTAGAAGGGTTCGTTGTTCTGGTGGAAACTTTGGTTTGATGTAACTGTTTCCTACAGGATCCATTTTGGCCAGATCACCAGTAACCAGATGCTGGTGTCTGTGATGGATGAGCTGCGGACCAGTACGCTCTCCAAAGTGTCTGAAATCAGAGTAAGTGGCACCTGCAGAGAAAACCTGAGCACCGTTTTACTTCACATCTCCTCATCCCGTCCTCTTTCCCTCAGGACCTGATGGGCTTCAACAGCGCCGGCCTCCAGTTCCTCCAGCGAGAGATCGAAAGCAAAGAGGACGTGATGTTCTTTGCTGACGCCACGGGCCGCCTGGACGAGAAGAAGAAGAAGAGGAGGAAGAGGGAGAGAGCTGTCCTGACCATCGCTTAAATCAAAATGAACTTTTTTTTTTCCTGTTATTATTTCCCATTAGCTCTACTTATAACCGTGGAGCAGACTTATTCTGGTGTTGCTTTTTGTAACGTTATGAAACCCTGTCTGGCTGTAACTCAGTGTTAATCAGTGACATGCTCTATTTTTCAAATAAACTCGGTCTGAGGTTTTCTCACAGTACTTCAGGTTTTATAACGAATAAATCCTCACCGGCAGAAAGAGAGGTGTTTACACAGCAGTCACTGTAAAACACATTTAAGTATGGTTAGGCTTTAAATAGGGTCATGTCACGTTTAAAGCGCCGCTCCGTTCCCGATCACCACACACAGGACGCGTTTGATTTAAGCTGCTTTCTGTCTCACAAGCCCAAAGGGAGCCGTTCAGGCCCGGAGCCAGGACCAGGCTAAAGACGGCCTGGATGTGGCTGTCAGAGTACCTGAGCACCCGACCACCTGGGTGTTACCGCCCCCATGCCCCGCCAAGCTAGGCTGAAGAAAAACTCCTGTGGTTCCAGCTGGCTTCACTGCAGTCATCCTGCACTGAAGATGTGGGTTGGCTTTAAAGCCTCAGTAACTCGGCCTGGATTTATTGTGCTGATGCCAGGTAGATGTGTAGATATGTTTCATACAATGCAGGGGAGATGATTTCAGTTTTCAGCTCCGTTCTAATCTTATGTTTATAAAGGAGCTATACCTGATATTATTTTAATCTTTCTAAGAAAAATAGTTTCTATACGTATATTTTGTGGTATAAGTGGTAAGTCCATAAAAATGAATGACTAATTGATGCGCATTTGTACGGGTCCAGGCCATTTTAGTTAGCAAAAGCGGCTAACTTTTATCTTTGGCGTAATGCTCTCTTTCTCTGCCAATGGGGTTAACTTCCGTAACGTTGGGTGCTCCCCATTGGCAGAGAAAGAGCGGCACGCCAAAGCTAAAAATTAGGCGCTTTCACTAACTAAAATGTCCTGGACTCGTACATATGTGCAATCAACGAGTCACTCATTTTTATGGATTTAAAAAAGGGTAAGTCGACTTCCCCCTTTTACAACATAATATACCGTGTAGAAACCATTTTTCTTAGAAAGATTAAAATAATATCAGGTATAGCTCCTTTAAGAAAGGTTTCACACCCACATCAGACACTTCATTTTCCACAAGTGTGTTTATTTCCTGACCATAGGGCACTTTTGGAATAATGAAATGAACCCTTTAAAACACCTCCCGCTCACTCGCCGTGTTTTAATGTCACTGTGGACAAAAATCTAATTAACTCAGTATTTTAAAGGGTTGTAAAGAAGAAGAAAAAAAAAGTCAGCCGAGGGGGCAGCGGCTCTTTATGAGACTGGATTCGGTCTCGGAGCTGTAAATGTCACACCTATCAAAATTAAAAATTCTTCAGGAAAATCCCAGGTTGCACTCACACGCGTGAACAACGCGGCCTTTACATTAGCACCCAACTGTGGTTTGTATTAGTCATCTTACGCTGTGAATAAAATGGAAAACCACTGGATGCTTTAAATGTTCAAACATGCTTCCTATTAATCCCGGCCTTGGTGGATCTGTGCCGTCCACGTGTCATTGAACCAACAAGGTGTTGGAAACATATTTACAGTGAAGTCATTGTCGTGTTGGTGATGGTGTGATGCTGTGTGACATGGAGCAGCATCCTGCTGGAAGCAGCATCAGAAGATGCTCCACTGGGCTCAGAAAGGGACGGACATGGTCAGCAGCAGTAATCAGGTAGGCTGTGCTGGTTAAGGAAGTCTCCCCCACACCACTACACCACCAGCAACCTGAACCGTTGATCCAAGGCAGGATGGGTCCATGCTTTCATGTTTACGTCAGATTCTGACTTTATCTTGATGCAGGTTCTTCCAAAATGTTTCACTGAAATTAATCGGTACCGATAGTCGATACTGGTATAGGATCAGAACAGCCCTAGTCCTGGACAGGTTTGTAGTAAAAGAATTTCTGCAGCAAAGACATCCAACGCAGTGCTAATCATGCAGAAATATAGTCATATGGCACATAAAATTAAACAGGAGGACCTCTGCTGCAAGCACATATCAGTCATTTTTTACACCAAAATTATTCAAATAGACCTTGTAGATGCAGAGATATACTGTATTCATTTTGGGTATGTCGTTTTTGCACAGAAACTTAAAAAAGAGGCTGGTGCTTAAAAGGTTTTAATTGAGCTTAAGCTGTACAGAGAGGATGCCTTTATCCAATAATATGCTCTACACTGAGCTGTCAGAGAAACTAGATTTCCACACGGAGCTCTTGTACTTCAGGGTGACTGCACATCATTCCGTACATCCTGATTAGTATTAACAACTTTGTTACCGTGATTTTATCTGTTAGTCACTCATTCAACTAGTTTGCATTTTTACAGTTCCTTTAGCTATTTTTTCCACATGTGGAGACATGAAAAAAACAAGTCACCATGTATGAGGATTGTTATCCTCAAAGGTCATTTCATGATCAACTTCCTGCAGCTAGGTCTGTTGTGTTGGGTCTGTATTGTCCAGATTTTCATAAGTGCAAGTGCTCTCCATCACAGAAATAATTTTATGTATTTAGAGGGGATGATGATTAAAATTCCCGCACAAGTTCACTCAGTCCTGATACATGTTGTACAAATGCCTTGATATGTGAAAAATCGCTTAAAACCTGTGTAATGAGCCATCCATGCTCCTTCATTCAGCTTTGGTGGAGTATTAAGCTCCATGTTAGGTTTAAACCACAAATATTGGGCTGTTTATCCTAGATAAGCAGGGATCAAGGGTTTTCTGTGTTCTAACTTCTGTCCTGTCTTTTATATCCACCATTACTTTACTGGATTATTTATGTTAAATTCATAGTAAACATGACTTAGAATCACAAACTGCAATATATTTCCCTGATTATGCCATGGAAAAAGAAGACAGTGGGTTCAGAAAAAGGTTTTTCTTTCGCTAGATGGCAGTCTTGCCTTTCTCTTAGCACGTTTCATTTGGGCTCTTGCGGTATCCAGGCTCTGTGGTCAGAGTTCACACACACCTGCCGCCGTGCTCAGCTCACAGCGGTGGCGATCCAGGGGAAGTACTTTCTGTGCTGACATCTGCACATGGAAGCACTTTCAATGCCTCGCCGCTCTGGTCTGAAATCAGTCATTTTACTCCAGCTGCCAGAATGTAACCCTCCAGAAAATATGTCTTTTTTTTCCCAAGGACAATGTTTTCTATCGCTGATCCTTCAGTTTTGGTTTTATCTGCTGCAGACAAATGTGACGTCATTTCCTGTATAGGGCTGAGAAACATTATGTACACATAATACATTATGATAAACACAGAAATCCTGTTACTTACTGACGATTACATTGCTGTCAAGTATTAGAATATAGTGAGTATGATGCAATCTTAATAATGAGACTTATAGATGCTAATATGGAGAGGCGTATAGCCAGTGAATGTGACGTGAGCTATATATGTTTATGAGCCATAGTTGAGTTGGATGCAGGTGGTAACCACAGGCCTCCGGTTACAGCCGCTCAGCTGTTGGTTTAGGAGTTTACACAGCAAGCCTTAAACCGTCTGACTGAAGTGGAGTAATATAACAAGTAATAATATATAATCATAGTCTTGGTGTCCTTTCTAATATATTAAAATTTTATGTGATCATATAGCACTATAAATAGACTATTTAACGAGACCCATTTTTGCTTTTGATATGAAACTTATTCTATAAAACTGGCACGTAACCATTTTTGTTTCTAGTTATAAAATACATATTTTGGATGCAGTATTGAACCCTTGGTAAAAGATGTGGAATCACCAGTATTTAAGGTGTACACTGCCTTTGAATTGTTCTCTTTTATGAGACTGAATGTAATTATAAAAACATTTTGATTTGCTAACCTGTGTCAGGCTGGAGCCTTTTCACAGATTATTTCATTTTCTGTACACTGTTTACTATCTTTTGGTACTTAATTTATTTATGTGTTGATGGATAAGGTAGTGTAGAGAATATATTTAGGTTGCTTTTATATATCTTGTATGCTCTATAGGAGGGACTAAGCCAACATGTTGGGATGTTTGCAGCAGCTCATCTACTGTATTTAAAAGGATAAGCATAGTTTAGAAAAAAGAGGAGGATTTAATAAGTTTTGTACGTCTCCCTCTCATTTCTTGTATGTAGATATTCTTTTTTTCTTTTTGTTTTTATGTGACCTTTCAGTTTTGTTTGCTTTTGTTGTTTTGCTGGTATATTTGTTTCATGATTTAAACTACTTGGGATAACGATATCATTATCATCATTGCACTTAAAAATGATCTAATCATTACTGCCTGTTTGATTTTTGAAATAGAAGAACGTATCCAAAACTTTAGGAATAACAGCCATCTCTCCTGGTTCTACTTCACAGTCAGCAACAATTTTGGAAATTTGCTTTCTCCTCTTTTCATCCTTTCATGTTTCATTGGATCTGCACCAAACCAGGTTCCTCATTTCCTACAGCGTTATCTCCTTAAAAACATTGAGAATTGATCAGGTTTACATAAAAATGAGGATTATAAGGCTGATCAGAATAAAAATGCTGGGTAGGTTATGCTGATCTTTGTTGCGATAGGCGTGCATGAACACGCACATTCCTAAATTCAGGTTGAAATGATTTTCGCTGCTCATTCCTGTTAGGCCACCATATGTCAACGTTACATAATCCCACACTTAATGTTATTACGGGTGAAGATAGAGATGGGATTTATGGATCTTTAAAGGGAAGCGGATCTGCGTTGCAAAGAGCCATTCAAGAGACCGACTCATCTTATTTTTATAGTTTGTAGAATTCAGTCAGGGGTAACTCATTGTTTATCAAGGATATGATCATTGGTAGCAATTATAGATTAAGATTTGGATCAGAATAATTCTAGTTTGCGCACTCCACCCACACTGTGTTGGTGGAAATTATTCAGAAATATTAGTTAAATTCTCATTTGGCATGTGATCACTATTTTACATGTTTTCTTACCAAAAAACCAAACAAATAAGCAGGCTTCTATTAACTTCTTTTAAAAATATTTTTTCCATACAAGATTATTTTAGTAATGCAAAAAACTCAATACATAAAATAATAGATAATATAATTATGTACCTAAACAGATTTTACATTACAATTCTTTTTTTAAATACAGAAGAAAATTACATTAAAAATTTAGATATAAATAGAATAAATCTGAGTGACATAAAGTGAAAATTGTAATAAATGTTTTCCGCAGAAGTCACAGTATTTGTGTTTAAACAATACTTTATGTCTATATGCATTTATATGAATGAAATGTGTTGGACATCAGACTTCCATGATGGCCCACATACATTACATGATGCTAGTGTATAAACCGTATAAAAATGAACGGCTCACAGAGGAACGGCCAGAAACTGTGACTCGGTTCTCAACATTCATTTAAAATATCCGTTCAAAAGAATCAAGACAGAACTAAAACAGAACTTAGCCCATTGAAACATTGCTGTCTTATGGTTATGTTCTCTATATTTATTTTCCTTTGGTGTTTGGTTGCAGTCACAACCACTAACCTACATTTCTGGTCTTCGACTTAAATTTCTTACTTTGTGCATTTTCTATTTTTAAAGCATATTGCTTTGGATTTTCTGTCCTCATCATTTAACACCTTTGCTGTATTTTCCCTGCATGTTTCTTTTGTACAAACATCCAATTGTTTGTTTAGCTGCATGCTCCAAATTTTAGACATGCTTGGCATGTATCAGGCCATTTGTGTGCAGACATAAAATAATCCACACCTCTCATTTAGCGGGTTGTGCATCTTCCATCTCTGCCTTTTTTAAGCTAAGGAGTTGAAGAAAGAACCCTTTGATACAAAGCAAGCAGCCAATCTTTTAAATTATGTCACTTAAATAAGACATGAGGCAAGGCGGCAATTTCTGTCCTATATATTGTTACAACCTCTGTGTTTTATGATCTTGTTCAGATGAACATACAGTATATATTACTCATATCCCTCTTTTAATTTCACTCACTGTGTTGCATGTGTCATTTACACTTCTTCGATTTAACAGCTGCCCAAAGACTTTTGGAAATGATATACTAGTATATACTTTGACCCCAAGAGAACATCACCTCCCCTCAAGTGGTTTTAGGAAGTGATGCATACTTCAAGCGACAGCAAGAGGGAAGAAACAAAGAGGGAGAAACTACAGAAACACATAGGAGCAACTTTTAGAGGCTAGCCAGCGCCTCATTTTCTCTTCTTATTAGGCAAGGCAAGGCAAGTTTATTTGTACAGCACATTTTCAGGTACAAGACAATTCAAAGCGCTTTACTTACAA
>JBBBVT010000013.1:4675796-4698636 GCA_037177035.1 Craterocephalus eyresii
CTGGATAAACTGGGATTAAACTGGTTCCCGCTCCTCCAGTTTAATGGGAGAAACTGGGATTAAACTGGTTCCCGCTCAGTTTACAATGCAGTTAATCAGGGCTCAACTTTTTGGATCATCATTTAATATCAGAATATCCCCATTGTTTCAGGAAATATAATCCAGACTCTAAGTGAAGGTAAATACATTTAATCATGCATGTTTCCTTAAAATGTTTTTTTTTTCATGGAAATACCAAATGAATGGCTTATTGTACCAACAAGCCGCTGGATACATTTAAATTGAATCAGGTGTGTTGGATCAGGTAAACATCAAAAACCTGCAGGACAGTGGTCCCTTTCAGGAGCAGAGTTTGCGATCTCTGTAATAAAAAGTTGGTCAGATCTGACGTGAAGGAGGTTTTTATCATGACTTCTAAAGTTTTACAGATTAATTAAATAAAAACAAATCAATGGTTTGAGTTTCTTTGGCAGAAACAATGAGGCTAAATACAAAAATTAATCCTACTTGTCGAATTTATAGAACTTGTGCCTGGTTACAGTAAGATTCTTTACCCTTTCATGCGTGGTGGACTCTATTTGACAGCTGTTTTCCAGTATAATCATCGGTAGGGATGGAATTTGCAATAAACTGTAATTTACTGCAGAATGAATATATATATATGAACACACATACATTGTACTAACCAAACTTGTTTGTGATAAACAGGAAAAGAAAATGATTCAAGCCAAATTATAGAAATATGAAGAAACATAGATACATAAACATAGAAAGATTTAGAAAAAAAAAACATGACGCATGTGTTTCTTCATAATTCATGCATGAAAGGGTTAATCCTTAATAATCTTCCTCACAGTATAGAGAAACTCATCAGTCTGGTCAAGAGACGAAGATATTTAAAATAACCCTCAAATTGTTGATTAGTACTTTTTCTTCACAAAGTCAGAGCATAAACTTCTCAGCAGTCAGTGTCACATTCAGTTTGACTTTTTCACTTGAAATGTTTGTTTAACTTTCATCATTTTTCACACTTTTTCCCCCCTTCTTCCTTTGCCACCCTCCCGGTCCCTGTCTGCACCATCATTCCCACCTTAACCTGCGTACAGTTTATGCTTCTGTTCATCAGCTCTCTCCCTGACCACCTTCATCATGACAGATCTATGCTAAGCACCTTCAGAAAAAACTGATAACCTTTTTTTTTTTTTTTTTTGCTGAATAAATACTGCTAGATTTTATCTCAAGCGGCTGCAGGACCCGATCAGATGACGGGAAGGGAAAGAAAAACAGATGAAATCTTTTTTTGGGGGAAAAAAAAGCTCCTCTTTCCACACTTTTTTTACCAGCCGCAGGACACAAGAGGAGAAGGCTTTTCAGCTGCTGCACAGATAAGATAACCAGCATGTGTCAGAGATCTTTGGATAAAAAGGCCATAATTTCTTCAGGATCTACTTTCTCTCTTTACCTCCCCCCATTTCATAGCCCTTCATCTTTCAACATCTGAGTCTTACTATCTGACTACGACCCGCTCTGAGTCCATGTCCATTATTAAACGGCTTCAGCAGGGGTTTCCACTTCACTCAAGTAACATTTTGTGTGGCTAACATGCTGTTGTACAGGTGATAAATCTTCCATCGTGCACACAGCATCTCCCAGGGCTCGATTACGCCGCCTTGGCTGCACATTTTATTTCATATCCTCAAATTACTGTGTTCAAGAAATCTAAATCCTTCAGACATATCACTGCAGTGGATGTCCACGGCAATACAAGCCCCTCATATTTCACCCAGGAGTTCACCAACAATACATACCACAATCTTCAATTGTGGAAACGTGGAGCGTTGAAAGGGTTACGGGAATCTTTCAGGCAGAGCGCCATCCACTGGCAGGAAAGGGGGGCCTCATACTGAAGCTGTGTATTTCCTTGCTCAAATAGAATATAAATTTACACTGACTGCTTAATCTCCACCAGTGACATCAGCGCTCCTTTCATTTCCTCCTTCTGCACATATTCTGGTAGGTCTGGTAAGAGGATCTTGTTGTGTGGCATAAACGGGGGAGTAGGGAGGAGCAGGGAGAGGCAGAAGGTGAGACAGGGATGTCCAGTCCTAACGAGAGGCTGTAATTCATGTCAGAGAGCAGAGTTGTGAGTTATGACCTTTTAAGCCACGCTGGGGTTAAGTGTTTTCATTCCCGAACCAGCTGACACTCGACCTAAGGACTGCGTGGACAGGTTGATGTGTCTGCACTGTAATTTACGGCCGTGATCATTGTCTTTGTTATTTTTTACCCTCTGAACCTCCTCCTCACCGCATGCCTGCGTCCCACCTTATCTCCAAACTAGTCTGCACTGTAGCTCGATAGGCTCTGACTTTCCTTGACGTTTTCTGGTGTCAGGTTAGAAGCAGACATAGAGATGAGATAAGACGGTAAGACTGACCCAGGCGCTTGGCTGACATTTGGGATTTTAATTAGTCGAATGACCCTTTACACTTGAACCTTCATCGGCAGGAGTTGGTTTCACTTTGACGTAATGGACTGAGGAGTTAAGTTGTTTCTGATTCGACCGATTAGATGCTCATGTGTTGCAAGCCGAGGTCTTTGCTACAGACGGTCGCACACACTGGCAGAGCGTCAGCCTTTTGCTTGACGACAGTTTTTCCATGAGGTTCCCGTGTGGCTCTGCAGTCAGTCAGCATGTGTAAATTTCCACAAGACCCTCCTTTAAATATTGGACTCATCACCAACTTCAACGTGGGAAAGGATGTCCAGGGGAGGTTTTTTTAAGCATTGCTTGCTTGATTCCTCTGGTGTGTGAACGCTCCTCTCTTTGAAGGCAGTTTATGGCTGCTGTCTGACAGAGGGACGCCAAACACAGGTTAAAGCTTTGGGAAAATAGGAAAAACACCAGGTTAAATGCAGTCACAGGTTTTCACTGAATGTATCTCTGTTTATTGACTTCAACTCCTCTGACTTCAAGTCACAAAACGTATCGAAGGAATGAATCTCCTTTTCTGTTCAGTTTCTTGTCTCACAATAAAAATAATGACAGTAACTCACACAATACTCTTTTACACATCAGTTACGCATCATCAGCAGCAGCAATGAGTTCCTTCACAAATGAAGCAAACAAGCCTAATCCCATTCTGGTGCATCCATTCACAAATCATTATAGTGTTATAAAATGAGAGGTTGTGTGTTGGTCTGATGTGCAGTATTCCTCATACGATCTATCATTAACAACTAAAGGTAACATATCAAAGTTTTACTGTGTTTTCTATGATTCGGTGGTGATCGTTTAGATTTAAATGGTACAGCTTGCAAGCAGGATGCATCACAACTTTGCCGTCTTTGTGCCATAATGCAGGCTTGATTTGGCCTTTTACTTCCTGTCATGCATAATTACGATGTGTGTGGTGGGTTACTCTGATCTACTCCATTCTGTCCAACATTGCATTAGAAGAACAAAGTAAATATTCAATTTACGCAGACCTTACTTATTTTCTGATGTACGGTCTTTGTCCACACGCGGCAGTATGCGCACGTCAGCAAGCCCCTCATATAACCAAAACAACAACCAAATAACAACCAAAACGTGTTTTTTATGAAAGAGGACAAGCGGCCGCGGTGTGCTGGGAGTAAATGACGGCTGTTACTGAAGTTTGAGGCCATTTCTTAGCAATGTTTGATAAGCTATTTAAAAAAGATTTGCATTTCATATTTATTAGAAGCAGATTCTGTCAGATGTAGCACAGTTTATATTAATGCACTGATGTCTAGCTCCTAATACAAAAGCTAAAATAACTTGGAGATCACCAGTAACTGTGGAGCACTGCCAAACATCATCGTCAGGTTCTCCATGCTGCTGTCCATGTCGGCAGGTAGCAGATGGTGATGATTTATGTGAATGAGTCACTGAGCAAAAGTTGATAAGCTGTTGGATCCATTTAATTTGAATCATGAGTGTTGGAACAGGGACACATCTAAACCCTGCAGGACTGCTGCTTTAGTTGCCTACCCCTGGTGTACAGGCTAGGGATCACTGCCTCTAGCCTTTTAAAACACTCCTGTAGGTAAAGTTACAAGAAAAATTGGGAAACTTAGTTATTTTGTGACCAAGTAAGTAAATAAAGAATCCATAGATTATGCTTCATGACAGTTCTAGAAATTTACTATGAGACCGTGATGAGTGATGCTGCCCTCCTTCTCTTTGGAGACCAAGAGGAATGATTAAAGGTCACCACTGAGCTTCATAATTACACACCAAAAAAATAAAAAATTAAAATTAAAACACAGACCAGGCCAGAAATCTGGCATTAAAGGAATCACAAAGTCTGCCTGCTATCACCTTAAGAATATATCATGAGCAGAAGATCTGATGTGTCAGCAGGACTTGGAAAAACTGGTCTGCTCTGAACAGTTTAGGAGCAAAATACATCAGTGACCTCCTGTGTTAGTATGACCCCTCAGATCATCTGAATCCAGTCTTTTATCAGCTCCCAGAGTCAGACGCAGACACAGAGAAGCTGCGTTCAGCTTCTATGCTACACATGTCTCGAACAAACTCCCAGAAAGCCTCAGATCAGGTAAAACACTCAGTTTATTTAAATCCAGGTTAAAGAACCTCATTTTCTATGCTGCATTTACATAGTTTTTATCTAAAAATTTCGTTTACGCTTGAATTTTTAAACTTGATCATATCTTTAATTCAATGTCCTCCCGTTTCCCTTTCTCTTTTGCTTTTAGATAACCTCTGCACCCCACCGTAATGCTTTTAATGATTTCTGTAAGCATTTTGAAACATGAAATGAGCTAGACAAATAGTTAAAGTCTGATGAGTGATCCAGTCTTTTTTAATCTAATAATCTTTTTATCCACTTTTTTTCTTTTAAAATAGCCTATTTAAAGTTTACATTTATCATTTCAAACTACCAGGTTTGAAATGATAATATAATAATTATATTTCAGTTTTTGCTCAGTGTGCCCGCTTAGTAAGAACACAACTTATTTACTTAATAGCACACAGTTGATTTATTTGGTTCATCATCACGTATTTCTGTCACATTTGCTTTTAAACAGAGAATCTTAAAATAGTTACAGATGCTACATGCTATTTTTTACAGACAAATTCTTTAATTTGAGTAATTTGTCAATAAAAAGCAAAACTTGTTTTCCTGTTAATTACAGCTCTGTAGGAAACAACTACAATCAGTGGATTGATTTTGTGTCCACATGTCACACAAGTAAATAGTCTCCTCTTTATTTCCAGGCCAACTGCTTTTCTTTCACTTTGCATCTCTCACCTGGACTCTTGTTTATATCTGTCCTCTTATCAGCCACTCCGTTGCCCTCTCCACCAATTACTGCCTTGCCACGTCTCAATTTCCTCCATTCCTCCCTCTCGTTCTACACGCCTTTCTCTAAACCTCTCTCCACATCTCAGCAGGAGAGCAGAGATGCTGAGTGCCGAGCTCATAAATTTGGCCTGGTGTGAAACAGAAGATGGCTTCCCAGGACGGCTGGGAGGTTTTTCATCACTGGGGCCTTTTTAGTGCCCTCCACTGCTACAAGCACATGTCACCAAACCCAGGCTGCACTATGTGTTTATGTGTGTGTATTCGGGACTTGGAAGTCATTGCGTGGGAGTGAACTGCAGGAGGAAAAATGCCAGACAGAGAGGATGAATCTAAACAGACATGAGGAGAAAAAAAATTTTTCTCCACTACAATGATTAAGGCAGTTGTTTCAAATAATAAGAAGTGGTGTAATTTAGCAAAAAGAGGAACATGCAGTCGATGCTAAGTTTTCACAACGGTGCCAACAAATAAACACACTTCAGAGATGACATGCCCTATGAGGGGCTTTTGCATGGCAGAAGGACTGTGCCATTCCCCAAATTCCACATGGGGGATCTGATGTCAGACAGTCCTGACCATTCAGTCTTGGCCCCCAAGGGACGGAAAGTTTATCCGGTTCCACGAGAAACAGGAACATAGCGCCGATAAGGTTCTCTGGGACAGCTGTGGCCTAATCTCCAATCCACACCAGCCGCTACGCAGCGCCAGCAGATCAGAGTCAGTCATTTGATAGCATTGTGAAAATGACAGTTTGTTTAAAGATACATCCAAATTCGATGACTTGAACTAAAAGATCCTCATTACATGAGCAAAGCTTGGCAATGGGACTGAACAAGTGGAAAAAGCAACTGATGCAACATGCTGTTTTAATGTTTTAGTAAAAGAAAAAACACATTTCCATGCCATGAGAACCTTTTAGAATCTGCTGGTGTCTAATAAAAATCCTGACCTATATTCGCCAAAGCCGGTGCAGTAAAGCCATGTGGTGTTGTTTAGGCCTCTTCTGCACCTGTCAGTTAAATGACACCTTTGGCAGATGCATGAAAGACTTAGCTAATGTGTTGACATCACAGTTTGCAATTAGCTTAATATGCATTGGCCAATTTCAGTCAAGAAGCCGCACTCCCGTGTTCTTTCATTCATTCAGACTTCTACAGGTTGATTCAAACCAAACCATTCCTGGGATTGTTAAAATTGTGAGAACTGGAAAGTTCTCTGAAGAGCAGCATACCTCACAGGGTTTTTCCTTTGCTAAGGTGCTTTAAAGATCAGCGAGAGGTTTGGTGAATGATTGGAACTAGAAAAGAAGAGCTCTATGAGTCTACAGTTGTCCTCAGATTCTGTGGTGTATACACAATAGAGAGGGGCTTTCCTTCAAATCTATGAAGGCTTCTCAAATAAAAAATTTCTCATTTGTTATTGTCTGGTTGAATTTCCCTAAATGTAAGCCAGAAGTTATGGTTATTTTGGAATTAAAATATATTTATTCTTCTTAAATATGGAAAATAGGATATTAAGGGTGTGGTCTGCAAAAACAACTGGAGGCACTAATTTGAGAAACGAGGGAAGAGAACTTGCAGGGAAAGCTATGATCCCTCCTGAGGGACATGAAGTCTCTCGCTTCATTAGTTTATCCTGTCCTGTGCCAAGCTTCATCTTCCCTCTCCCTCCTCTCATCCTCCTGCTGCACCTCTATCCATGCATTAGCTCCAAAACCATCAAAATAAGTACAAGTGCCTATAGAAGTCGCTCCAGAAACATGCTCATAACCTTATAACAGCCTCAATTGTATAAATGCTGCAATTTCCCCGGAATTTCTTTCATGGTGGCTGAACCAGCAGGTGCACAGCGCATCTCACTAATTAGTCTCAAAAGTCCTCAAGAGGGACTCAGCACTCATCCGAATCCATGAGGCCACTCAAACACCCACTTAGCATTTGTGTACATGCAAGGGAAAGACAGAGAGAGTGAGAGCAGACGTGGGGAAGAGGAATGCAAATGGACAGCTATGGAGAACAGACAGAAGAGTTGATAGAAAATAAGACCATCCTGGGGTCTGTGTCCGTATACACCATGTGATTTATGTGCGACTGGATATGTAGACAACAGAGAGGGATAGAAAGATCTTGACTGATTGAAAAAGGGATGACTATGTCTCTGTAATCGTTACTCTTCAGGAATTCTTATGAGTTTTTGACAAAAATCACTTTAAAATGAAATGTGAGAGTTTTTTTTCTATGTCTAGGACTGACTGTTTCTCAGAAGAAAGCAAAACATTTCATGCATGGTTTTGATGCAAAAGTTAGCAATTACAAAAGGACATTAGAAAGTTATTCCTTACCTAAAGATATAAATATTGCTCATTATTCCTCCATTATTTGCACATCTGCAATATAATATTCTTCAATTGTCTGAAATAAGTATTTCCCACCTTGATGTATAGACACACAGATTAAAAGTTTTTTTAGTACTTAATTGCTTTGGGCGGACAGGACAGGATCCGCTCACATTCATTAACTCACAAGTTCACATGCACATTGACAGGAGAATGCAAGCTATCCCAATGACAGGCCAATGAAATCAATCCTATGATTTAAATTTATCCCACTGCTTGAAGGAGCTGATGAGGCCTGAAGCTGTCAGAGTTGTCACCGTCCTTTTGGACTTTCCTCTGTCTCTTCTTCTTTGCCCTCCTCTCTCCTACATTTGTCCATTCGTTCAACGCCATCCAAATGTTTCCCTCATCTCTAAACATAGCGATGTCTTCTATCCTCATGTTAAATTAAGTGGACACTTTTAACCTAAGATCTTTTTAAATCTATGGCCTTTACATTTTTAGTTTACTTTTCCCCCCACTTAGATTTGGAAGGGCAATAAAATTAATGTGATTCAAATTCTCCTCCAATCATTTGTGTGATTTCAGTCGCATGTTCATAATCTGGACATAGTCTCTGATTGGATGTTTTTTGTTTTGTGTCACAGACACAACAACAGAAATATCAAAGGATCTATGAAACACTGATTAATAGGTCCGTAATTTATTGGTAAGGATTACCATTATTCTGTTTAATTATGGTCTCCTGTATGAATCAATGACTTGAGCAACTTTTCTACCCCTCTGCGTCCCCCAGCAGTGTTAGCCCCTTGTGCCCATTTTAAATATTGTCTGGGAAAGTATGATGAACCTAATGATGCTATCTTTAAGTAAGAGAATAGAACAAATGTCTCTTATGATTTATGGATAGTTTTTCACACCCCTTATGGAAGCAACAGTGTGTTCAGTCAGATGCTTCTTCAAGAAGCTGCAAGGTGAGATTCGGAGATTCTTAACAGCCATCCCCATCTGCAACAATATTATTGACTTTTTTTTCCCAAAAAAATAAAGAGGAAAAACATTACACATAATTTCACCTTGTGATTAATCAGTCATTTTTATTTTACATCTTATATATACTTTAAATTCTTTTAGTTTTTCAGGCACACCGCTGATAAATTTGGAACATCTCAAAAGCTTGGACTCCTTTTTTTTTCTGCAAGTCTTTGTATCCCATTTAGCAGTGATGATAGACATTTTCAGTCAGTGCTTAAAAACATACAAAAAACTTGATGTAATACAAAAAGATCTAAAGAAAAGAAAAACCTGAACGAATAAGGAAGAAATAATAGACATCCCATCATTTATGAATGTAGATAGGACGGTTAGAAAAATTGGACAAGTTATGTAATTCATCTATGATGAAATAGCTAAACAGGCTTTCCATTATGTTTATTTATACTCCATTTGTTTTCCATAGTTTGTGATTTGATTAACTTTATTTAATTCTTCTTTTGCAGTTAAACAAAGGGAAAAATAATAAATCACTTTTATTGAAACTCAAGTCTTTGAATTAACTGAGATGACTTCTCACATTTTCTAAACATATTTTTTAGAAAAGTTTGCTCAATGTTTTGTAAATTTGAGTAGAAATTGTGGTACAGCAAGATATACAGATCCCAAAAATCAGATTTTCAACCATCTTTTCCATTGGTGACCCGTGTCTAATACCCTACAGCAGTCTACTACTGACCTACTAACCTTTACAGTTTGGAGCTAAAGTCAAACACAATTGCACACAAGCAGCTCCAACCATGTGTGTATTAGCTATTCAAAGAAACCTCAACAGGCTAAATCATGACACTCATGCTGCATAAGCCATCTCTTTGTGCCTCTTGCTCTCACATGCATACACACACACAAACACACACACACCTGCTAATCTGGCTAACAACTAGCAAGCCAAGGATCATAGAGTCCTTTTGTCAAACCCGGAAATTAGCGCTAGCTCTCACTCGTTAGAGACCCATTGTAGCATTAGCACATTGTCATGGCCACTGAGCCTTTTCACTTTAGCACTGTGTCACTTCTGCTACAACATCTGTCCCTTGAGGGGAAACACATTAAATATGTTAACTGTATGCGCTGTACATGACTTAAATGTTTCGGACAGTAAGAGGTAAAATACAGAGAATATGATTACGGTTTGGAGTAAAATGAGTCTTAAAGAAACCTTCAAGTAGAACTGCTTCTTCTAGGAAAGGGACTTTCCAAACCACATGGATCAGTGCCTCAATATAAATCACTGACATCCACTGCATGGCATCAACAACTTGTGTCATCCACAGGATTAAACATCAGGCTACATTTCAGTGAATTGTATTTATAGGTAATTACAAGATAAAATGAACTGTTTATATAGTAATTAGGGACTCCAATAATTTTTCTTTTGTGTGTACACTGTATTTATCTCACCGTTTAAGTGAATTTAATGAATAGTTGTAAGGATCCACAGTGTTTCTTTCATAGACTTTGCTTTAAAATGAGTGTTTTAAAATTGGCTGTGTGAGAAGAAAATTCTTTTACAAGAACTAAGACAAAGTAAACGAATTTCTTCATGCTGTGTCTCCAGTTCAGGATGACCGACACATTTTCAGATGTTAGACAAGCAGTTTTGCCACCATGCTGTTGAAGCAACCAGTGCCATTGTAAACTTATGCTGTGCATACACAGAATTACATTTTTCTGTGTAAATATAAAGTGATTTCAGTGAAGAGTTTATAAAAAAAATTGTCTTTTAAACTGAATTAAGATGATTACAACCTACTTAAAGCTACTTCAAGAAAAGGAAGGGCGGCAGGGGGGCAAAGTGTATGCTACAGGAGCTAGAAACTTCATTTATACAAACTGAATGCAAGGATTGAACATGTGTTAGTAATGTAAAACCAGTAACAGGGTCAATAGCCTCTGGATGAGAATATGAGTTAGCTAACGTGTGCATGTGTGTATGTGCATGTGGGGAGGTGTCGAGTATAATGTTCAGTGTTAGTTTCAAGGTCACAGGCTTGGGTATCCTCCACCCACCTGGCCACACACACACACACACACACACAGAGACACACACACACAGGAGATGGTAATAGCAGCGCTGACAGACATGAGCGACCAGCTGAGCTGGAAGCCTTAGCTGCAGAGCTGCAGTTGAAAGCCATGAAAAGGCCGTCCAGACACTTTTAAACATCACCAAACTTAAAGCAGCAGAGAGAAAGACATCTGTAAACAAGAGCCGGGAACAGACGAGGGATTACTGGAAATGTCCAGGGCTAGCTGCCTCTCTGTGTTGCTTCATGACAAATGATCTGTTTATCAGATTCAGTAGCATTAGATTAAGCTAACTTTAAAAAAAAACAACAAAAAAAACCACCTCATTAGTGTCCACATGATAAATGTAAACATTTCCAACTTCTTTCACTATATTTATACGGAGATCAGTTACCTTTTCCTTCCTGTTCCTTACAGATACTATAAATAAATATCAGTTAAAGTCATTTTAAAATAATGTGAAATTTTCAATTAATGGGACAATGATAAATGTAAGTATTATGTTAAACCTATGTTTTAGATGGTTGATTTTATTAATTTTATTCATGTACTTATTTAATCAATGCTTTTCTTGTACTTATTTTTACTCTCATTGTTTGATTTTTATGTTTTTATTTGTATGATATCATTTCTAGGTCTCATTTTTCCTCACCATAGCCCTTCCTACCTGTGTGGGTGCATGGATTTGACTTTTGCTATAAAAACCTTTTTCTGTTTTGGTTTTATTGTTTTTACAGCCTCTTGAACAACACAATGTATTAAAAGTACAATTTAATAAAGACTGATTAATATAATAAATATTAATAATTTGTTATAGAGATAAAGAGATGATTTCACTTCCATCATTTTAAATGTTCTCTATATTAATAAATAGATTCTATGTAGGTCTACATTTAAATACATGTAGGCCTAACATATTTAGATATTTAAAATTTAGTTTAGCTTGATCACTTCATTGATAATTAATCTTTAGGTTAAATAAATTATTAATGATAAAGTTGAATTTATAATTAATCCAGTAAAAATACGTGATTCATCCCATTATATTATTAGTATTCATTTTCTGTTAACTCTGGTAATATGTTTAAAACATGTTTTAACCATATTAATGGAACACAGTTTATCTACATGCTAACATATGTTTTTTAGGAAATGTGTGTGCATACAGAGATTTGTGTGTGACCCTCTGAGACCTTGCCGCTTCTTTGCTGCACAAACTATGTCGGCTTTCTACGTTGTAAGACGACGAGTGTCCGAGTTTGTCATGGTCACGCGTAAAATCCCTCCCAACATCTAGCACCTGGCTGTTGACAGGCAGCTCTCTCCTGCCAATTTATCTGGTGAACACCCAAACCCACACAGGAACATTAAAGTCTTTACAGGTGAACAACACTATAAATACTTCCTGTGAATGGCATGAGACATGACTGCTGACTGTTAATATTTCTCACTGTATTAAGCTTGTGTGTGCATAAATGCAGAGGAATGTGTGCCCGGGTATGCAAAATGATTGTGTATGTGTGTGTGTTTGAGTGTAATGGGGGATTTTGATGGTGTCAGTTTGTGGAACTGTTGGACTGAGTGGGTGCGAGTGTGTGCATCTGTGTTCTGCATGCGTCTGTGTGATGTGCGAGTGTGAAGCCGTCAGGTTTCACCACCTCGCTGATCCACGGTCTCGGCTTGATTCTCTCATCTGGTGAATCCAGTTTGGGGTCTTAAGTTCCTGCAACACTGTCACCTCGTAGACGATTGTAAACAAAGTTTGGCTCTTCAGAAGTGTGTCAATATTGCATGATTATCTGAAACTGCACAGCTTGTTGAAAGAATAAAAAACAAGCTGCTGTCTTTTGGTTCAATATGACAAATATCTCCTGATGTCTCATTTTCATTATATGGATAAAATCAAACGACACCAAACAGGTGCAAAATGATGTTTTTAATTTGTAAAAGATCATTGACTTGCAGAGATATGTTTCATGTTTGAAGTTTTAATCACAGTCCTGTCAATAACTTATTCTGGATATCTGCACTCATTAATTATGCTCATATTTTATTTATATTTATATTTGATACAGATTAAATTCAGAGAAGAGCTATTTTATCTTGCCTTCTGTTACACCACCTGCTTTCACAATTTAATAAAGAAACTGTGGCATTAACGCTGCTTTAAAGTGTAAAATTGCGTTCTACTTAATTTTTTTTTTTTTATAAAAACACCAGACTTTCTATTACCCTTGGCTTTTTGTTTTTAAACAATCCTGACTCCAATCCAATCTTAAATCCTGACCTTTTGTTTTTTGGAAAATCTTGACTGAATGAGCACTTGCCTTTATTTCCCAGCCTATAGAGACATAAAGTAAAAGGTAAAAACATGCAAAATTATCTTTATATAATCTAAATTTATTGGTATAATGCTATAATAGTAATGACATCTGACAGAACATGCAGAAAATTTGCACACATTAACAGTAAAGCAATATGTTTTTCAATTGAACTACATTAGAGGTTTTAAATAATATTTTTCATGATATCTATGTATGCAACAAGCATCTCTGTTATAAAGTATAAACACAGCTAAACATATTTAGAGAGAGCAAGAAAAAGAAAGATAGAGGGTTAAATATTTAACCCTCTGGTTGGTAATGTTACCAACCAACAAAAATAATACTATAAATGTGAAAATGAAAACCTGGAAAAGCAGAATAAACAGGGTTTGGGCCAATCATGTGGGTCTCCTGGCAGAGAGCTGGTTGTTCTGATCCAAGAGCAGCTGGAGAAACACGAGGTCACATGGGATGAGGCTTTCCCTCCAAACAGCTGGCCAAACAAAGCCAACCTAGCCAGACACACACATACACACAAACGAAAGCATATACAACACACATTAAACCCATAGCTGCACCCTTGTGAAAGTACAGTGTGTGAACATATATGCATGTACTCGCGCTGTCCACCAGTCACAGCACATAAAACATGTCAATTTAACACAGCTCGTGTGACAAGTTTCCAAAAGGGGTACTGAAAATGACAAATGGATATTCATGACTCTTTCACCTCTTCAGCAGCAACGTTTTTCATGAACTCATTTGGCAGAAGCATTTATCCAAAGCGAGTGACAAGTGAGGAACACGTCTGCAGTGATGTGGGGTACAGTTCTCAACCCTGATGGAGAAGCTGGGATTGAACATTTTGCTTTGTAGATGCTACTCTATGATCTCCAAGAGCTTCCAATATGTGTGGTTTAGTCCTTCAAAGAGAAGCATGTGGATTGTTGGAATATTTAATTAAAACCATATGCTGGGAGCAAAGATATCAAAGCAGGTCAGATGTTTAAATTGTTGATCTTTTTTTTTTTTAAAGACTGTTGCTTGAAAAACATCTGCTGGTTAATCTGTCCTTATTTCTTACTTTACTTATCTGTCAGTGCTTTGATACACACATATCTCACCCCCCTGAAAATGAAAATTATGGATATATGTGGATGAGTAATAAAATAACGCTTTATTGTGATTGGCTACATGGTGTATAATTGTAATTTACAGCTTAATCATTTAATAAATGTGCCAACTTAACAACTGTAATCAGTATTATCTTCTGAATACCACAAGATGGCAACTAACACACACTGTATGTATTAAAATGCACTGCCCCTCTGAAGGTTTAATAATTCTGCTTTTCTAAGCACCAGTCACCATTCCTCTTCCAACTAGGCTCTCCCCACAGAAACGGTGACATAACTGCTAAGCTGCTAGTTTTATTATCAAATTCTTTAAAATCGACCATTTGTTGTACATAAGTAACTTTTTTGGCTTTCAATCTTGCTTGCGTAAAGTTTCTGGTTCAAAGTTGAAATAAGGGGTTCCATGAACTGGGCAGGCAAGAGAAAAGCCCAAGTCTGTTCCTGAGGTTAGTTTTGAACATTTCCATCCAAGTCTGACCTGTTGAAGCAGCAGTACTGAACTTTAACAGAGCTTCACACTCTGATGCCCCCTAACAAAGCTCATTCGGCATCCATGTTGCATCCTGTCTCTTCTCTCGGCTGCCTCAGAACTCAGGCTGCTTTGTCATTTTGCTTATATAATTCTTTCTTCTTGTTTACTCCCATTCTTATTACTTTATTAGGATTGTGTTAGTGGCAGCAAAGAGACTCGGTTCTTATTTCTGGGGTCCATAATACATAATTATAATTCATATTATAAAAACAGATAACCCCCCAAAAACAACAAAGTAAAGACTGACTGTGACAATACAAATGTCCTTTTTCTTTTCTTTGCTGATGACTAAAGGGGGCAAAATCTGTACCTGGTGCCATGTTTTACCTTTAAGACAATTGAAATTGGCTCTACAAGAGAAACACTTTATGAAAAAATCATCCCATATGGGGCAAAAATTGTAGGCAAAATTATCTGAAATTCCCCCGAAAAATCCTGAAAAACCTGCAATTGTTAAAACAAAGATGCCACAAAGGACACACTGGAAATGTTTCCATTATTCAAGGCTGTATATAATAAGGATAATCACAATTATTAGGGTTATAAGGATGATATGTGTATATTTCAACACTCAGAAAAAAAGCATAACTATGGGAATAAATGGCTAAAATAAGAAACAAAACACTTGAATTGATATTGTAATAATTACAAAGATATACAAATATAGATACAGTATTACCAAAAAAATTGAACGGTTTCTAGCAAAATTAATTATAAAACCCACTCCAAGTCTTCATTAGTACTCATTTGTGATTACATGATAATAATGTCAACCTGTTGTATCATCACTCCAAAATGGCGGTTAAATAGTTTATGCTAATCATCACCAAAGCCTGGTTTATATCACAGACACACATCCAGTCGTCTGACCTGCAGGCCAGTCTCCTGTTAAATACATGAGACATCCATTCAGTAGTCACAGCTTATCTGAGTCCAGTTTCAAAATATAAATGCATTAGCTGAATACCTTGAATAGTTTGATGATGTATGGGTGAGGTGTGGGGCAGCAGTGGCTTTTGTTCTATGGAAAACGAGTGTGTGCATCTGCGCCCGCGGGTGTGTTTGTCGGGGGCATATTTGCCGAGTTTCAACATCATGTTTCCAGACGGGATCATTAACGTGTAACGACATTGTTCACAGCTTATCAGAACATTTACGTCTCACCATGAGATGTCTGCGCCCAGACAGATCACTGGGGCGTCCCTGACAAAGACAAACTGAGCCAAAATACCAGCGGAGAGGGATGTCGGGGTGGGGGCACAAGAATCGGTGGGAGTGGCTGCCCCAAATACTCTGTCTAAATAAAGGTGGGACACGGTGCAGAGGAGAGGAGTTAAAGGGACAAAAGGAGGAGGAGATGAGGTCAGGGCACATTTCTTTTTCATGTGTTTGAGCCTCTCACTGGTCATGTACCGGCAGCAACAACAAAGGACACAACTTTGAACATGAATGTTTATGTGTGATGTGAAATGTGTTTCCTTGTTCAGATTATAAGAGATGGCGAGATGCTTTATTTAGACAAATGTCTTCCTGGGGAAGGTTTAACTGCAAAAAGGTAACAGTATTTTAGTTGGAGCTAAAAAAAACTACATTTAGTTTCTGTTTTCTAAATGCACTGAAAGCCTCTAAGAAAATCAACCTTTAAGTTTTCCTGTTATATGCAGATTTTTGTATATTTGTAGGAAAACACTAATAGATGTTTTCTATTCGGTGTCTTCTGATATTTCACGGTCTCTGGTTTATAAGTTTGCGATCCCATGACAACTTTGTTTATGTTTCAATTAACATCTTCAACAGCATAAATAAGTTTTCATTCAAGTAGTTCGATCAGAAAAAGATAACACCTTAATGTAAATGAGCGGCAACTTGAATCTGAGGGAATTGTTTGAGTCTAACTTGTATCATGGCATAAACACGTATTACAAATGTAGGAAGACATATTCAATCAGTAAAGTTCCTTCAATGCACAAACTTTGAAGGAATCAAGGCTTGCTTCACATTGGCTTATTTAATTTAATTAAACTTTTTTAAGGTCCGTCAGAAGGAAAATAACAACAATGAATATGCCAAAAGTACTCGAAAAAGTACCATCAGCATTTTGTTAAAAATCACAAGGATAATTTAGAGAGTTGCAGGAAAGCGTTTTAATGATGGACGAGATCCTTACGAAACTTTCCATCTGTGAAACATGGTGGTGGTAGTGTTACGCTTTGGGCCAGTTTTACTCCATCTGAGCTATGCTGACTTTTAATAATCAGTAAAGATATTAAAAATAAATGATACCAGTGAATTCTGGAAGAAAATGTTTGTGCGTCTGTTTATGAAGCAGAGATTGAGTCAATCTTGTAGCACAGAAAATAAGTTCAGTTATTTTACCAAAGAAAATAGAGGTGTAAAATTATTGACCAGTTCAGTACTGATTTACAACCAGTCGATTCAACTGATCACCATTTACTACAAATATTTAACAAAGAAAGACTGGTATAATGTTGACTCCCTAACATGAATAGATTAAAACCAAGTGAGATATTCTTCTTTTGTTTGATAAAAGACAAAACTTGTAGGATTTGTGTGAAAATCCATATGAATTCATATTTACTAAGAGTAAATTCTTAACATTCGTCAAGCTCCACATGGATGTTGGTGAAACTGCCGAAGATACAATACATATTATACTTTGAATCTTTTGATTCAACACAAAACTGGGGTACACATGAACATTAGCAATATAATTTTCATCTCAGAGGATCCTGACCGAAGAAAACTAAAGAACGATGGTGTTTAATCAGTGAATACACAGACAGCCATTGCCAAAAATGCCTGTGGTATTTTCTCCCTAAACCAGATCGGATGTGTGTATTGTGCCTGGGGAGAGATTAAACTGCGATCTGCTCTATCGATGGTAAACTGTCTGTGCTGACTGATGGAGCGTTTATGCTGTAAAAGGGAGGCCTCAAAGAGAGCATGTCAGCATGGCAAGTCAATTTATAGCAATCCTTCCATCAGCTCTTCAGTCACACTGTGTAACTCTATCTGTTAAGTCTAGACCCCCAAAATGCACACGCTGCGCACACACAAAGAGCAAACATTTCCTCTCTATAAACGATTTAATAGGTGCTAGACATTTTCTGAGAGTGGTTTTATTTCAAGTAAGGTCAACAGAAATATTATCCCGAAAACTGATTAGCAAAGAAAATCGTTTACAATATAATTATCTCTTTGTATAATTAGTTTAAAGCAACTTTAAAGGTGAAGTTTAAATAACAGAATGAAAAGTATAGGGGGATGAAATGAGAGCAGGATATGATCGAAAGCCCCACAACACAAGGAACATTGCCTGAGAAATTATTTTATTAGTAGAATTCAGCAAAATCATAATGCTAACTCAATAAGATGGTATTTTACTTTCTTTACAATGAATGGCATGAAAAGTTTCTCAAAATAGAATGAAAATGTGCATTTTACATTACACATACAGATATTTCCATCCACAGTTCAGGTGAAAATGTTTGCAAACATGGTGTGGCTACAGACGAGGTTCTAAGATAAAAAAAATACTGTAATCAAATCACATCAAATTAAAAAATTTTTATAAGGGAAACACAAAGTATTTACACTATAAAAACAATTCATGCATATGAAATAGAGCAAGCCTTCACAATTACAACTGATGGTTAATAACAGAATGAATCAGTCTCAGGAAACCACAGCTTGAGGGGTTTTGTTGAAAATGGTCATGAATGGCAGCTTTCTTTGTGCTGTTATTACAGCGTATCCCCCACCTTTTCCAGGAGCTTTCACCACGTTTAAATGATTTACATTTTCATCGACACTGTCAGTCTGTACGTTTAAATATCCAACAACACCACGACATGCTTCCTGGTGCAAAGGTCAAAGAGTTGGAAGCCCTTTACAGGCAGACCCTGAGCCTCGTTTTCCAAAAGAGTTGGAAGAAAGAACATGATGATGTGAAAATATGTCATTGCCAATTTGTAGCCACTGACAGAAATCCAAAACAAAAAGTAAAAACATTGGGAAGAAGATGCTAATTTCAGAGTTTCCACATCTGTATGCTAGACCAGTGGCTCCCGACCTATTTTCCCCAAGGACCCACTTCATGCAACTACCTAAAAGCTGTTGAAAACATGCTGGCTTTTATGTTTTCATTAGCAGCTGCTCACCATACAGGATGAATTCTGGCTGACTTATTTCCTTTGATAAAACCAACATGAAGGTCATTACCAACTCCGAGCCTTACTCTTTTTCCTCTTCTTCCAAATATGGACGAACCATCTCCACTGTAGCATTTCCCAGTCATGTCTCATTAGCCCTTTATTGGGCATTCACTGACATACCTGGCAATTCAACCATAGAGAAGAGTGTTATTGTGGTCCTCAAGGATATTAAAAGTCTTTTAAACTTGTTTACTTTTCACTACAGTGTTACGTAGTCAGTACTAAATGTTTTTACTTCAATTTTATTTTTAAAGCTAATCTCAAAAAAATATCTGGAAAGTTGTCCGAGCTTTGATGATTGGTGAGGAGAACTTCTATGGTTTCATGAAGAAGCTCGACAGAGATGAAGTGATCAAATATGGACACTTTATAATAATGGGTTAAAGGAATCCAAAAGCACTCGTTCCATGTGAATGAAATGCTAAAATGATTAAAAAAAACTTGACATTGACTTGTCTTTCTGTGGACATGGCTTTCTTTCAAATCACACTGGCTTTGAACAGTCAAAGCCCTGAAGACCCCTGTGCTCTTCAGGGAACCTCCCTCGGTAATTATATACATTATTATTTCAATTGATCAAAATATGAAGATTTAAAAAGGGATGACTACAGGAAGCTGTCTGTGAGCATCAGGAGCTTCATTATGTGTATCAGTAAGGCTTCTTCAGCCAAAGATGTTGAAATATCTACTTTAGAAAATTGTAAAGGATCTAAGCTGCTGCTGTTATTTCCAGGACTCGGTGCTACGAGGAAACTCAATCAGAGAAAGCAGAAGTTCTAGTTAAGTTATGATATGTAATATCATATGATCTAATCTTGAGTGGCATTAGTGCCCATGCCAGACTTTTCCCTGCACACATGAAAGAATAGTAAAATTATTAAATGAAATGAACATTTTTTTCTGAGCTGTTCACCATTCATTACATTCGATTTAATATTAATAATGCACATTGCATTGAAACATGATCTCACACTAAATTAATCTGTGGATACAGTTTGTTGTTAATTCTCTACTTGCTGATTAGCATGCACTAACCAACCGAAATAGAAACCCTGAATGATGAAATCACGTATTTGGAGGAAGCTGATTTGAAGTAGAAATCAGGTATCAAGTTAAGTTGGGCAAATACATCATTCCCCATTAGATTTAGTGAGAAAGCATGTCTAGACTTTTGACTGTGACAACTAGAAAACTAATTTTATGAGCTTCTATGGATCAACATACACAAATCAGCAGGCTCTCTGGGGTTTATCTTTTATGACTCATTAATCTAAAGTATATCATCCTTACCACTCACTTTACCGTAGTTTGTTGTAACCTCCATGACAGCCCCCTAAATGGTATGTTCCTAATTCTGTCATAGCAGAAGTCAGCAGCACATCAGCAGGTTTTACGCCCAGGTTTCTGACAGCGCTGTGAATGAGCTGTTGCAGAAGTCTGCAGCTCAGAATATGTGAAGTGAGCAGAAGCAAAGTGTGGAAAAGAGATGGACCACTGCTCGCTTGACAGAGTGTCATTGCTAAAATCCAGATGTGCTGCTGAGGGAACCTTTCAGCCCTGGAGGCTTTCGCAGACCTCCCCAGAGGGAACCTGAAGCTCACTCCTCACATGTGTAAATGTATGCATGATTTGAAGCATTACATGCATTCTTGCATTCATGAAGTGGCCCTGCAGAAATATGTGAAATTATTCAAATTTGCACACTTTACACGGTGTAACCACAGTCATACTGTCAATGGAAAGTTTAAAGGCAAATTGAATTATTCATTTCACCTGATGAAAACTTACAAAGATCCTTACTAGAAGTCCAGTTACCATACCTATAATCCTCCAATCCTCTATTCCTGTCATGTTATTTATCACTTCTGCAAGTTAAATATGAGCCTATTCAAGTCTGAAACAAACTCTCAGCTGATAATTCATTTTCTGTTAATATGAAATTGTTATTGCTATAAATAGAATAGATTTTTAGATATAACATGAATATAAGTGGGGTGAAAAAGGTTTCCCAGGTATGCCTTTCCACCTCTGCTGTCCCTGTTTCTCTCTCTCAGAGCAATCAGGACTCTTCCACAAAAGCCAGGAGGTTATATTTACTGCATGTAGACATGTGAAGGTCAGACGCGTAAAAGCGCTCCTGATGGCTTTGCCAAATGGCAAATGCACTCGCCGTCTCCGTCAGACTTGTGTGAGGAGCATATGTCATTCCCACCACCAGGGGCTTGTATACGCGTCTACAGAAACAGTCACGGCGAGAATTCAGAGACAGTTTGGGAGGTGACAAAGAGCCGTCTGTGCTGACATGTTAGGAGAGATAATAAAACAAGTAAGGTAACAGGACTGCGACTGTGGTGAGCTAACGGAGTATGCAGTAACACAAGCAAAGAAGAAGAAAAGGAGCGGAGAGGGAGCTGAAGCTGGAAGTCGGGCTGTAAAGGGACGGCTGAGGCCCTCGAGTTGTGTCCAGTGAATAATTCACGTTGAAAAGTTTTTTCCTCCTTAATTTTCAGTCTGGCAGTCCTTTCCCCCTTCATATAATTTAGAGCTTGTTCCTTAGGAGCAGTGGGCACTAACCATGAATCAACCGCCATCCACTGAAACCTCGCACAAGAGCGTAAATGTCCAACTATCAGTGACCTCTTGCTGTGTGTGTAAATAGCACGTTCATAACCACTGTGTTCTCATGGAAATACTGTTAACTCAGTGGGTCTTTTAAATTAATTTCCACATGGCCTCAACACGGACGGTTCTGCAGAAAGCCAATGCCTTTTCACACTTTTGCTTCAAATTCTGATATTTCTGCTTGTTTTTAATTTAGGATGAGCAGGTGCTGAAAATAGATGCTGACATAACAGGGTGATGGTGTCTTTAGCACCACCTGCTTCTAGACTTGTAAAAGTTATGAGATGCCATAGTTCACACTCACCTGCTGCCAAGAAGTGTGTGGTCTGTCTGCGCTAAGACACAGTGGGGTTAAAGGTGAGCGATGTAAATCACACATATCTTTGGTCATGTCGGGGACCCTGAAGGACAAACTGACCTGAAACATTTGGACAGAGCTGGAAGGAGCCATGACAGGTAGCAGTGCATTAATGTAATTCTATGAATTAAGAAAGCACTTAACTTTGGTAGATTCTCTTCTGAAGGTTAATTTAGCGGCCATCTTGCCTTCTACTTTTACTCTGAGCTCTCTACAGTGAGTAAAAGTCAATCCAGCTTGGACTTTTATCTTTTCTCTTGCTCTCTGCTTTTCTTTTCCTTTCTTCTCCGACTATGTGTTTCTTTGATGAATGAGCAATTGTGTAAATGTCACTGTACCATGAAACCCATTTTCTAAGTTCAGGCAGTCACATAGCGCTCCTCTGGTGAATTTTTCTGAAATAATTTGAATAAATTTCATGCATACTATTTTAAGAAAGAGAGACACATGTTTTTTTAATACAGAAATTTATCTCCATAGACATATACACTGATGCTTTTGTTTTTCTTAATCATATATTACATTTCATAGTGTATTTTTGTATATCATTCAAAATCATTTACTAAGTATGCCTAGCATGTTGCCATAATATGAAAATTCTATAAAGAAAATATGGCTGCATTAACTTTTCCTGTTAATCACACTTTTACAACATTTTCTTTTGCCCCATCACAGCTTTTATGAGATTTGTTTCTGCAATCAACATCAAGATGAGCTCATATTTTCACTTTAAGCTCTAGGCCAAAATTCCTCAAAATTACATGTTTCACTTTAAATGAGTATGTCTCTGCAACCACAAGGTTCATTTAAATAAGCTTGGTATCAATATAAAGGTAACACTTGTGAGATTTATGGAGAAGTGT
>JBBBVT010000013.1:4724862-4735288 GCA_037177035.1 Craterocephalus eyresii
AAATGTCCACAAAGGGTCATGGATTGGTTTAAAATGCATTACAGGGTCAAATAATGGATTTTCACTCTGAAAGTCTGCGTTTTGAATCTTCATACAGGATGACACTTTTTCACCAAAAATCAGCTCCAGTGAGCCGGGTGATTATCTGTGAGGGAGCTTTGAATTTGGTTAAGTGGACAAAAATGTCCAGGAGGCATACAAGGGTTAAAACAGTCACAGTACTCACTGACATGTACTGTTTTAGAAGAGGAGACATCTTTGCCTCCTCCCACAAGGCCTTGTGTTTTAGTTTTCAGGTACGGTGCTTGTGAATGGCAGCTGCATCCTCAGGAGATTTGTTGGCTCACAGGATTCTCTAGTCGGCTCTCACTGCTCCCTTTCAAGTGTTTGGCAGGTGAAATATGACAACCTAATCTCCCTGCCCCCTCAGGGACGCAGCCAGGGAGAAAAACATTAGTCCTGACCTTGGAGTTTCAGATGCAAATCCATTCTAGAGGAGACAACTGGTCGACTTCTTGTTGACCCCAGAGTTTACTATAGACATGCACATACACACCTTCTACACAGGCAATTGCTCAAGGGCAAACAATCAGCCATTTATCAAAAGAAAAGCTAAAACCATACGCACACACACTCATACAGCAGTCACGCAGGTAACAAGGCACATGTTAACGGTCCTATTTGTCAAGAAGTACATTCACAAAACACAGTTTTCTATTAATCCTACAAAATGATCATTTCACACACATTGCATTTGGAAAGGACATCCAAGTTTGGTTCACATTTGAAGGATACACATAAAATTCTGAAATCTAACAGAAGCTGCACTTTTCAGTCATGAAATTGGCTGAAGGTGGATCCCAGACATTGAGGCTCTGAGCTGCTTTCATTAAACTGCAATGAATCAATGAACGCTGACTTATTAAACATTCGATGACAGGGACAAGTCCAAAGTTGTGGTGGCTGACAGGTTGCCTATATTAAACCCAACACATACAATCACACACCTACACAAACCCACACACACATAGTTTAGGTTTTGAGGGTCTTCAAAGCCTGTTGACAAGAGGTAAGGCGGCTGGATGGCTGGATAGCTAAGTTATTTAGGCCAATGTTTTCCAATACTGGAGCTCAACTACCAAATGTTAGGTTCTTACCATTCAGAGGTGACTTGTTTAATTGGAGATTATTTTCTGCCAACAATCTATGATGGTAACATTAATGAAATGTTTAAATGTTTTTATGAAATGTTAAGCTGATTTTCCTTGTGGAAAACTCAGTAATTTTCCACATGTCTGGCATTAAAGATGCCAATGTATTCCCATTATAGTGCAATGTTTAGCATTTTGCTCATAGAAAAAGGACTGCCAAGTTACAAAACACCGGATAATATTTTTATCAGAAGACACTGGTTCTGAATGGATTTGAAAATAATAAATAGTACAGTATGGTTTTTATTTTGTTACATTGTCTGAGCAGTTCAATTTTGTTGCTGGATTTTTTTTCCCTGCTGGAGATCAGATCTGAGATGTTCTAAATGCAAAAATACATAAATACAAGAAAAAAAAACCTCATATGCATTTTCATGGATCCAAAACTATTTCACAAATGAATTTGAAAAGTTCCTAAAAATAATTCACTGGAGATATAAACATCCTAAAGCTGGATTTATACTCCCGCGGTGAACAGTAAAAAATTTCATAAGAAATTTAGGGTTCTTTTGAAAGCCATGAATTACCTTAAATGGATTATTTATTTAACTAAGAAGATGGGCAAACTGCAATCAGTACAACGTACTACAAAAGTGTGGGAAACTCCATTTTCTCATCATCTATGGAAAAAATGTTACAGGCAACAGTGAAGTGGGCCTTTGTTGGCTTTTCTCTTCCCTTTTAGTGGTCTCTGCCAATTAGAAATGTTTAGCATTATAGACTGCACGAGTGCAGATATAAAGTGACTGACATTTCAGGGTATGGTTGTGTTACACTGCTCCATCCAACACAGAGGGGCCTTTTAAAGAAGTCTGATTCCAGGTTGGGTTTGTTACACAGAACAGGTGGTGGACACGTGCTGCAGAGAGCCTGCAATGCTCACGTTCCTTTTTATGAGTACATCTCTGTCATCAAAGGCCCTTTCATAAATTTAGGAGTTTCCCCCCCCTTTTTTGTCAGAGGAAAACCTGGTTGGGAAATGAGCCAAAAGAAGGTAGCCTATCAAATTTCTAGCCCTCATCCTTTTTAAAACGCACAATCTGTCAGAGTGAATAAAGAAATCTGTTGTGTCTAGGAAAAATTGAACCAGAGTGAAAAGAAAGATTTAAAAGAGCAGGAAGATCAAAAGTGGGGAATATAGCAGGAAGAGAGACGGGGAAGGGTGAAAAGCATATGCAGTGAGATATGAGATGATGAACAAATCCCCTCTACTTCTAACAAGGGAGAGAGGACTGATGTCTGAGTTGAGAGATTGAGAGGAATAACGGGAAAAGGTTTGGACCACACAAAACTTGTGCACAACTCATGCTTGCTCTGAATCCCAGAGGACCCCTAAGCCATACAGTGAGGTAATTCAGAACATCTGCAGGGAGACCGGGCTGCGAGGGGGCCCTTCGTTTTAGCAGGACTCTATAAAACAGGTTTGTAAGGTGAATTTAGGTACAGTGGCTTTTGGCTGTGATATTTACAGACCAACATGAAACCCTCAAATCTTTAGATATAGCAGTGTTTTAAAAAAAAAAAGTAGCACCAGAAAAGGATATAATCAGTTCTTGTCACGTTTTTGCACCACAAGAGTAAAATTCATGCTATATTAGGTTACGGAAACTCTTCTTGTTTCCTCCTGTCTGCTCAAATAAACACAACAAAAAAGGTCTCTAATGGGAATGGATGTGGTTTTCCGAAAAGAAAGAGCATAGACAGCATTGGGTAAGAATTCAGAAACTGGACCCATTGTTTTTGCAACTGCTACAGCATGTTAAAGGAGCTATACCTGATATTATTTTAATCTTTCTAAGAAAAATGATTTCTACACTGTATATTATGTGGTAAAAAGGCGGAAGTTGGGCTTACACCTTTTAAGTCCATAAAAATGAATGACTTATTGATTCTGCATATGTACGACTCTAGGACATTTTAGTTAGCGATAGTGGATCATTTTTAGCTTCGTGTGATGCTCTCTTTCTCCACCAATGGGGTTAACTTCCATGCCTTCTGGATTCCCTAGGGGAACTCTTACTGGCTGACTGAAATCCAGAAGTTTCTGAAAGTAACCCCGTTGTAACCCCAAGCTAAAATTGTCCACTTTCGCTAACGAAAATGGCCTGGACTCGTACATATGCGCAATCAATGAGTCATTCATCTTTATGGACGTACCCTTTTTACCACATGATATACTGTGTAGAAACCATTTTTATTAGAAAGAATAAAATAATATCAGGTATAGCTCCTTTAAGCAAGACATGAGTAAATTATCTTGTCTTGCAGTGAGGGATTTCATTCCAGAACCAGCCTTATACATTTTTACATATCAGTAGGTCATAAAGTCACCTGGACTTGACCAGGAGCTAAAAACAGCTACTGTAAATACAACTTCAAACAACAGCACATGAAATATTACACCATCTATTTAACAAAAAATTAGCTAAGTTCACAAGCAGTGTGCAAAAGGTCCATAACTCCAAAAAACACAGGCTTGATTAACCGATTCAATAATGAAGAAAGAAAAAAACAGCAACGATCTCTGATAAGCAGTTGTTGCTGCTCTGTCATCTGGGAAAATACTATGACAGATGGCAACCTTACCAGAGGTGAATAAAAGTTGCCCCCAAAATCAGATCAATGCAATATTCAGAGATATTTGAATTTTCTCTTAAAATCCCGTGCAAAGTATTTGTACCACAAGTCGACTAGTTCTGTTGTGGTCTTCCTCTAGCCTTAATGTGAAGCGTCAGATTACATTTATTAAATTTATGTGCAGAACAACAATCTGCAGAACCCACCCACCATGATCCAAATAAAAGTCCGATCTGAATGTGTGCAATCAGATCAGAACCTTCTGATTGGTATATTTACTGTACATAAAGCATTTTAGTTTGATCATGCTTTTAATTTGAATTTGTTTCCATGTAAACAGCTAAGTCAACAAGATGAGACCAAAGTAAGGATTTGTCATAAATCACAGCAACAACATCCACAGTGGTGAAAGATTGATTATTGTTTTGCAGCCTGGACACCATGCAGTTATTGAGTTAACTATAACCTCTGTATCCTATACCGAAGTATTCTGGTCAAAACTGAGCCCATTTGTCTGACAGCTAGCTAGCTAGCTCCATCCTTTGCATGTTGGGCTCAAGAAACCAAAGACAACGATGATCAAATGACAAACAGCTACATTAGCTCATATTACCACTGGTGATGTTACAGTGACAACAGCAATCATGACTTTTTATTGGCATCTTACTGAAAGTCAAAGTTATAACCACCACTGCGTGCATGCAGAATGGTACCTAAGCCATGCATTTGTGGTGTACAATCTGGGATAAACAAGTCAACAAAGAGCTGGGCATCAGAGTAGTCTTGTTGCTAATTTGACACCAGTGCAGCAGAACTGCCCCCACCCTGCATTATTTATTTTTAAAGAAACAAAAAGAGACAGAAGCATACATAAGAAAATGAACAAAACACACTGCTACAGATGAACAAGTTTTTTTTGTCTTTTACAAAGAGCAGAAATAGCCATCTAATCATTTGGCTACTTCCTGTCTGACCCCCAAGGGTGACTGCACAGTTAAACAGAAAACACATGCATACACATGGTGCACAGACACACACTATGCTTACTTGAGCTCAAAGTCTGTTGGTGCACTCATATAGAGTGTCCTTCAGCGCAGCCCAAAGTCACATTCAATTTGGGAATGATCTGCTAGAGGATATTCTTGGAAAAGGACATATAGTGAATATGTGCATACCCAGTGAAATGCAAGGAGAAGCCTTAATCTCATTTTCAAGGGGGGATTAGTTGTAAGGTTAGCCATGTTAAATTATCAGTCAGAGTTTCGTGGCATCACTTTAAAGAAGTGACATCTGGGAGAATGCTGTATCAGGACAGCAAAGGGACATAAGGTATATTCCACAACTGAGTCCAAAACTAATAAAATATTTTACAGTCTGACATCTGAAAAATGTCAAAAAGTGCATTTAGTCATAATTCAATTTAAATATTTGCTCTGAATTATAAACTGTCTAAGCTTTTTTTTTTTCTTTGTCTATTTTGGGCTCCGTCACTCCATCAGCATCCACTCTACATTAAAATTCTTCTCGGAAGATTATAGTGTTTAATTACTTGGAGCAGCAGATGGGAGGAATTCACATGTGACATCAACTAGATGAGTAATATTGACTTTCACATTCTTTTCAGTGAATTTCTGACATGTATGCCTGCAGCCTGCAGCTCCAAAATGTGACATATCAAAGATGGTTAAACTGTTGTTAAAAACTTTGCTCAACTTCAACTCTCATTTTTAGTCAGACAAAATAGATCATTTTTACGAATGCTTCCTAAAGTGATTATTTCTTGAAAGAAATAGAAAAGTTATGAGTTAAATATTGAGGCTAATCAGCTGATTAATCACACTCAGAACTTTCTTCTCTTGTTCAGTACTTACACGTGATGTTTACACAGGGGCACTGCCAACTGCTCGTCTGCTGTAATACTTAGTGATTGCATATGTCTGCATTGTCCACACTACATAACTTTCCAACCTTAAAACCGTGTGCTACTGCCCTGTTTTGATGGCACACTGCCATTGATTATCCACATCACATTAAAGCTGCATTTTACTTTACGGTACCCCTGTCACAAGCCAGAAACGGTATCACCATAGTAGTCATTTTGGATATCACCATGGCTGATTCAATAAAGAAATGCAAGAGGAAGTTATTAGAGGAAACAAGGGAAAAAGGAGAGAAAGTGACCAAAGTAGAGATAAGACATGAACCAACATCGGACTGACTTTTACTGGCTGGAGACAGCTCAGAGAAGAGACAGGATGCAAGAAAGTTGCTGTAAAAACCTGCCAAAGTTCAGAGATATTTTGGAAAATCTGCTTTATTTGTATGGAGCCAATTTACACCAAACTCATCTCAAGGCACTTTTAGATTGGGTCCAATTCATTTCAATTCATTGTAGTCTGATCATAATCCACTCAAAACATCCATTATTTGTTCCCCATACTGTAAGTCAGATTTCTAATAGCTGTGTTAATAAAAGCAAATTTGAAAAAAAAGCCAAATTAAGTGTGCTACCAGTAACAATTATCGGTGCATGTGTGTGGTTTAACAGTGTTTGATATTTATATATTTACATGAAGAGAAAGAATAATCGTACTTATTAATTTCTTTGAGCAAGATTTGGTTTGTGCGGTCTGAGGTGAATTTATATTCAATATCACTGTTGTTGTAAATGTGTTGCTGATTATTTTGTGCAAAGAAAAAGCAGCTTATGTTCTGGAAGAAGGAAGCTCCCAGCTGAGCAGAGTTATTGTTCTGGCTCACAAAGTTGTGAGAATGAGCCTGAGTGTTAACGTGTCCCTTCTGATGCATACACACAGGAAGCTTACATTAGCTATCATAAGCTACAAAATCCGGAATAATTGTAGATGTGGAAATAACCAAGACCTTGGTTAATTAGAAAAAAATCATCCCATGTATATATATATTTTAAAAACACACTTTGCAACGAGTTATTTCATTTGATTTACTTATGATACATCTCCATCTTCAACGCATTTGTCACTGTCTGATCCCCCACTGGTTTGCATAAAATCAACCGCCCACCTCAGTGAATGTCCTTTGACATCAACAATGAATAAAGACAAAAGGATCGAATAAGATCCAAGTGGTTTAGCACTTGAACCCCACTGAGGACAATAAACGTCACAGGGATATTTATAGAGCAGTATACGAAGAATGTCCTATTCCCCTCTCTGTAATAACACACTTGCATCTGCTAATGGCATCAGAGCAAAAACTCTTTTGCTCCATACGAGACGGGGTGAAAATAGAAAACTGCGTTGCGTCAGCTCATCTCTGTGCCACTGTGCACTTTCTATTAACTTACACTTTAAGCCCCTCGTAACCCAAACCCCAGCCAACTGCAGACCATACTGCCGAAGAGCAGGAACTATATATACAGATCCAACACTCACCTTTACAAATGCAAAGGCAGAGTCACAAATCTAAAATCATTTTGTAAATCCAATTTACAAAATGTTAATTGTGTTCATTTCCACTTCTGTTTTAATTTAGCTACTTCTGATGAGTACAACATCTTAATGTGGGGAGATGATGAAACTAACTGAAAATATACATAGCAATATAAAAATAAGCTTTCAGCCAATAATATATTCTTAAATGAGAAACTCCCACTGCTGAAACTCTGTGAGCTCTACCAGTGAAATTCATCACTTCATGAGGGTGCTCAGGAAATGCTGAACAAAGTTTTGTTTTATACCTCCTCCAAGGACCTGAGGCATCTTAGATACACCGTGTGCAAGTTACCAGAATGTCACGAGACTGAGTGGAGAAACGGGGATGGGTCAAGAAAGTTTCTAATTTATCTTTTTTAAATGTGCATGTGCACTGTAGAGTAATGATGGGCAAGTTCTGAACGAAAAGTTCAAAACTAAAGAATCATTTCACTGACTCATGAGTCATGAGCCCTAACCCTAACCGACTCATCTCCTCTGCTGCTAGCTACAGTAACTCCAACGGAGAGGCTAGACAACATGTTACTACTGTGTGAGTGCTGTTCTAAAAGCATTTATATAAACATCAAAGATTTTATTTTCTGTACAGCTCTTTGGTCCTGTATGGTTGTTTAAAGTGCTTTATAAATAAAGCAGGAGTGGATTTGATATCAACTTTTATCGTGGGAAAAATTGTCTGTAATTATTTCTTTCACCTCACCTCTCTCTTTTCCTGCCAATCACCATTTTCCTGCCTGCTATATGCTGTAATCAAATTAATCACGGCAGGGCCAATCCCACTCACAAAAGAAATTTAAAACTCACTTGCCCACTCCTCAATAGGCAGCAGTCTTACATTTCTTACCCTGTCTGAGTTTAAAGGATACTGCTCTGCTCTGACTGAGAGCACAGACAGAATTATTCACTTCCTGCTATGACTGTCTTGCAAAGGTAAGCAGGTCATATCAGTGGTTTTAGCGCTATGAATCAGTATGAACTGGGACTGACGGGAGCTTGTTTACGTATATAGATTTCTGGACAACTGCACAGCGACTCAAATTACTTAATGCCCGATTCACTTTGGTGAGGGACTCATACAAACTTGAGTCAGTAAAAAGAGTCAAATTTCCCATCACTACTTCTGTGTATTACCTCAGGTTTATTTTACAAGCAGTTTGAATTTTTTTGTTCCATTACTTGTGATTTATGAACTATTTTGCATTTGATATTTGTAGATACTTTCCTCATAAACCGAGTTGTTCATTATAAAATATTTAAATGTTTTACAAAAAAAGGAATGTCTTCAGTCCAACTAACAGACAACAATAATTAACTTCTGTAGGTTTTAGTTACCTGCAGGACTTGAAAAGGTGGTGTTGCATCTTTTATCTTTCTTCCTCCCACAAATTAAATGGATAAATGTAAAAAAACAGAATATATAAGGCAACTAAACTTAAGAGTTTAAAGCAATAAGTTCTCTTTTCAACAACTGAAGCTCATGTTCAGTATTTTCTAATTTCCCTTCTAAATGCACAAAAGCAGAAGTAATCTTTCCTTCATAATTTCAATCTGCAACACAGGACATGAAATGACAGCAGAGAGGAAGTACAATTCCATGTAATGCAAAGTTGCATGAACGCCTGAGGTGTTGATAAATGGAAATGTTGAATTAAGGTACATAAACTTAACTAACACTAGTTAATTCAAATGGCAAGGCAAATTTATTTAAAGATCACATTTCATGTACAGGACAATTCAAGGTGCATTTAATTGCAGATAAGTACATTAAACAGGAGTGAAAAATAAAATAAAAGGAAATACAGGGAAAAAAATATAAAAATCAGTAGAAGTAGAAATAAAAACATCAGAAGAGGTTTTCATTTTCAAAAGCTTGAAGCAAATATTGGTAGGAGAGGAAAAAGAAATGATCAGATAAGACCTGAAAGCTTTGTCCACCACCAGAGCAGCCATTTTGCTTCGCGGCAGATCGGTTGCATTAACAATACCAAGCAGGGCTGAGGTCTTTTATCTCTGTTCCTTTAGTTCATTGGATATGACAGGCAGCATGTGCTCTTGTTCTATTATAATAGACCAAACTGTAGCATCTGTCAGAATGTGAGAGTAAACTGCAGAAAGGCCTCTGGAAATTACAGTGGGTATCTGAGAAAGTGTGGATGTTGGTGTGAAAGTGTTGTGAATGTGACGGATCTCAGCACTCTGACAGCATCACCAGAGTTCCATCTGAGCGTCAGCTCTGACAGACTGACAGCTGGTGAAATTTTGTATCTCGATCTCGATTTAACTCCGCAGGGTGATGGCGACTTTACATACAAAATAACATTCCAACCACTGACCTCTTCTTAATAAACAATATTCCAATTACTGTGTTGAAATGAGGTGCAGATAGGATATCATATTCATATTTCCACTGAGTCTGACCACACACCTACATTACATTATGTCCTCCTTATAAATCGGATTAGTCCTGTGACACCTTTATACAGCCACAGCTAAATGTTCTTTCAGTTTTCTTCCATATTTTACAAAAGCACAAACTCTGAGTCGTCACACAGGCAAAAAGGTATACATACTGCTTTATGCATGTCAGTAAGTCATTCTTCTGCACCAAATGCAGAGATGGTGTATTAGAGTGTGATGTAAGGGCTGCGGGCAAGGAGCTATTTTGATTAACTTCAATGCCCAGTGGAAAACCGACTGCAGCAGGTCACATTGACCACTAAGCTGAGTGCTTTGATGGGAGAACGGTCACAAAAATCTTCAGCATATATGAAGTCATTGCTAATATATTGTGTGTTCACAAATGCACTATCCAAAGAACTTGTTTTAATCCTGAAAAATGCATGCAGAATCACTCACTGTTTTGACATGCTACAAATGTTCACATTATGGCAGAAACATCCCTGCATTCCCACAATTAGACCGACAAGGACTAAGTCAGCCACAAAGCATGAGCCCTCATACTGCATTGCAGACAGTTGTAGATGAAATATTGGCAACTGTGTTCAACATTCAGTGAAGACCTTTACCCAGGCTGTTAAGAAGATGTTTGCTTTTTATTTAAATGCCTCATTCTTTCTTTCCTGGCTATGAAAGTGAGCAGTGTCGGCTAAAGCCCTCGAAAGTACCATATACAACCAAAACTCAAGTTTCAACCATGACCCAGTT